>JARHVA010003400.1:537500-1137500 GCA_037957365.1 Torreya grandis | reverse complement strand
CAATATCTAAAAAATACCATTACCATTATGAGACCTCATTTTTTGGCTTGTGCAAGAAATCAGGCTACACAAAACCCAACCATTTCTACACCAAGACCTCATCCCTTGTCTTTTACGAGCAATCAAGCTCCACAATGCCATACCATTTCTATTATGGGACCTCATCTTTTGGCTTGTGTGAGAAATCAAGCTCCACAACACCCCTTCATCATTTCAATACCTAATCCTTTGGCTTGTGCAAGTAATCAAGTTCCACACCGCCCTATCATTACCATTTTAGGACTTTGTTCTTTGGCTTGTGTGAGCAATCATGCTCCCTAATGCCCTACCATTATCTAATCATAGTCCATTCCTCATCTGGTATCAATCCAATCAAACATCAACCCATCCAATCATTTAAAGACCAAGCCGTGTTCACTACTAGTATTTTCTAACTCATTGGAAACCAAGGTCAAGAAAACTAACCAATCCAAGATGTTTTTGGCAAACCAATCACTTGTGATAAGTCAACCTATGATGAGTCACCTATTGATCCTATACCAGTTCTTGAAGAGTCTCACTTTGTTGAGCCAGTCTTTGTTGAGTCACTTCTTAATGATTATAACCACCTTTGGGCAAATCATTACCTTGATCATATGCCTATTTTTTAAGAGCCACCTATTGACAAGCCAATCTCTAAGGAGTTGTCTCTTGACTGTTTTCTCATCCTAGAAGGGTCCCACTCTAACAAACTAGTCTTTATGGAGCCCACCATGCCATCATAGGCCATTACTTGTCTAATACCAAACATTCAATAAGACATCACTGTAATAGAGTACCCATCTAATGAAGAATTAGAATTAGAGTCAGGTTATATTTTTGAACTGACATAAAATTTAGTATCAAAATCAAAATCAACATCAGTCTCAACATCAAATTTAGATTTCTTTGAGTTAGAATCAAATTCAAAAATAGAATACATTTGTGACTATTACAATATTCGCTATACATGTCTAGAAGATCAGTACAAATACATTTATTATCCTTCCACAATTTTTGAGGATGGTTACTTTTGATCAACATAAGTTCTCCTAGTATCTTCTATAAGAATTGTGCAACCTATGTCCATTCCATTATCATTTTATATGCCATTACCACTAACCAAAACAGCCATCTTGTTAGCATTCCATCCCCCACAAGTGTCGATCAGGACTGATAGAATCACACTTTGTTGAACTGCATCCTTAGTGACATAGTCATTAAAGAAGAGAAAGGAGGCCAATACCAAATTCATGTAGAAGAAGAACACTCTCCTAGTGAAACCTTTTTAGAGGCACTAGGGGACAAGCAAATTTCAAACTTAGCATCTTCTAGTGAAACCTTTTCAAAGGTGTTAGAAGAGAATCAAAATCAAAATCCAATGTTCATTAGTGAAACCTTCTCAAAGGTGTTATGGGATAATCAAGACAATTTCATTGGTGGAAACTTCTTCGAGGTACCAATAGTTGAGCACAAAAGTCCTTCACTACTTAATGAAGATAATATCAAAGATTAAATAAAAATAGCTTCCAATCTACAATCTAATTAGATGGTAGCTACTCTTAAGATAAAATAATAATAAAAATTGGTGATCTTATCGAAATAATATTCAAAGGTCTTTAGCCCTATCACAACTAAAATTATGTCGAATCTGGCATTAGAAATATTAAATGTGACTGAATGTCCTGATCTTCATTTATTTTTTAACCATTACCCATTCCATTATCATCTGCCATTTCATTTCACAAACAAACCTACCATCCATTATTTGTTCCTATTTACCATATATGGCTGCACTTTCCTTTACAAAGGATACAAAGATACCTTATCTCAATGATTGAAGGAATCAAAATCAATGACCAATGAGAATCATAAAAGCATTCTTGATAACCAAATCTATAGCCAGTTCTTGATAGAGCAACTATTCAAACAAGGTGTGGGATAATAATTAACATGATTTATTACTCTATTTGTATCATTTTTTGATTAGAACGTGCATCTCCACTTAAGAAAGAACAATAGAATCATAAGCCATTTTACCATACCTAGGTGATAGACATAAAAAACTAACAATCACCTAAGCCAAAAACATGTACCATACCATTTCATTTGCCATATGCCATTGACCATTGCTACATATCCTTATGCCATTATCACATATACTACCATTAACCTTACCACTTGGAGGGAACCCTCTTACCATTTTATCCAATATATCAACCCATCGTTAGCCTTAGCAAAACCATACCATTCCTATCTAGACCAAAGCTTGTCTTTTTAGTTGTCCTACCTGATCCTATTTTAATCTTGGTTCTTTTGGTTCTTCCTGCACTTTTTTTGGGGGGATTATTATCAAGTTTCAAAAATTAATCAAATCCATGTTACAATGACATTTTATGAAAGTAGTGTGATAGTTGATCGAGTAAGATATCTTTCATCTTCCATTCTATATCAAGTTGGTTTATGTGAGCCCAATTATAACCATCTATGGGAAAATCCATGTTTCACCAGTCTTGATACTAATTATAACCACCTATGAGAAAATTAGTATCATTAATGTATGTTATTTTATCCTAGTTACAACCACCTATGGGAAAACTAGGGGCAACACTTATTTATCATGCATTGTCATATCACATTGTCATTGATGTTTTCATTTGACTGACCATTTGTCATATTTGAAAACTTGTTGGGACCTAGTTGGTTTTTCTCTATATTTCATGTGGATGGAATTATTTTGACTTGAGGTTATTTTGGGACTATGTAGGTCATGCTCAAATTCATGTTGGGGTCAACTCAGTCCCCCTTTCAATACACTCTCACTATTTTGTAAGCAACCTAAGCTAAAGACTCTCATCGTTTTACGAGTAGGTATTTTGTCATTCTTTAAAGAGTTAAAATACCTAAAAATTCCAAAAAAATTCAAATATTTTTAAAATCCAAAAAACATTTTTCTTGTCTAAGCCTAGTCAATTATCCTCGACGCCCTTACTAGGGCATGGTCATTGTTAGGATGCTTTCTTTTGATTTTATTTTCAAACTTTCTATTTTTTTGTTTATTTCAAGTTGTTTATTTGTGTGATTTCTATTTGATTATTTTTTTGTTTGTTCTCTTGCCTATTTTTTTGCTTTCAGTATTATTTCCTCGACTTGGTCTATATGTATGCATTAAGTGATTCCTTTCACATATTATTTTTATTTCTATCCATATTCATATGTCAATATTGTCATCATGGTTCTTATCATTAGTGAATTATTTTCAAGTGTTTATTGGATCGAGAGTTAGTCTTTATGTATATTTTAGCCAAGTCTTCATGTTATTCTATCATGATGCCTACTGTCACATGCTATAGAAAAAATTAGCTTTAAAAATCTCTACAATCAATAGAGCCATAAAACTTTCTCCTTGGCACCTTGGTAAATCCTTCCATCCCACCCTTGATCAAATTAACCCATTGACCATTATAGTTGTATCATTTCTAATCATGATGAGAATCTCCTCATTGGTAGGTAAAATTGAATCATTTCTAATGATCAATATTATTATTCTATCCATCCCTTCTATCCTTTTTCACCCTCATATCCTAGTTATTTGTGGTTTCTTTAGTCATTAAACCATCACATCTACATTTACACCCACTCATATTTAATTTATATATCAATTTATATCCTTGAGTTATGCTTGTTAATCAGCCCTAACTAGGGAACCATCATCTTTAGCCAATCCAAGTCCTCTTAATGATTATAACTGTCAATGGGTAAATCATTATTTTGACTTTTATTCTTGATTATAACCACCTTTGGGAAAATCAATAATATTTTTTAAATCAATACATGCAAGCATTTTCTCATTTGAATTAATCTCAACCATAGGTTAATTCCCATTTTCTTCTTTCTTATTTTTTAGGGACCATCCATCCACATATGTGACATCCACTCCCTCGAGGGGGCATCATCATAGGCTTCCCAAACACCATTTGGAGCTTTATTCTTCAATCATCATCTTCTTTTTGGCATACAAGCCATCTCTCATTATTTGAAAATACATTGCTTTGCCTATAGTTTTCAACATATTCCCAAATAGGGGCAAACTATAGACACCTAAAATTGGCCATCGATAACCTCTAACCAGGCTTTTGACAAATTTCAACCAAAATGCATAATTTAGCCTAAAAACACTAAAATGCATTAAATGAGTTGAAATTGATATATTCAAGTGCTAATTTTATCTAGAGAATCATTAAATGGGGTAATGAATTTTAGGGTCCAGCTAAATTTTATTAGATCATTTTGATTTAAATTGCTAATTTTGCACCTGGGTGCCCTAGATTGCTCTTTTTTGTCAAATCTCTTATACGAAACTTGTGCATTTTTTATTTTGTGTTTGCAACATCATAAATGGGAATATAGTTCCATCACATCTAACATCTACTTAAAATTCCAATCTACTCAAATTTTGAGCCAATAACAAAATATTTTGACCAATTTGATTAATTTGTGCACCAAGGGCCAAAATTTGCACCAAAGTTGATTAATAATATTTTAGGCTAATTAAACTAAATTAGGGCCTTAATTTAATTTTATATGGAACTTGTTGAATAAATATTTATTTAAAATTTATTTCTATTAATTTCATCATTAGGTGACATCATCATATGGGGTGGTATCCTAAGCCATAAATACATAAAATATCAGGATTATGGGTCTCACATGCCTCATTAAGACCCTCCATGCCTATTCAATACCCCTCTATCACAAATATTAATGGGGATATTTGTAGAATGAACTTCATATTTAAATTTATTCATGGCCACACATCTCAATCTTGAGATGGATGGTCATGGTTGATCTTCAAACCATTCTAAAAATATATAAATAAGAGGCCTTGCCTATTGAATTTGAAGCTCTCACATGCCAAAGTTATAATTCTAAATTGATTCTAAAGCTTCATGAAAATTATTTTTATAATATCTAAATATTGATCCAAGCCAAACCAATCCAAGCCAAAGACACAAGGTGCCAAGGAGAGATGGAGGTAGCCAAGCTTCCATTGATGCAGACTTCATGAGCACAAACTAAGAAAGCCACTACAACAAGCATTTTGGAGCATCCAAAGAAGGTGAAAGGAAGGTTTCTTTTTATTTTTAGTTTTATTTTTCATTCATGTTTTATTAACTAAGCTCCCCCTAGTAACTAGGTCTAAAGATGTTATGCTAGTATATTTATTTCATTTTAAATTTCATTTTTGGAACTAACACCAAACTAACCATTTTCTCGAGTCAAATTCTTAGTCTACACTAATTAGTGAAATCAGAGAAATTATTTTTTATTACATAATGCACACCACTAATTCATCATTATTTGATATCATTCAATGCAAGTGTGTCTTTACTAAGAAAAATTAGAAAACCAAGATGTGGAATTCTATAATTGAGTTCCACAACAACGTTATGCTCCTCAAGTCACATCACACAAACTCATGGTTTTAAATGTAGGAGCATAATAATTAAAAATATATAACTATAAGAATATTCCTTAATTATCAATTAACCAACCTTAAGTTAATAATGGAATGCCTTTTATTTAGAACATCAATAGGATAGAGGTGGAACTTGGAGTGATACATAATTAAACTCTCAAGATAGAAAATATTATTCTAGTAAAGATTAACTCAACTAAGAATCAAGATAGGCATGCACATAGGCCTTATTGAGACTCTAATTAACTTGATGTGACATCTAGTTAAATAATTATAACTTGATGATAAATATATTTATACAAATATTTTTATTTTTTATATTATTAAAAATCACAAATATTTAATTAATGTGCAAACTTATAAAAAAACCAAACCTGATTGAACTGACAAGAGAGATCTTTATCAATATGCCAACATCTCCCTAATATACACTTTGAGAATAATTGAGAAAATATTCCCAAAATGAGTCCCAATAATAAAGGTATGATCATGTACCCATATTACAATATGGTCGAGTCTCAAAATAAATGATTGATGTTGGAGATACTAATTTTTATATGTGAAAAGAAGAATACACCAATGCTAATTGTTACAGATGATACCCCATGAAGCTTCATGAGTGGGTTTATCCACTACTCATAGATACACATAGGAAGTAATCACTAAGATATCAAAAATAGGAATCACACTAAGTAAGAAGTACACAACACCCCTTGTGTTTTAACCTTTTAGTACTTAGTGAATGTAAATCCTATGTTTGTTAAAGAGTTGAGTAGACTAAATTAGATAAATATCATAAAATAAATATAGCTACTGATTTGATATAGAATTGACTAGCTTTGACTTTTCTATAAATAGTAATAAATAGTGCAAGTAAGAACTTAATTGGAAAACAACTGAGATGGGTGATATAGATGTTGAAAACTAGGGTGAAAGTTGGTTTGAGTGTCACAAACTAGATCCTACTGTCACAACACCTTTTAGACAATAGCATCATAATTGTATAGTAGTGTCATTAATGAAAAAGGGTTGGTAGTGTCCTGATATTGGTAGTAGTGTCCTTTGTGTAGGACTAATTTTATCTTTTAGGTGTACCTATGCCTAGATCTCTGAGGTCTTTTCCTATGTGCATGAATCACAAAACCCTATATTTTACCTATAATGATGTATTTATTGATAAAACCCTAATCCTCTATGTATCTAGAGCATCTAGTTGATATGATATGAAAAGTGTGTTTTTTAGTAGGTAGGTTGGGCATCCTCAACACTCCGTTGTGAAGAGAGTTGCCTACATGCCAGTACTCCAAGGAGGGATCAATCCCAATGTAGTTTTCCCCACCTATGTGATGGTATAAGTGTAAGTGAAACTAGTATGATAGTTTCCTTGAGTGCCTTAAATATGATTGAGACTAGAAATTTAGATAATATGAGCTTAGGATTGATGTAACTAGTAGTATGTAGAAGTAGGGCGGAATAAAGACTGATAACTTTAATTGTGAACAATTTGTTTTGACTTCGAATGTGAATTTTGCATCTAATTTTCATATAGTGGTTAGAGGGCTAAAAGTCATGTATTTATATTGTTTTTTTTTCTTGTGTGGGTGATAAAGTAGGTCTCGGCCGACCCTAGGAGGTTTTAGTTTTGAAAAGATATATGCTTAGGAAACAAAGAGGAAAAAAACATTAGCACCATTTTTAGGACACTGACATCATGTGGAACTAGTGTCCTTATCATGGTGCTAATGTCCAGCTGGAAAAACACTAGGCACAAAGGGTTAGGATCAAGAAATTAGGGTCTAGGACTGCTTTAGGTCTAATTAGGGAAGCATGTGGCTCACACAAAGGATGGATAAGTGTGATAATAGGTTCTAAGATAAGTATAGGTAGTCTCAAGTAGCACTCTTACCACTCAAATTCCACTTTTGGATGATTGCATTTTCCCTACTTTATTATATAAATGTAGAAAATCAAAATGATTAGGAAAAAGGAAAAAGAAGCTTACCTGGACATACCCAGGATGTGAAGCCTATGAAGCTGGGTCTAAGTATGTGAAGCATGCTCTAATGCATGTAATAGAAGTGAAATGTGCGTTAATCATTATTTTCTTAAGATATATCAAAATAAAAAGACTAAACTGAGTAAGGAAGTAAAACTGAGTAAAAAGATAGGAAAGAGGAAAGGAATGAATATACCTCACTGGGTATGTGAATCAATGCATAAACCTAGTGATAAATTGTGTTTGTGCATGTATATAGTGATCAATGAGTGAATAACTTGGATTGAAATAATGGATTGCTCAATCCTAATGTGTGGGTGGATCAAAAATGCAATCCAATTTTGACTCCATCATTGCCCACCATTGTGTAGTGGATCATGACCTGTGAATAGCTTGGATTGGACTGATGGTGTGTCCAACCCTGTCATGTAGGTGGATCAAGAACTCAAGTAGGCTATGAATCCATCATTACACACACACACACACACACACACACACACACACACACACACACACACACACACACACACACACACACACACACACATATAAAACTAAACTATATGAATCAACTATAAATATCCAAATGGGTATGTCTAACTGGGTATGTCATCTTTGTGGCCACTCAAGTATATTAGGTAGCTCATGGCCACTCAAAAATGCTGACCACTACAGATGGAATAAGGCATGAAACTAGTGTAAAACTTAGAATATGATGTTAGGTGTATACATCATAGAGAATGACATGGAATTTATCATTCCATCTCATCAAATGATGTGTAAGTGAACATACAGAAATAATGTGTTGGGCATATGCTCTCAAATTTGATATCTAAGCATATGGATTATGGATTGAGTTTTAATAATTTATATTTAGATACCTAAATTTAATATGGGAATGGTCATTCCATGCATGATGACCTCAATTTGAGCAAACTAATATGAATATGAGTATAATTAATTAATCTATAATTGAACATGTACAAACCTGTATTGTACCTACTATACATTTCTAGCCAATCTGGGTTTTTTATGAAATTGAGGCTAATGGATAGTAGCGTAATGTCTTGTAAAGTAATGTCATTGTTGTAAATGTGGAACTAGTGTCCCAATTTTGGTGGTAGTTTCCTTCTAGTCTAATTTCTATGTAATTGTACGATTTTATGGGTCGTTATTTTTTTTGTGTTTACCTGAGTTTAATTTTATTTAATTTAAACCTGTGTGTTGAAAATGTACTATGAGTGAAATATAAGAGTTGATCTATATAAAAAACCCCATAAATGTCCCTATTTTGATAGGAGTTTTTAAACTTTTGCAAGAGTTGTCCTTTAAATAAAAAGCTCTGCAAAATATGTGTTAATTGGAGTGTATATGATATCTACATAATAATACAATATAATGTGCATACATAACATTGAAATATAAGATAATATGAGTGTCAAGATAGATATAACAATGTATATAATAAAAAATATAAGTAAACTTGGGTAGCTACCTAGGGGGATGGGGCATGATGTCCATCATGACACCTAAGTAAGAAGGGGAGATACATGAGGTCTCTCATGGCATCAAAAAATTGGTGTGTATAAAAAGCAAAGACAAGTGTCTTGGCCATGACACATAAAATATAAAATACATATAAAACACATAAGAAATGTAAATTAGTCCAATGGGCCATAATACAATGGCACATGTCACTAAATATGAGAAAACAAGACATACAAGGACATACTTAAATGTCCACATACACAAGCAACAAGAAAATTAGCTTGGAGCCACATAGAAAGGACATGTTCAAATGTTTGAATGCACAATTAGGAAGGCACACACAAAGACATGGGCACATTTCCAAAGCATAAAAACTATGAATAGAAGTGGCATAGAGCCAAAGAACATTTGTATATTGAAATGCCCTTAAATAGAAGAATCATAGAGATACAATCAAGTCTAAACTAGGAAATTTAGAAATTAAAGTATGCATGAATATGTAATACAAATTTTTGTAAGAGAAAGGATGTACATATGCTAATTATAAATTATTAATAATTGGAAAAAATGTGAATAAGAGTATCATGATCAATATCATGATATAACAATGCTAAAACTAGGATGTAGAGTATAGAAAGATAGAACCTAGGAATTGTAATTATGTATAGGATTCCCCCAAGTGGAAAAATGTGTCAAGTGAAGACCCATGTATCAGTGTATATGCTCCCAGTGGGTAGATAATAGTAAGTCTAGATTTTTGTAGTGGACTTGAGTCCTATAGTAATCTACAAACACTCAACAAGAACAAGTGAAGCTTGTATGATAAAACTGACTATACTAAGATAATTATCATATTTAGTGTCTCACAAATATAATAAGTGTAAACATAAAAAATAAATATAATCTATATATTTTGTGTTTTCTATGTAATTATTTAAATATTTTTGTCTTTGACATATTATATTATTTTTTGGATTTTCTAGATATAAGTTATGTACAAGCAACATAAAAATGAATTATGTACAACGAGTAAGAGAGAAATAAAAATGTATAAGAAGAGAGGGATAGTGATAAATGATGAGCCTCATGAGAGACACTCTCATTATGGCATTTATCAAATAAAATAATTGTGATTATGCATGTTATATGAAAGAGCAACTATGGTAACCCTAGACTCTATTGTACTGAGTGATCTATATCTGGACCTACCTGTGGAGTGATGCTAGGAATTTTTGACACTGACTATGATTTATTATGAACTATAGGGGTCTTAGGGACCCATTTGGTAGAATAAGATGTAGGTGGCATAGGTGTCTTATGCTAAGAACCCTGAGAATTCAATAAGACTAATCTCGATATAAAATGAGTAGAGGGAGGCATTATAGAATCTACAACATATATCTGATGCAGGGATCTTTCTAATAATGGTCTCTATGAAATATTATGCATATGTGTCAATAATATAATATTAGACCTCACCTACATTTGTGGCTCTACTAAACTCTATGGTGTATCAATAAGAACTATACTCAGAGTTGTAACTGGTAACTATAGTAGAACATGTAATTATGTTATAACTAGTAATTAGGATGTAACTACTTATGGGAAAGGTAGAGGATACTCATATGGAAGACCCTCAATTGGGACCACTTTATTTTCATGTATATATTTTTGAAATTTATGCACTATGTATTGGATGGATTGTAGTTATAGTATTCATGGCCTACCCAGTAACATATTAAACATGTCATCACTAAGTACTACTAAGAATCTAGAGGTCATATGTGCTAGTCCAACCTATAGTGGAACTACTATCTCCCATATATATCTCTGAACATGACCACTAAAACCACTAATAACTATGTTTGTATAGGATATATCCTACTCTGGATATCCCAAAAAATTTAGAAGTGTGATGGTGCACATGTTAATGTTTGACCCATTCTCAACCATAAATTTCTAGATAGAATGATGATCTATATATAATCATAAAAAGAGTTCACATAAATTTGTATCATCATCAACAATATTTTTCTCTAATAAAGTGATGAGTGGTCTAAATAAAACTTTACTAAGGTATATACCAATGATATTGTGTAATGGGTGTGACTCCTCTATAGTTTGATATTAAGTTGGTGGTGGATGTCCCTGAAATGTGTAGTGAACACTTGAAGTGATCTTTGTTTCATTCATTATGTACTTTAGAAATGGATGTAAGAATATTTTCAACTCCTTAGCTCCCATTTGTTGAACTTTGGGTGCCTCTATGGGTGCATCCACATCAATTATGTTAGCCTCTATCAAATCTTGTATCTTATATTTCAAGCTTATGCATTTGTTTGTTGTATGGCCTGGTGCCCTGTAATACTCGCATAATGTATTAAATAGTTAATACTTCATTGATTAGTAAATTTATCCATATAAGAAACATCAATAAGACAACCCTTTACAATTTGATTTTTTTTTAATTCGGCTTGAATATTATATTTCTATTTCATAGCTTATAATGATACATATGATAAATACGAACAAATATAACATGATCTAATTTAAACATATACAATAAGTGACCATTATTGGATTCAAGTTCTCAGTGTCCTTAAAAAAATTGATAGTTACACATCATTTGCATACATCTATAGGTATAGTGAAGATATTGATCCAAAAAAGTTTCATTCATGTGTACTGAGTTATGCAAGAGAACATCTACGACTAATAAAACTGTATAGATGCAAAGAGGGAGAGTATCATATATGGATTTACCTCCAACCATAAAACCTTTCGGTTCCCCCACACACATCTCATCGACTAAGAGTATCCCTACCCTTCATGAGAAGGATAAATAAGGGCACATAGGTAAGAAAGAGGTCAATGTATAAAAATGTCAACATTGTAGCTACTCCACACAACATAATATGATTACAATTATAAATTGATACAAAAACTATTATCTCCCTAATGTATAATATTTATATGTAATGATTAAAATCGTAAGTCTTACATTCAACAAGTACCCCTTTTCATATCTATCTTAGTAGAATGTTGAGTTTTCATGAGGCTAACTAAGATTCCCTCCCATCTCTTAGATCTCATGTCTTGAAGTCAACTACTCTAACCCAAAATCTCCCTAAATTATGCATCCAATAGTTGATAATCCTAAATTTATCCATTAAATAAACACTATTATCAGTGGGGTGCGTTAACGAGACAATGGTTTACATGGGTGTCCCATACCACCCACATCATCAAAGTCTAGTGTATGCCTTGATGAATGATCATACCCTAATTTGGTGAATGATTGTTTAATGTTGTCTGGATTCCACCATTTAGAGGAGGTTTTAGATCTTTGGGAAAACATGTTATGAAATAGAGAATGAAACTAATCCAACAACCCTGAATCACAAAGTAAAAAAGTTTGAAAAAAGTACATTTGTGATAAATTCATTTAATAATTCATCCTACATATCATTATGGATTCATTAGTGTCTTATACCTATCATATGGGAATTAAGAACCCTTACTACAAAAGCTTCTGGTATAGAGACTATTTATGCAATGAGAAATGTTATTCACAATACAACAAATGGTTATATTTACAAATTACCTATGCTCAAGTTATTGAAATAATGTTGTTATTTTTATTCATAAGCTTGTATCTTTTGATGTTTTCCATAATTTATACAATAAATTTAAAATAAAAATTAATTTTATATAATCTATCTCTGGCTGAAAACGTCCCTTCCCTTGATAAAGCTTCTTCCCCACCAGAATGGCATATTTATCCTTATTCAAAGATACTTTTCATTTATGGGGAGCACTATAATGAAGGCACTTTTGTCCTCATAACATTTTTAAATAATATTCCAAATGATTTTAATATCTTTTGTCCTCGTAACATTTTTTTTAATAAAATTCTAAATGATTTTTTTTATTTTTTTAAAAGTCTTTTACAAAAATTGAAAATATCGATGAAAGTTTCAATTAAATCATTTATTTAACATTTTTATGGTCATATATTTAAAGGTTATTTTGAAATCTTTTTAAGCTTACAAGAATAATTAAACATGAATTTTAAGTTATATTTTCATATTATTATTTATGGGTTAAAATATAATGAATGTTTTATCAAATAAAGGTTCAAGAAAATAGTAAGGATTTTAGTTAACTCGTCTACTCCTTCTTATGACATATTCAATTCACAGTTTGATATGATCACTTTCTTTTTTCCCGACCTCCTATCTACTCCAACTCTCATCCATGATACCATCCCTCTTTGTAGGGCCATAAAACCTATGTTACAATCACACACTGTAACAAAACCCATCAAGTAGTTAATCAATAAAAAATGTACAGAATGCATATACATGAAAATAATTCATGCTAAATATGAAACATCATTATATTATTTAAAGTGTATTAACACATTCTCCATATCACCTTGTATCATGTTTACTTTGTCCTGCACAATTTAATGTCAATATCCCATTAAATCCATACACATATAAATAATCATTGTTATTCTCAAAACAACATAATGTATGTAAAACACATTATGTGCTCATTTATGTATACAAAGGAGAATAATTACTTAAATAGTTCATAAAACATCACAAAATCTTATCAAATGAGTTTGTGTAGCACACCACGTTGACATACACAAATAGTTATTACTCACATGAAAAAATGGGATTTGACATCCTCCTTCCCTTTGGAGAGACATTGGTTGGATGACTAATGAAATAAAAACTATATAAATAAATGTGGAAAAGCCTTGAATACTTCGTCATAGTCTTCTCATGTCACATTCTCATCATAATATTGGTCCCAAAAGACCTTACACTAGGAGATTTACCTGTTCTGCAAAGTTAGTTTTGTGATTTTTAGTAACCTATAGGGGCTCTATCAGAACCACTCCTAGATCCTGTACTTGCAAAGTTTTCCATTCCATTACATGAGAAACATCTTCATGATAATGTTTCAACAAAGAAACATGAAAAGCATTATGTAGTCAAGCAAGTGCGGGTAGTAGGCCAAGTCTATAGGCAAATGGATTTATAACTTCAAGGATCTCAAAGTGTCCCACATATCTTGATGCTAATTTGGAAAAATTTTCAAACTTTATAGAAATCTTTTAGGGTTTTACACTTAGAAAAACATTGTCTCTTACTTCAAAAAGTCTGGGAGTTATCTTTCTATCTGCATAGCTTTTTTGTCTATCTACAACTTTGAACAGTCTCTTTTAAATGAGCTTGACTTATTCCTTCATATCCTAGAGCATTTTGGGACCAACTATAACTCTGTCACCTGGATTGTCTTAACTGAGAGTGGTAAGATACTTCTTAGCATAAACTACAAAAATGGAACCATGTTAAGAGTTGAATGATGTGAATTGTTATACGTAAACTCTACCAAAGACAAGTAATCCTCACACTTGTATTATTGATCCATACAATACATATATAACATGTCTTTCAAGACTTGATTCACCCTTTCTACTTGTTAATCAGTCTCAGGGTGATATGTGAAACTATAATTCAATTTTATTCCCAATGTTGCATGTAAGGTTTGACAAAACCTTGAAGTCATATGAGTATCTCGATCTGAAATGATCTTCTCACGTACTTCATTCAATCTTAAGATTCTTACAAAAACCTCCTTGATAACACTAGTAAGCCATCTATGATATTCCTTAGAATGTAGTATGCAACCTTGGTGAGTTTATCTACTACTAAAAAGATCACATCATGTTTATTCTTTGACAAGGGAAGCCCCTTATAAAAATCCATATTAATTACTTTCCATTTCCATTTTATGGGATCATGGGGATATAATAAACCTATTGGATGTATTTTCTCAACCTTGACTCACTGGCACTCCAAAAAACTTGTCACAAAACTTGTGGTATCCTTCTTGAGACCGAGCCAAAAATATAGTTGTTTGAGATCTACCATCATCTTAGTCACCCATGGGTGACCTAAGTAAGGAGCACTATGTACTTCCTCGAATACTATAGTTCAAAAACCACCAAGGTCAGGTACATAAATCTTATCCTTTAATCTAAGGAGGCCTCATCCTCTAATATGGTATCCCTCATATATATGATCATGACTATCAGTCTCTAGAGTAGTCTTGACCTAATTTTAAGATTCATTTGATGGTAATTGACTCAAAATCTGTTGATGAAAAGTGGTCCTCGTTGTTACCATATCATTTATATACCTTATTCAACTAAGGGAATATATTTTCCTTGCCCTTAATGTATTCAATTTCAAAGTCATACTCACTTGATTATTCCAACCAATGCCTTTATCATGCATTAAGGTTGGGTTGAGTGAAGATATTTTTCAATCCTAGGTTATCAGTATTGAGATCAAAGGGATTTCCTAGCAATAAATGCCACCATTTAAATAATGCATGTACAATAGTTGTGAGCTCAAGGTCATGAGGCTTATAATTCAACTCATATGGATAGAGTGTTGTGGACTCATAGGCTAATAAATGGAAATCTAGCATCAAAACACCACCAAATCCTTCCTAATATACATCTATAATCACTATAGAGTTTTCATTTGGGTCTAGAAAATTCAATAGAAAGGGAATATGTCAGCTTCTCTTTCAAAAGTTAAAAATATTGATATCAATTATCTATCCGAATGAACTTTTGGTTATTTTTATGTAAAGAGGTGATTAGGTTCCCTATCTTGGAAAGCCCTTTAAAAAAATTTGTATAATATCTAACTAAGCCCATGAAACTATGGACTTCATGAACATTCTTAGGAGATGGCCATTACATGATGGCTTGGATCTTTATAGGTTTAACTAAAATACCTTCAATTGAAATGATATGTGCTAAATAATGCACTCTTTTCTAAAAGAATACACATTTAGATAACTTTCCATAAAGATTATGTTCTTTCAACTGATGCATCACTAACCTCAAAAGTTGGACATGTTCCTCTTATAATTTTGAATAAATCAAAATGTCACCCAAAAATACCAAAATAAAGTTGTCCAAATAGTCCTTAATTATGTTATTCATCAAGCTCATGAATGCAACTAGAGCATTAGTGAGACCAAAAGGAAGAACTATAAATGCGTAATGCCCATAATGATCTCTAAAATTAATCTTCAAAATGTCTCCCTCTTAGATCCTCAACTGATGATAAATTGACCTCAAATCAATTTTTAAAAACACTATTTCCCCTCACATTTTATTAAAGAGATACATTAATGTGTGGCAAAGGATATATATTATTCATTGTTGCTTTATTAAACATCTTGTAATCCATACATATCCCAATAGTGCCATCCTTATTGTTAACATAATATTTTGGTATACCGTAAGGAGATACACTTAGATGGATACAATCCTTGGCTCATATTTCCTATAATTGATCCTTCAACTCAAACAACTCAATTGTTATCTATTGGTAAGTGGCTATTGACTTGTCCTTAGAACTAGATAAGATATCAATTGAAAAAAAAAATCTCTTTTGGGAGGTAGTCCTGATAGTTCATCAATAAAAATATCACTAAAATCATGCAAGAAGGGGTAATATTCTATTATGGGTTCCTTTTCACCTTCCACTTCATCAAGTTTTACTACATAAAGAATAAACCCTTCTTGGCATTTTTCAATTACATTACATAAATTTGCCTCAAGTTAATATCTCGCTTAACTCCTTGCTCAATTCTGGGGTAGCCCTTATCATCTAGGCATGATATAGTCTTTCCAAAGCAATCAACTTTAGCTCGATGCTTCCATAACCAATTTATTCCAAGTATCACATCATAGGATCCTGGGGGGGCATGTACAAGTCTAATGTATTAGTGAATTTTTAAAGTTCTAACTTAGCTTCAAATAGACATTGCTCTACATTTTTTACTACTCAGTTTCCATACTAGACTGACCAAGAATTTTATAGAAAACCAACATTTTTCTTAATTTTCTTAAGAATCTCAGGAGATATAAACCATTTAAATGTTCATTTATCAATAAGTACGGTAACTGGGTAGCCAAAAAGTTTACCTATTGCCGTCACTATGTTATTTGGAAGTCCTCCTAGTGGTAATCCACCACTACATGAATCCTCTACTGAAATGCTTACTTTTGGCTTGGTAGGGGTGATTTAGATCAAACATCATTTGATATATGAGGAAGTTGGTTGGCATAATGATCATCACCATAATTAAATCATTCACCTACTGGGTCTTTCTTCTCCTTGAGCTTTCCCCCATTATTAAACTTTCCATTGATATTATTGTTATTGTTATCATTTCAACCCTTATGTCTATATTTTGGATTTTATTGAATTTCTAACCTTGAAATTGTTTCATGAACCTAAAATATTTTTTTGTTGATTCTCATTTCTTTCCTAAAAATTCTTTCTAAAGGGAGGGAAATTTTGTTGTTGAGATCCCTTCCCTTTCCTATTGAATTCTCTTTTAATGGATGTAAGGGTCTTTAGTTTATGTTCTTGCTTAATAGCCTTTTCAAAAACTTCATCCATGGTTGTGGGTTTATGGAGTTCTACATCAATGTCATTCTAAGTGTTCAAGTCCAAAATGAACTTTATAATCATGAACCTCTCATCACCTTGGTACTATGGCACACATTTCATAATTCAGGTCAACTTCTCCCAATAAGCAATAACTAACATATGCCCCTATTAGATATTTGGGAAATCTATCATCTTTTCATCAAAGTACAACTATGGAGACCATATTTTTCTTAACTAAGATACAAATTATTCCCAAGCCATGTCAGTATTTTCTGTTGATAGTTTCTTTTCTACATTTAGGTTCTCCCACCAAGCCTAATCTTCATGAAAGATTTGGTAGGATCCCAAAGAGTCTTAGTTGCCTCAAATAATTTTTTAAGTCTAAAGTACTTCTCCATTTTAATTAGCCAATTTTCTGCACCATCCCCAAATACTAATAAATTGTATTTAGGTGGCACTATCCATTTTAGATCTCTTGCCAATTTAGATTCAAATCAAGCCCATTTTGGTGGGAGCTCATTGTTGATGTTTATATCAATATTATCCTAATTTTGGTTAACAAAGTTTTGATTATATTCACCATCATTATGTTCTTCTAAGTTTTCCTCATGATCCTCTTCATCAAAAAGGTCATGAACTTCCTGGTCCAGAATACCTATTCTTTCTTGGGTAACAATTACCATGGCTAAGATTTGGTCTAACTTAGCCTATAATTATTATCCATTTTGATCACTTCCATTTTTTTTCATGTTAGGGACATAATAACCTCAATGGATCAAAGAGCTAAAACTTATAAAAGTGTAAAGCCCATTAGGTCCAAGTGTTGAATATGGATGCTTTGATACCATAATGTGAGAACCCCATTGGGATACTACTAAAAATAAAACTTCTTTAATCTAAAAATAAATGTATTATTTGAAGGTTATCTCACCTAATACTAAACCAAATATACATTCTATGAAATTTAATAAGTAATACAAAATTTTTGTTTAATATATTTTAAATATTTTCTCATGCATTTAAATCAAGTATATTTTTATGTATATGTATTTTAATATAGAATTATTTAAATCAAGTAATAAGAGAACATAAGAAGAATAATTGTAAGAAATATATAGTGCAAAAAGAAAATCATCGTGTAAGATAGATAAGAATTTGATAAATTTTTAAATGATATAAAATAGATAAATGTAAAAGTGGAGCATACATCCAATCCAAATGATGAAATAAATGAAAGAACACCATGATTGAATTCATAATTATTGTTATATTTGTCCACACATATTATCCATAAAATCTTATAATTCTTTATGAAGCTGAACTCAGATTGCATCTAAAGTCTCATCTATATTCAGGGAAAGTTAAGAAAATACATCATGACAAATATCCTCAATGGAAAAGGTAGGAAGCCAAAAGAATTATGTTGATAAGGTATATCATATAGGGGATGATTTGGAGAAGGAATGGGAGTGTACTTTATGAGAGATGAAGTGGTCACTAGGGGATAAGGTGCCATCAAGGAAGGAGGATCCATGAGTGAGGGAATCGCAGGTGGAGAAATAGTAGGTAGAGAAGGGACCATATGTAGTGGATCCATGGGGGAAGAAGGGTGAGCCTTCTTGCGAGAGTGACCTATGGGAGGAAGAGTAGTGGGTTAAATAATGGTCATGAGGTGATCCTTGAGATGCTGTTGAAGGATATAGCAATGATCAGTGTGATGTGTACCACATTAATGCTAAAGATAATTTACCTCTCCATATTAGGAAAGATATTTAGGTAATACTTTCGGTGGAGGTATAGATTTGTCTATGGGATGAAGAGTCATGGGAGATAAGGTGTCAATATATTTTTGTAGCTTATGATAATGTGTGGATGAATGATTATCTATGCCATGGAAGCAACATATATGCTTGTTATTACACTTTATAGGTGTAATAATAAGAGGAGTGAAAATGGAAGATGAGGAAGATTGGTATAGTTAACAATCTCTAGTATAATGACTGAAAACTTTATGGATATCATAATATGGTTGATCGATCCATTTATTAGATATAGGAGAAAGCTATGCTAAAGGGAACTAACCATCACCCATAGAAGGTGGGGATGGTGGAGAGACTGGGCAGGGCTCAACTGAAGGAACCATAAGATCAAAAATAATAAGAGACCTAGCTAAAGAGGGATTAGGAATAGGATCCAAATTGGGATCAAATGAGGGAGGGGTAGGATGCATAAAAGGCTGAAGGATAGTTTCAAGAATCTCAAGGATAAGTCAACTAGAGGGGTCCTGATATCTATAAAAATGATATGGGACTAGTCATAGCATGATCCATAAACATACTCTGAAGGCTCTTCAAAAATTGGAGGTGTGTTCACCATCACTACCCTGTGATAAAGAGGAAAAATTCTAAATTTAAGAAGGATATAGGATGGAATGCTAGAAGAAATACTAAAATATTAAAGCAAAGAGGAATGATAATGAATAATTTCAGCATCATGGGCCTGAACAAGACCTCCTAATAATGGATCATCTAAGGTATATCCATCATCATAATAAGGTGTATGAAGATCAATGTCATAGGTAGGGATGACCTAGTCATCTGATGTGGTGTGATGAATAGCACGCCAAGTCTTAGTTAAGACAACAGGTATATCATCATAAGGTGGTTGATGAGAATAAGGTTGAAAAAAAGGGGGATGACGAGAAATGATATGAGGTGAGATATTTGATATTTTAATCTTTATATTGATCTCATCAGGCTCATGATCATTAGAATCTATGATGTTAAGGGGTATATTCTTGATGAGTTTGGGGTGACCATTGTAACCTTAGGTGGAATTGACAAGAAAGTTAAACCTTTGAGATTCACAAAATGGAATGCTTCATAAAGGTTCAAGGGTGGGAATTTTAAATATGCCACAGTCTTAGAATTGTTCAAAATTACAAGGGTTAATGTCACCTTGAATCATATAGATGCATCCATTATGAGTAGATTTGACACATTGGCAAGTGGAAGAGGCAACTACTCTCATGCAATGAGTCCATATCCTACCAAAGAAAATGTTATAGGATAGAGTAAGTTGAATATAATCACCTTCACATGAATGATGATAGGTGAGATATTGATGGGGATCCACACATAACCTAAAGGAGGAATTTTCCTTTAGTCATAGCCTTGACACTTGTTGCATGTACACTTAAGATTATAATCAAAATATCTAAGGGTTTTGATAAAATATAGAGAGTAAACACAAATGTTATAACCTTCATCAATCAAAGCATGCTTGACTTGGATATCACCAATTTGGACACCTATAAATAGAAGAGGATCATTTACACTAAGTAGAATCTCATAATGGATCATAGAAGCAATGGGTAATTCAAACGAAAGAGAAGTTTCCATTGTTCTATCAACATGTATGAACATCTCTTTGCACTATTGTAAAATGCTATTTTATGATTTGGATAATGTGGTTTTGCATCCTACTAGGGGAGGATGAGGGATGTTCATTTTGAATAAAAGTTGCGTAAGATGATTATGATGATGCAAAGAGGTTCACATAAGTTTGATGAATGGGATTTGATATGGGAGATTAGTAAGCTCTATGATAGTATCCCATTTATAATAACCTATAAAAGGACTATTGGAAATAGGTGCATAGTGTTGAAGGAGATCCTTGAAAGGAGGATCTAAAGTGCATGTGAATTTATGCTGATAAGATGCAAAAGTTTTAATTAGAGGACAAGTTTGTTGATTGTCTTGAGAAGATGGGTTAGTTGATGCAAGTTTGGTTTGAGAGGGATTAAAATAAGTATTGATAGAAATTTGAGTATCATTGGTGATGGGTAAAGAGGTTAGATAAGTGGTATAAATGACGTGAGAAGTGTTACCCAAAGGAGGTGTTGGAATTAGTTCATCAAAAGATATAAGGTCTTTTTAACCCAACTCTGTTAAGTGAGTTAGGGAGGAATCATAGATAACATAAAATGTACGAGGTAGTTGAGGAGTGTGGATGGGATGAAGATCAATGAGGGAAACCACCCTTTATATATTAGTCATATTAACCATATTATCTTCAAGAGTTAGGTCAAGAGGACTATCAATGTTACTAGTAGAAGAGGTAGGTTTGTCTTGGTTATCTTGGTGATTTAAAAGAGGATATTTATAGATGGCCAAATGAGCCTTAGCCTGGTTTAAAGATTGATATTTATTTTGTGTTTCATGGGATTTGAAGGCAATGTCATATGTTTGTTGATGTTTATGAATGATAGAATCATGGTCAAGATTGAGACCAAGTATAAAATCCATAGCCAAATTACAAAGTTGCCTAGAAGTTTCATGAGAATGACCCCAACTAGCATGAAACCAACAAAATTTATTGAGATCCTACCAAGATTTCATGGGATGAGTGGGATAAAGTTCTTGTGGAAGAGGCCTTCGTAGACACTTTTATAATTCTGAAAATGATAAAGGTTTATGAACATTGATGTTATTTGTTGAAGGTAAATAAGGATTAGTGATGTGGTTGGGAGGGGAAGTTTGTTTGGAGTTTCATTCAGAATAATAGCTTGAATAGTATAAATGGTATAATAAGAGTTGTTGACACCATTTTTTTTAGCATGATGATTCTTATTTTTTATTAACATGCGAGTGCCCATAGAATGTTGGTATAGCTCAAATTGACGCAAAATGAAATCTTGATGTTTGGCTTGGTCAATGGCTTCCTCCAAAGTGCATGGAGAGATATTTTGAACCTAATATTATAACTCAAGAAAAAGAGCATTAGAAATATATGAAATAGGTTATCATTTACCATTTTATGTTCACATTTTTTAGATAAGGTCTTTCATCATTTGATGAAATCTTGTGCAGTTTCGATCTCAAGTTACTTATAAATTATAAAATGGGCCAAGATATTCTCAGGGAGATCACTAGTTTAGAACTCTTGGACTAGAGCATTAACTGAATCTTCTAAACTAGTGATGGAATGAGATTTGAGTTGGTTTTAATAATCTAAATCATTCCTCATGGGAGTACTTGCTAATAGCTTAGTATCAGTAAAGGTATTTAACTTGACCTAGTATTTATATAGATTTCTAAATGTTTTTAAGTTTAGAGTAGGATCAGTTGACCCATTATAAGTGATGGTAGGGGTGATACCATTGTTATCCTTAAATTTAGCTGAGTCAATTCATGGGATAACCCCTACAAAACTTGTCCATATCATAGCCCATGAGCTCTAGGCATGCATAATGAGGCAAATCAATTGGCCTCATGCTTAATATTCCCCCCCCCCCCCCCAAAAAAAAAAAAAATAGTCTTTTTTTTTACTTATCAAAATTTTCCCCTTCAAACAGGTAAGGCCAGAGAAAAAACCCAATGTTGCACATGTAAGGCCAGAGAAAAACCTAATTTTGCACACACAAGGCTAGAAAAAAATTCCACTTAAGCATACAAACCAGACATGCATGGTACTTAATGAACATTTATTATAGCAAGGTTATATATATATATATATATATATATCTTGTTAATTTGTTTTTACCATTTGTGTTTTACCTCTATTGTCACTATTGGAAATATTGTAATTGATCTCAAAGGTCTAACATTATTGGTGAACAAAGGCCCCATAACATTTAATATCTAAAGGTGTTTTTAATGTTCATATCTTGGCTAAAGTGTGTTAATATTAATTAAATATTAATGAATATATTTTTGGTTGCATAAAGTCAAAAGAGGGCCCATGAGGAAGTCAAATAATCACCAAGTAAAGACAAAAGAGGGAAAGGATGCATTTTCCCATGAAGAGTCACCTTGAGAAATTTGAAGAGTCATGAGATAAAGACAAAAGAGGGAAATGACACATTTTCCCATGAAGAGTCACCTTGAGGAATTCATAGAGTCACCAAATAAAGATAAAAGGGGAAAGGACATATTTGATTATGAAGGGTCACCATGTGACTTTTCAAATGAAAGGATTCAAAGGGCCATGCAAGATTCATTCAATTTTCCATGTGGATTGAAGGGTCACAAAGGGTGAATGCCAAAGGTCATTTAGAAAGATATAAAAGGAGGCTTAGAAGAGCAGGGTTTGTAATTGTTATATCTAGCTGAGAAGAGTAGAGGAGAGTAGAGAAAAGAGAAGAGATATAGTAGTGTGCTATCATTTATTAAAAAACCAACATTGAGAGATAGTGGTGTTTTATACACAAGGGGTTGGTACTCCTGTGGGTGGGTGCTCATGAATCATTATTATGTTGGTGCTCAGCAAAAGGGGTTGGTGCTTCTACAAGTTGTTACTTACAAACATTTTAAACTTGAGTTGGTGTTCATTTATATACTTGAGATTGTTCTTCATGGTCTTTTTCACATTGGGTTGCCATATAAAAATTCTCTCTCTCTCTCTCTCTCTCTCTCTCTCTCTCTAGATTAAGTAAAAGATATATTATATACTATGAATCAATATATCCCATGCTTAATAGTCACTATTTTTATGCTCACCTACAACTCGACTCACTTTTTTCCTTCAATCTACTTGTGACTAGGGCAATAGTTTTTCTTCTTCAGTGGATCTCAGTTGAGTTTCATCATTTTTTCTTTTCATTCATTTTTATTTTTGATTTTTTTCTTCTTATTTTGTTTCTCTCACATCATTTCATTTTTTTGAAAAGCCCTGTATAAATGTACCCCTTTATGTATTTTTGAAACCCTCGACAAGTTCCATGTTAACTATGTGCTTTAGATAAATTTGTTCAAGCATCTCAGTCCCTTCCCACTCTATGCTTCAGATAATTTTCTCCAAAGCACATCCTAACATATTTCTCGTATTGTGATTTAGAGAATTTTCTTTGAAGTGCACCCAGTCATCCTACCCCAAGTGCGCTTCAAAGAATTTTCTCTAAAGTACAATACCAAAGTTTTGATGTAGGCTAGAGAATTTTCTCTGACCTACATCCAAGTGCTTTACCCAAATACAGGATAGAGAATTTCTTCTAACCTACATCAAAATGACATGCTTTCTAAATAATTTTCTCTAGATAACATCTTTCCCAGCCTTGGGTAATCCAGATAATTTTATATGAATTACACAAAACATGTAATCTAGATAATTTTCCCTGAACTACACCCCAAAGACCTATCAATATGTAGTGTGGAGAAAATTATCTTAACTACACCAAAATAAGTCAACTTTGTGTAGTGCCAAGATTTTTCTTTAGACTACACGAGGTTATCCCTACCCCCATGCAGTTCAGAGAATTTTATCTGAACTACATAAAATTTATAATCTAATGCACATGCACATATTTTTTTACCTTTGCATTTTTCTTGCCAAATGAAAAATATGCTAACTCTAGAAATTTACAATGCTCTCATGTAGTTTCTTAACCAATAACAGAGGTTTCTCCTACAAAATGATTCATGAAGTACAAGTTCTAAAGAGTGGTTCCTTCATCCTCAGTTGATTCAAATGTTGACCAAATTAGAGATACTAAGATTAGACACATAGAAATGATAGAATTATTACAAATATTAAACAAGGACCTAGTTTCATCTCACATGCAAGATATTCTAAATAATAGAATTCATTTGGTATCCGTATTCCCAGTTCCAACACAGGATTCAAAATTCATCCTAGAAATAGCTGTTCATTTTGATAGGCAAAGAAAGTAAATAAAAGATGCAGATGGTAAAGTTCTGAGCTAATTTGACAAAGAATATTTTGACAAGATGTTTCATTTTATTGACATATAAGAATACTTAGATATCTCCATGAGATTAGCATAAGAACATTATGACAAAGACTCTGACAAGTTCAAGAATAATATTAGTACCCAATTGACTCAAGACTCATTGGCCTTCCATTTCTAAATGGCTAAAGAACATCTCTTATAGTGAATTATTTGAATAATTAGGAGATGTTATCAATCTTATGAGTAGAATCAAGGGGATTCCTACATCTAACATATATCAAGAGTGAATGTATCAATACATGTTAATCATTAAGAGGAACAAGCAATAGATCTTTTGGGAGAAGCAAATCAGTGATGCCATTTGTCACCAAAATTATGAGGTGAATTCTTCCCTTAAGTTCTACATGACTTCTTATTTAATGTATGTTGTAACAAGCATGAAATCCTTCCTAGGTCTAACTTTTATTGGTGATAGAAGGTAAGTTTTGGTCTCTGAATATTATCCTCAATTGACCTTGAAGGAGAGCCTAAAGCTTTATAGAAGGGTTAATGATTCCTTCTTCTATAGCTATATTTGTATTTTTGACAAAGACCTTGAAAAGAAAATGGTTTCAGATGTAGCATGGGAACAAATAAACAAAAATGGTTGTGTATTATTACAATTCCCAACCTTTACTTATATTAGAGTAGGAGGGTTTAGTGAGAAACCATATATGCTACCAAGATATCCAATTGATAAAATAATATTAATGGAAATGTGTCGACAAATGATGAGTGTTCATAAGAAAAAATCAAAGTCTCACAAGCCTGGATTTAAGTTTCCAATCAGTATTGCCTGATTCACAATATCTACCACTCCTAATGCTAAGATGATGGAAACTAAGTTACAATGGATTACTCCTAATAAATTTAAGGGCTAAAATGATTTTGATTACAGGAAAATGAAGGATAAGATCAAAGGAAACTACACTCAAATGCATAGAATATAAGATATTTGGGCAAGTACAAAATAGATGAATAAGTGAGGAAGATTGATTAGAATCACCTCACTCTAGATAAAATCATAAATTTTAAGTTAGCTAATGTTCCTAAAGGTATGAAAGATGAAAATATATTGGATCCTCTGTATGAGAATTAATCAAGTGGCTTCCACAACTCTTCCACCAATACAATGGTCAATAAAGGAATCTAATTCTATAAGGGATATATTCCAACTCATTCTTACCAATACCAAAACTATTTCGAAGGAAAGGTCATTAGGCTAAAACCTTCAAGTCTAGATCTGAACAGGAATATGATGAAGAAACTTCCAAGAAGCGAGAGGAGCTTAGAACAAAAAACAAGGAAGATACTTATACCTTTGCACAAAAGGTGAAATTTGTTTTCAAAATCAAGGGAAAAGGTACAGACATATAAGGGAAAGATATTTAGGATAATTTAGAATAAAATCCTATCATGGGCAAAGCATTAGTACATCCGATAACTCCCCAAGTAGAGACTTCCCATGTATTATCTTCTACTCTCCCCCCAGTCACTCCTTTTGTATCTATTATCCTTATTGTACCCCTATAGACTATTTATTCATTTATGTCTTCACCCACTAGTGACTTATTCTTTCAAGTCCCTTCTCATGGCACTTTAGATCAAGTATTTGGATCACTTTCTTCCTTACCCAATTCCATAAGATTGTCAGGTTCACCTTCCAATCAGTATATTACCCAATTGGACATTGATAAGTTCATGTATATTTCATCATCTAAGTTATAAAATAAAGTCTCATCCACTCACATGCCCAATATGCTAGTATAAATCAAACTACTACCATATTGACCCAAACACCACCTACCATCACTAGCACTCCGTTGGTATCTACTCCATTATCAGATACCTCCATTCTACCCACCTCACAAACCACTAATTTTATCTCATCCCAATCCTTGGTGTCACCAATGCAAGAAAATTCATCCATCCTTCCCCCTTAGCTAATTTCTCAAATTATAAAGAGGAAAAAGTAAGCAATATCACTAGATGAGTTTGACTTTGGTCAACTAGTTCTAGTAAATCCTAAATCAGAAAACAAGGCCAAAATAATATCAAGGTTTATTTTTGATCCATTTAGTAACAAGTATGTTGAGGTTGAAGTGCCTCAAATGGATAAAAATATTGAAGATATCCAAGTTTTTGACTATGCAATTAGATGAATAAAACATGGAAAATAAATACACAAAGGTGCTAAAGAAGACTTGCAGGCAATAATGACATATTTGCTCGTAAGGTTTGACAAGGATAAGTTGAACAAGGATCAACTTAATGTTTAGGTAGAATAGTTGACCATGATTCTATTAAAAATTACTCAATATTTTTAACTAATAGAGCCTATTGGAAGTGAGGTTACTGAAAAGGCTATTCAACATGTAGAGAAGATTAGATCACAAGGTCGGGTAGTTAGTGCCTAGATAGAAAGGTTATTGACATAAGGTGATCAATAGATACATTGTAGCATTGAGATTCTCAACAACTTGAGTGAAGTGAAGACAAAGATGAAATAGACACTTGATACACTTTATCAAGACTTATAACTAATAGATAACGACTTTCATACGTGAACCCAGATGAAACAATTCAATTAGAACTTCTAGTTAAACAAAAGGTGATTCCAAATAGGAATATGTTTGTAGAATATAGGGAGGCAATGAAGAACAAAAAAGAAGTCCTCAAAAATCTGATCAAGGATGTTGAAGAAACCCTAGATATGTGCAAATACAAGGAGATAGATCTTATAGACAATATTAAGGAACTTCCTTACCAAATCATGGATGACACTCAAAAAATCCTTCCTACAAAAATAACTATCCAAGAATTCACTTCTTTGGTTCACACTGAAGTTGAAATAGGAGCATTCAGATTGGAATCCATTAATAAGTTGGTTAATTTCCAAGTGATTATGGATAAGATACATATAATTTTGGATAGGCACAAAGGCTTACTTATCAACATAGTGGACTTCATCATTAGAGTCCTCACCATCTCCAAAAACACATCAGGGCTAGACAACAATGAAGTTCAAGCATCCCTAAAGAGATATGGAGCTTACCTAGAGAATAATAAAAAAGAAGAAATTCCTATGTCTTTGGGACACTTAGATTATTTTCAAATACGTTCGTCTATAACAATGATATATGTAATTTGCATAGAATAAAAGTACATAGTCTTAAGTAAAATCGATCTTTGTCTAGAATAACTCAAGGTAGAGGATTTCTCTATTTTTGTCAATGGATCCTCTCTATAAATAAGAGGATGCTCTTTTGTAATTAGATATTTTTTTAGCTATTGAAGTGAAATGCTACTGCATTGAGAAGCAACTTTGAAACTTTGTGTTCAAATTGTAAATCTTTATTCAATCAATACAAGAAAATCAAGTGGTCATTCAATGTTTGTATTGGAATAAGCTTGTGGTGTATTGGAAATGTTCTTATGTCTTTTCCATTACATTTTCTTGTGCATTTGATCAAAATGTGGTGTGAATCTACATAAACTAGAAGGTGGTATAAATCTGATTTTGAAGTCTTTGAGCTGCAATATTAATTTTAAATTTGTGTCTTGTGTTCATGATTTGAAGTGACTTTGGAGACTTTGGGCTACAAGTTATTTTCCTTGATTATTTAATCTTCATTGGAAATAAGGTGGATACTTTGGGATACACTTTGTTCCATCCTTTTTTGTTTTTCAATTAACATAAGATTCAATAAAGGTTTTTGAACCTTTATGGGTTTCTTGTGATACACACTCGTTGGTAATATTTTAGTTATTTTTATGTCTAGCTAATATGGATATTAGTTATTATTGCTCCAATAAGTAGTTTTACATTTTTATGATAAATTATAAGAATCAAAATGGATTCTAGTATAAGTTTGTAAGCAGACATCAATTTTGAAAAAAAAGAATTGGATAATATGGAAACACCGACATGATAAAGTTAGTGTAAATAAGTTTAATTAATTACTTATTGATTTTAGTTAGCAATAAGAAGGGCAACTCCCCTTTCTTCAAGGAGAGATTTAATCTAATCATACTATTGCTGAAATTACCATTTTTTTACCATTTTGTTGATGATAAAATATTCACCTAAAAATTTTTGGTGACTTTACTAGGGAATGAACATGCAACTGAGAGCTACACTCAGTTGAAATGGAACCTGTACCTTATTATTTGTAATTATTTAATTATTCCTAATCTCTTTCTCTTTCTTGATAAGTCTATGATCTATCAAAATAGAATATACCCATATCGGAATGGCAATAGGATGCATTGATCCTATATTAGAGTTATTGCAGAAGCATAACTTTGACCTTTTTTTGGTACATACACAATCACCTCTTTAGTGTATAAGAAGTTTTCCTCCTACCAGTACAAGATATCCCTTATCAGGGGAAGATTTCAACCTTTGTAGGGTTTTGCCTATTCCACCTTTGCCAAGATTTTATATTCTTCCATACAAACCACATAGAATGGCTATTCAAGGTCCATGGGGAACTTATTTTGGTCCATTAAATTTGACACCACCATATGAACTACCTCATGGTTCATGAAAAAACTTTTCCAAGTTCTATGGTGATGGAAAGAAACATATAGATGAACATATTAATACATTGTACATTGCATGTAGAGTCTAGGGGTGGGACATGAAGATGTTTCTATAATATTATTCATAGAAACACTCGAAGGTGTTGTTATTGATTGGTTTTACCATCTTAAAAAAAGAACCATCACAAGTTGGGTAACACTTTGAACTAAGTTTAAGGCAAGATTCAAGCCAACAAAATATGTTCATGCCTTGTTATCCCAACTCACACAAATGAATAAATAAACCACACAAGATCATGCATGAGTTCGTGGCAAAGTTTAATAAGTTGAGGAATAGGATCCCAGTTGTTTCTCATCCTACACCTAAGAACATGAAGTGCTTCTTCATCAATTCTCAATTTATATAGGTTAGTTTTATTTTACAAAGAAAATCCCTAGGTGATCTTGAAGATGCTCTAAATTTGGCTACTAAAGTAGAAGATAGTTTAATCTTGGTGGTAAATTTGAGAAAGGATTCAATCAAGCCTAAATGGCAACCCCTTTTGACTTTAACTTCTACTAGCACCATAGATCCTATGGTGCAAAAGCTAGAAAATGAATTTCTATCACTCAAAAAGAAAATTTCTCAAGGTATGTCCATTTATTTATTTCCAAGAAGAACATACCTAAATGCTTCTAATTATCCCAACAATGATACAAGGAACCAAAATTAGAACAAGCTTCCTCCACCACAAGCAAGGCTTGTATTGGAGGTGCCACTTGTTAATACAGAGGTAAACTTGTTTGAAACAAAACATAATGATCTTATAGAGTTAGAATATGTTTTGAAGGATGATTCTAATTCTTTCATAGGAGAAGGAGTAGCTGGTGACTCTGATACTAGGTTTTTGAACTTTGAAGAAGAATAAGTTAAACAAAAAGAAGATACATATGGCGATTCTTATGTTGTCTTCACCCATTCCCAAAACTAGTTGAATCAACAACAGAAGGTTGATAAAACTAATTCCAAATATGAACCATATCAATAGGTTACAATTTCCAAAATAGGAATTTTTTTACTTGTTGAACCAAAGGATATGACAGGGGATAAACAACTAAGTACACCTCACCATTCCTCTTCTTCTCCTTATATGTTTTGACCCAATGCCCAAAACCCAAAACCTAAAAATGAAAATTCCTCATCTTCCTATGTTATTCCATTCCTAAATTTTGATATCATAGAACATGCTAGGAAGATGAAAATTCAAATATCCAAGGTTGAATACCTCCAATCTAACCTTGAATAATTCAAAAGATTGGCTAAGTTTGTAAAGAGAAAGGGAGCCAATTCGGATCAAATCTCATCTACATTTTCACCTATTGACCCTAAACCAAATTCTAGACAAATTAACTTGGTTGTAACTCCCCCATCCATTTTTACATTTCCTTACTCGTCAATAGTTAAAATCTTAGTAATTATGTCATTGATTTGGGTGCCTCCAACAACATGATGCCAACCAAAGTAGCTACTACCTTGGGGTTAACTCTAACAAATAATTTTGGCCATTTGTTTTTAATATAAACTAAGTACCCCTCATAGGTCAAATCAAAGATGTATAATTTGCACTTACTACTAATCCAAAGAAAAAGATAAATATGATGGTTCTTATAACTGATATTATAGATTCGTATGGAGTTTTGTTGGGATGAAATTTTTATAAATATGTTGGTAGTAAAATCAACATGGATTGGTTGAAGGCTAAAATAACTATCAAAGGTGTTATGCACAAACTTCATCCAGAGAAGCAAGCTAAATATACTATGACAAAGACTGAGGATCCAAAAGCTTAGATTCTCTTTCAAACCTCTAGAATGGTCACTTATTTATTGACCATAGAAGATGATCCAATATCATCAAATGATATTTCAAATGAAGATTAGGAAATAGATGAATCATCCTCTTCATATGAAGAGATTTTAGATTTTGAGACTATTGAAGTAGAAAGTTCAATTGATGTTTGGACTTTAGAATTTGATGGTAGTTACTCTTTAACTGAATCTAAAACCAGAATAGTCCTTATATATATAGAAGGAAAGATCTTACCTTTTTATTTCAAGTTACAATTTGATAATACTAAAAATATTACAGAATATGAAGCCTTGATGTTAGGGATGGGTGTTGCATAAAAGAAAGGAATTAAAAATCTCCATGCTCAAGGTGATGTTGAGTTAGTCATCTATCAAGTAAGAAATTTGTATCAAATAAAGAATGAATGGCTAAGGCATTATTGCAATCATGTTTGGGATTTCATCAAGGATTTTGATGCTTTTGATATATCAGTAGTCCTAAGAGAATACAATGATAAGGCAGATTCATTGGTCATTTCAGCCACCATCCTGATTCCCCATAAGGATTTCCAGGGAAACAAGTATACCATCAAATTGGTATTCTGACCCAGTGTTCTTGATAATGCTAATATTGTTAATTTTTCAATAGTGATGAGAAATTCATTACCTTTTTGGAGAAGGAAAAAAATTCCAATGAATTATACTTTGAGGGGAGTGAATCTACTACTCGAGAATCAATCTCCAAGGTGAATGAGGAAAATGGTGAAGAAATTTTATAGTTAAAATGGAATAAGACTCCCAAAGGATTGGTTTCTCTTAAAAGACTCTTTGATAAACATGATATATTTATAAAACAACAATAGTCTGAATCAGATTAATTAGCATAAATTGAGCAATTCAATCTAGGAACAGAAGATGATCCCAAAATTATAAATATCAAGAAATGTTGCTCATTAGAGGAAAGAAATAAGTTGGTGACACTTCTATGGTAGTACATTGATGTGCAAGAATATTCATATGCTGATTTGAAATATTTTTGACCCAAGTAAGTTTAGCATGATATTCTTCTCAAATATGGGTCTTTATCTCACAAGAAAAAATGATGACAATACAATCTGAAAATCCTAGGTACCATCCTTGCCAAGATCCAAAATATGTTAAATTCTTGAATCTATACATCACTCAACATGGATATCTAGTATCATTATTGTGAGGAAAAAGAATGGAAAAATATTCATCTCTATTGATTTATGTAGTCTAAACCAATCATCACTAAAGAATAATTATCCATTGTCGGTAATGGATCAAGTACTATAAATAGTAATGCATATAGAGATGTTGTATATGTTAGATGGCTTATCAATATATAACCAAGTGTAGGTTCATGATGAATATCAAAAAAAAATGTTCTTTACTACTCCATGGAGCACCTTTACATATCCTAGAATGCCTTTGGGTTGATTAGTGCTAGTGTCACCTTTCAGAGGGTGATGGACCTAGCTTTCTAGGATGATATGGGTAAGTTCATTATGGTCTATCTTGATAATTTAACTATTTTCTAAAAGAAACATCAACATCATTATGATCATTTACATTAATTAATTAAAAGGTGCCATCAACATGGGATATCCTTTAATCCCAAAAAAATCATTTTTAGTGTTACTAAAGGTAAACTCCTTGGCCATATTGTGTCCAAGGAAAGAACCAAGATTGATCCTAAATGATAAAGTCTATTCAGAATTGTACTCTACTATCCAATAAGAAAGGAGTGCATTCTTTCTTTGGGAAGGTTAACTTCTTATTTTTATTTGTACATGATTTTGTTGAGAAGACACATCATATTATTGATATGATGAAAGGGAATTCAATTTTCCATTGGAATGAAAAAGGGAAAGTTGCCTTTCATAAAATAAAGGAATAAATTGCTCATGCTCTAGTATTAATCTATTATGACTATACCAAGGACTTTATCATGTATAGTTACACTTTTGAACACACTTTATCCACCATTTTAGTGTAGCTAAACAAAGATAGGATTGAATCTCCTATAACTTTCATGAGCTTCCATCTAAAGGCTCATGAACTCAAATACTCACCCATGGAGAAACATGCTTACATTTTAGTGAAAATGGTTAAGCACTTTAAGTATTACATCCTCAATTCTCACACCATAACACTGGTACCAAATTCTACAATCAAGTCCATCCTAACTCAACACAAATTTAGAAGCAAAAGAGGTAATTGGATCACCAAGATCGAAGAATATGATATGGAAAATAAACTTACAAAGCTAGTACATGGAAAATGTTTATGTTAGCTTATTGTAGAAAACAAACCAAAAAAGGTATCCAATGATAAGGAAGATACAAAAGAACTTCCCATTGTCTTGTTCATAAGAAAAATGAATGAGTGGTATTCTAACATTGCTCATTTCCTCACATATGGATAACATCCAAAACATTTGTCTTACAAAGAGAAGAGGATAATCAAGCTTAAAGCTACAAATTTTAATCTTTAGGACAATGGTTTGTACAAGAAAATCATTGATGGAATTTTTCTACAATGTGTAGACAAAGCAAAATAAGGAAAGTTGTTATCATCCTTTCACAACTTGGCATGTGGACGGAATTTCTCATCTCCAATCATAGATCACAAAATTTTAAAAACAAGGTACTACTATCCAACACTTTTTAAGATGCATATACCTTGGTGCATAAATATGAGTTATTCCAGTAATTTATGGGGAAACCTAAGTAGGCATCCCTACCCCTCAAGCCAATAGTTATTGAAGAACCTTTCCAGAAATTGGGTATTGAATTCATTGGTGCAATGAACCCATTATCAAGTGTAGGTCACAATTATGTTTGCATGGCTACTAACTACTTCACCAAGTGGGTGGAGGCAATCCAAACCAAACATGCCACTTCATAAGTTATCTATAATTTCCTCAAGGAAAACATTATCTCAAGGTTTGGATTACCTAACAAGATAGTAATAGATAATGTTACTTGTTTCTCATCCCATGAGATAATTGAGTTCTATTTTGAATATGGGATCACTCTATCTCACTCCATTGACTATTACCCCCAAGGAAATGGTTAAGCTAAATCGAGTAACAAAAACTTGGTCACTATTATCAAGAAGTTGGTAGAAGAAAATAAAATATCCTAGTACAATGCATTATATGGTGCATTTTAGGCTAATTGCATCACTCCCAAATGAGCAATTGATATATCCCCCTTACAAATTCTTTATGTCTTGAATGCAGAGATACCTATCGCATTGGAGTTGTCCACTCTCATATTGGTTAAAATAATTGAGGATGGGATGTTTAAAATCTCCATAGATAAGTGTATTATGTTCATTGCTAAATAAAAAGAGAAATTTACAAAGGTGGTGAACTGCATTATTGAACACCAAAGCCAAGAGAAGAAGATTTTTGACAAAAAATCCAAACAACAAGATTTTCAAATTAGGGATCTAGTTATTTTGTAGGACAAGAGAAGAGAGACAAAAGGAATGCATGAAAAGTTTGATTCCTTATGGAGGGGCCCTTTCCTTATTCATCAACTTTGTGGAAATAATAATTTCATTTTGGTATACCAAGATGGGACATCATTATTGCTACCCTATAACAGACAACATCTAAAGATTTTCACTTAGTGAAGTTTCAGATAAGTTTGTACATTTGGTATATATCTGTACAGCCTTTTTATTTCATCTTTAATTTAGTCCGCCACTTGACTCTATGGCCCAATGGATGAAGGCACTTAGAGTTTTGGGATTCTTTTTCCTTCAAGAATTTCAAATACTACCCAAATGAAATTCCCCAACCAGAGCCAGTTGTTATCCTTAAATTTAGATGACTCAATTCATGGGATAACCCCTACAAAACTTGTCCATCTCATATCCCATGAGCTATAAGCACACAAAATAGGGTAAGTCAGTTGGCTTCATGTGTAATCTCCCCCCAAAAAAAGTCTTTTTTTGACTTATTAAATTTTTCCTCCTTAAAGATGCAAGGACAGAGAAAAACCCAACATTGTACATGCAAGGCTAGAGAAAAAAACCCAACATTGCACATGCAAAGTCAGAAAAAAAATTCTCTCAAGCATACTAACCCAACACACAAGGTACTGAATGAGCATTTATTATAGAAGGGTTATATATATTTACTTTGTTAATTTGTTTTTACCATTTGATTTTTACCTCTGTTGTCACCATTTTTTCACTCACTTGTACCTCAACTCATCATTTTTCCTCCGATATGATTATGACTAGGGCATGGGTTTTTATTCCTTAGTGGATCTCAGGTGAGTTTCATCATTTTTTATTTTTCTTCATTTTTCTTTTCTCTTTCTTTCTTTTTCTTTTTATTTCTCTCACATCATTTCATTATTTTAAAAAACCCTATATAAACATACCCCTTTGTGTATTTTTGAAACCCTCAACAAGTTCTATGTAGACTATGTGATTCAAAGAAATTTCTTCAAGAAACCCAATCCCTTCCCACTATGTGCTTAAGATAATTTTATTCAAAGAACATCCCAATGTATTTCCTGCAATGCTCTTCAAATAATTTTCTCTGAAGTGAACCTAGTCATCCTACCCTAAGTGCACTTTGAAGAATTTTCTTCGAAGTACACTACTTGAGTTTTGATGTAGGCCAAAGAATTTTCTTTGACCTATATCCAATTGCTTTCCAGATGTAGGCCAAAGAGTTTCCTCTGACCTACATCAAAATTACATGTAGTTTGGAGAATTTTCTCTGACCAACATCCTTCCCAACCCTAGGTAATCTAGAGAATTTTATGTTAATTACATAAAACATGTAATCTAGAGAATTTTCCCCAAATTGGACCCTAGAGACCTACCAATGTGTAATGTAGAAAAAATTCTCCAAACTACACCAAAATTCTCTAGACTTCATGAGGATTTTCCTCACCTCGTGCAGTTTGGAGAATTTACTCTGAACTACATAAAATTTCTAATTTGATGCAAAAGTTTAGATTTTCTCCACCTATGAATTTTTATTGCCAAATGAAAAATATGCTAAATCTATAAATATCCAATGCTCTCATACAATTTCGTAATCAATGACATGTTTCTCCCACAAAAAGAGTCATGAAGTATAGGTTTCAGGGATTGGTTCCTTCATCCTCACTTGATTCAAATGTTAACCAAATTAGAGATAATGAGATTGGACACATGGACATGATAGAATTCCTAAAAATATTAAACAAGGACCCAGTTACACCTCACATGCAAGTTGTTCTAAATAGTGAAATTCATTTGGTAGTCACATTCCTAGTTTTGACATAGGATTTAAAATTCATCCTAGCAGTAACCACTCATTTTGATAGACAACGTAGGTTAGTAAAAGATGTGGATGGTAAAGTTATGATCTGAGTTGATGAAGAATATTTTGACAAGATATTTCATCTTCTTGATATAGACTAATACTCAAATATCTCCATGAGATCAACACAAGAGCATTATTACAAAGACTATGACAGGTACAAGAAGAATATTAATACCCACTGGCTTAGGACTCCTCAGCCTTTCATTACTAGATACCCAAAGAACATCTATCATAGTGAACTATTTAAAGAAGTAGGAGAGTTGATTACTCTTCTGAGTAGATTCAAGGGACTTCCTACATCTAACATATTTCAAGAGTGGATGTATCAATACATATTAATCATCAAGAGGAACAAGTTGCAGATCTTCTGGGGGAAGCAAATCAGTGATTCCATTTGTCTCCAACTAACTGAGGTGAATTATTACCTTAATTTATACATGAATTCTTATTTAGTTAATGTTATAGAAAGAATGATATCCTTCCTAGGTCTAACTTCCATTGGTGATAGAAGGCAAGTTTTAGTCTATGAATATTATCCTTAATTGACCCTAAAGGAGAGAATAAAGCATTATATAAGGGTCAATGATTCCTTATTCTATAAGTATATTTGTATTTTTGAAAAAGACCTTGAAAAGAAAATGGTTTCATATGTAGCATGGGAATAGGTAACTAAAATTAGTTGTATATTCATGCAATTCCCAACCTTCACCTACATCAGAGTAGGAGGCTTCAGTGAGCAACCATATATGCTACCGAGATATCCAAGTGATAAATTGATATTAATTAAAATGTGTTGATAAATGATGAGTGTTAATAATAAAAAATTAGAGGCTCACAAGCTTTGATTTAAGTTTCCAATTAGTATTGGCTAATACATAATATTTACCACTCCTAAGGCTAAGATAATGGAAACTCAGTTGCAATGGATTACTCTCAAGAAATTTAAGAGCTGAAATGATTTTGATTATAGGAAAATTAAGGATAAGATCAAAGTAAACTACACTCATGTGAATAGAATAAAATATGTTTGGGTTGAGTGCTAAATAGATGAAGAAGTGAGGAATCTTGATTACAGTCACCTCACTCTAGATCAAATTATAAATTTGAAGATGGTTGATGTTCTTGAAGGTATGAAAGATGATGAAAATATATTGGATATTTTGTATGAGAATATTCAAGTGGCTTCCACACCTCTTCCACCAACACAATGATTAATAAAGGAATCTACTTTTACAATGGATAGATTCCAACTCATTCTTGCTAAGACCAACACCTAGTTGGAAGGAAAGGGCATTAGGATCAAACAATTCAAGATTGGATTTGAAGAGGAATATGATGAAGAAACTTCCAAGAAGTGAGAGGAACTTAGAATGAAAAATAAGGAAGATACTTATACCTATGCATAAAAGGTGAATTTTTTTTCAAAAGAAAGGGCATAGGTATAGACATAGAAGGGAAAGATATTTAAGCTAATGTAGAATAAAATGCAACCGTGGGTGAAGTGTTAGGGCATCTGATAACTTCCTAATTAGATGATTCATAAGTATCATCTTCTACTCTCCCCCTAGTCACTCCTTTTGTATTTATTACCCCTATTGTTACCTTAGAGACTATTTATTCATCTCCTTCACATACCAATGACTCATTATTTTAATTCCCTTCTCATGGCACTTTGGATCAATTATTTGGATCCCTTTCTTCCTTACCCAGTCCCACAATATTGTCAAGTTCACCTTCTAATCCATATATTACCAAGTTGGGCATAGATAAGTTCATGTATTTTTCTTTATATAAGTTAGAAACTAAAGTCTTATCCACTCCCATGCCTAATATGCTAGTGGAAATCAAAATCACTACCATATTAACTCAAATATCACCTACCCAATCTATTGGTATCTACTCCATTAATAGATACCTCCATTCCAACTTCCATTCTACCCACCTCATAAATCATTGATCCTATCTCATCATCCCAATCCTTGGCATCACACATGTAAAAATATTCATCCACCCTTCCCCCTTGGATAATTTTGCAAACATGAAAGAGGAAAAAGCAAGTAGTATCACCAGATGAGTTTGACTTTGGTCAACTAGTTCTAGTAAAGCCTAAATCAACAAAGAAGGCCAAAATTAATATCAAGGGTGGTTTTTTATCCATCTAGTAATGATTATGATGAGGTTATAGTGCCTCTAAAGAATAAAAATATTGAAGATATCTAAGCATCTAACTATGCAATTGGATGAATATAACTTGGGAAATAAATGCACAAAGGTGCTAAAGAAGACCTGCAGGCAGTAATGACATCTTTGCTCAAAAGGTATGATAAGGATAAGTTGAAGAAGGATTGGCTTAAAGTTTAGGTAGAATAACTAACTTCGGTTCTATTAAAAGCTACTCAATCTTCTGAACTAATAGAGCCTATTGGAAGTGAGGTTACATAAAAGGTTATTTAGTAAGTAGAGAAGATTGGATCACAAGGTTGAGAAGTCATTGCCTAGATAGAAAGGTTGTTGACACAAGGTGTTCAATAGATACGTTCTACCATTAAACTTCTTAACAACTTAAATGTAGATAAATATGAAAAAGACACTTGATACACTTTCTCAACACTTTCAACTGGTAGATAATGACATCCATATGTGGACCTAGTTGCATCAATTCAAGTTAGAAATTCTAGTTGAACAAAATATGATTCCAAAAAGGAAGATGTTTGTGGAATATAGGAAGGCATTGAAGAACAAAAAAGAATTCCTCCAAAATCTTATCAAGGATCTTGAAGAAGATCTAGATATGTGCATAAATAAGGAGTTGGATCCTATAGACAAGATTAAGGAACTTCCTTGCTAAATGATGGATAACACTCAAGAAAATCCTTCCTATAGAAATATTTATCCAAGAATTTACTTCCTTGGTTCACATGGAAGTTGAAATAGGAGAATTGACATTAGAATCCATTGATAAGTTGGTTAAGTTCCAAGAAATTATGGATAAGTTATAGAGAATTTTGGATAGGCAAAAAGGCTTACCTATCAACATAGTGGATTTCATCATAAGAGTCCTCACCATCTCCAGAAACACATCAGGGCTAGACAAAAATGAAGTCTATGTGGCCCTAAAGAGATATGAAGCTTACATGGAGAAGAATAAAAATAAAGAAATTCCTATGTCTATGGAAACTTAGATTATTTTAAAATATTTGTGTATGTAATTTTGTTATATGTAATTTTCATGTAGGAAAAGTACATAGTCCTAAGAAAAATTAAACATTGTCTAGAATAAGTCAAGGTAGTTAGGATTTCCCTATTTTTGTTCATGGGTCCTCTCTATAAATAAGAGGATGTTATTTTGTAATTAGATCCTTTTTTATCTATTAAAGTGAAATTCTACTGCATTGAGAATCAACTTTGAAACTTTGTGTTCAAATTGTAAATCTTTATTCAATCAATATAACAAAATCAAGTGGCCATTCAATCTTTATGTTGGAATAAGCTTGTGGTGCACTGGAAATGTTCTTACGTCATTTCCATTGCATTTTATTATGCATTTTATCAAATTATGGTGTGAATATACATAAACTGGAAGGTGTTATAAATCTGATTTTGAAGTCTTTAAGCTGCAATATCATTTATAAATTTGTGTCTTTTGTTCATGATTAGAAGTGTCTTTGGAGACTTTGGGATATGAGTTATTTTCCTTGATTATTTAATTATTATTGGAAATAAAATGGAGATTTTTGGCTGCACTTTTTACTATCCATTTTTTATTTTCTGATTAACTTACAATGTAATAAAGGTCTTTGAGCCTTTGTGGGTTTCTTGTGATACACACTTGCTAGTATTATTTTAGTTATTATTATGTCTAGCTAATATGGATATCAATTATTTTTGCTCTAATAAGTAGTTTTAAATTTGTATGACACATTGTAAGAATCAAAAAGGCTTTTAGTATAAGTTTTTAAGAAACATCAATTCTGAAAAAAAGAGAATTAGATAATATGGAAACACCCATATGATAAAGTTAGTGTAAATAAGTGTATTTAATTGCTTGTTGATTCTAGTTAGCAATAAGATGGGCACCTCCCCTTTCCTTGAGGAGAGATTTAATCTCATAATACTATGGTTTAAAGTACCATTTTGTTACCATTTTGTCATTAACAAAATATACACCCAACAACCTCTTATATCGATATTAGCAATTTGAGATGTAAGAGGCTCATTTTGAAGGTGTTTTATTATTTTATTAATAAGGGGAGGTTGAGGGATAATATTACCATGAGAATCTCAAAGGGGAGGCAGTGGATCATTTTGGTTATGCGTTCCCTATAGAACCTATTGAGGGTGGGTTTAAAGATGGATAAGATGATTTTGCTTTTGTATCATTTGATTTCCATTGTTATCTTGGAAAGCGTTCATTTTATTAAGAGTTTGTAATAGAAATTAATGGGTTTGAGTGATATTATTGGGATTGTGTGAATCATTGGAATTGGTAGTAGTGGCTTGGGTACCACTATGAGTGTTAGTATTAGCTTGAGAATAATTATTAGTGAGGCACTAGTAGAATGATTTTATTTTATGGTAAAATATGTACTAGTAGAGGAATGAAAATAAGTGACACTAGAGGCATGATTACCATGGGTAGAAAATGATGTACTAGTATAAGAATAGATAAATAAAGGGCTTGGAATAGGCCCATTAGATGTAGAACCTACAATGTTAGTAGAGATACTAGGCATGGAGGTGGAGGAAATCAAAGAGGAATATGTCATGGTATGAGAAGGGGTCAAAATAGAGGGAAGAGGTTGAGAGGCAAAGAATATAGTGTCCCCAAATGTGTGTGAGAATGTGGGAAAAGGTGAATGGGGTTTCTTGACTTGACCACTTATCATGAGATGGTAAATAGTAGAAGGACATTTCCTCGATGTTGAGGAAACTCATTGATGAAGAAAAGAATTTTTGGCATATACTCTAATTCAAGTTGATTTTTAAATGAGAAGAGAGGATTACAAAGCAAAGAGGAATGAGGATGGGTCTCATAGTTTGTAGTGCAAGTGGCTACATACACATTACATTCATCTAGGGTAGGAGCCACAAGATCCTTATAAGAGAACCTATTGGGTTGGTAAAACTCGTCATGTGTTTAACTCAACTCAGTGTTATATTCAAACATGAAGTTCATGATGAAGGAGAAAGATTAAGGAAGGAAAATCTGATGTAAAAACAAAAAGATACAAAAGACAAATAAGAGTATAGAGTCGACCAGGTCAACTTAGTACTATAAATAGGGTAAAATACATCTTGATAAGGATACATATTCAACCAAGTTTACTTAGTACTGTAACTTGATTGGCAAAAAGGAGTACTGGGTCAACCAAGCTAACTTAGTACTTTAGACAGGGAAAAAGATAGTCTGTAAAAGACTATGTCTAACATAATGACAATGTGCTAAAAATAGATAAATATTTTGCAATGTAATTTGAAGTAAGAAATTGAAGAAAACACACAAACAATTGAGTCAATGAGAATGCTGTAATTGACACACAACACAAAACCTTGCACCAATGTTAGACAATGTAAGTTTTTGTAATACACCACACAATGATCAAATAAAAAGTAGTCAATTAAAAATTAAACACTAAGTGGTTATCCTAAGTGTTTTTATATTATTATTAAATGTGATTTTAAGTGTGCTAGGGAAGTTGGTTGAAAATAGGGAACTAGAAAGTAATCTATGGATGGTTTTAGCACATTTAGGCTGAAATGGGTCTATGTGGGTAATAGTATTGGCTTAGTATTGGGGTCTAGCCTCTCAATTCAAAATCCTATAGTGATAAGGGTGTTGGGTGATTTTCCAGTAAATTTCATTAACCATGTGTTTATACTTGGCTAAAAAACCAAATCAGCTTCCCCTTTGGTGATGAAATCCAAGTAGGTAGGTATTGGGAAGACAAATGTTAAATGTATTTTGAAATTTATGTGATTTTTTAGTGTGTGAAAAAAGATAAAAATAGTGAAGATAAATGGTATTTTAAAAATCCAATTAATTAGACTATGTGATCTACTCTAAGCATGCAAACAACTAAAAATGAAAGTGTGAATTAAATAACTAGCATATATTTGTTTATTCTCAAATTAAGAATAGTAGAGAGTCAGTTTAGATGAAATTATATGCAAACATTATAGAATAGAGTCAACTTGGTCATTACTATTCTATATAATCAAGAGTCCTTAAGAACTAAATCAACCAGGTCAACTTAGTCTTTTAGATAGAAGATAGGTTACAAAACTAAGTTGACTAGGTTGACTTAGTTTACTATAGGATTTTAGTTTTAAAGACTGTAAACTTACATAAAATAGAACTATAATGAAGTCCTGAATTGAAAGAAAGAGAAAGAAAGGAACCTTGGTGGGTTGGAAGATGCTGAGGATTGAAATTTTTTATATTGAAGTACCTTAAATGGTGCTTGTAAGTTCTACAAACTAAATCAACTAGGTCAACCTAGTTCTAAGAAACCTTATTTTTTAAAGCCTGTTAAGATGACTAAGTCGACCTAGTTGATTTAGTTTGTTATCTAGATGCTGACTGGGAGACTAAGTCAACCTATTTGATATAGTTTGTTGTTTTAGATGTTGACTAGGAGACTAAGTTGACCTAGTTGACTTAGTCTGTTATCTTGAATTGAATAAGAGAAATTTGTTGACCTACTCGATCCAGTAACCTATATTTGATGAAAACCTATAAAGAAAGAATATAGTCATTTTGATGTGACTATGTGTTACATCTATGTATAGAAGTTAGAACTATACCAACCTGGTCCACTTAGTATCATAAATATAAAAAAATAATAAAGTGATAGAAATGAAAAGCATTAAAGATAACCTACAAGGGTAGATTCACATCATGTTCACCAAAATATATGCAATAAAAAATGTAGTAGATCTATAAATCAATCCTAACTTAGAGAAGATAGATCCTACTTACAATTTTGATTGGAGATACATTAGATAATTAGGGTCATAACCAATATGGATCTTCTATATCTAATTAAGGGATCTCTTACCACAATAATATCACTAGGGAGCATTCCAAAGCCTCCAGTCAAGTGAAACTATGGAATAACCCTAACTAGGTCTTGCATTTTCATATTCACTAGATTAATAACAAGTAAATAAAATTCTAATATAGTGCTCACCAAAGCTTGTGGCACAAAGTGTGGATAATAATCATTAAAATTAAACATGCATAGAAGACATATACTCACATCAATGTATATGGAATATTAATACATGGAAGAGAAGTGTAAATGCATATATATCTACTCTTACAAAGGAGGAACAATGTTAGGAATACTTACCTTTGAAGATGAACCCATCGAGCCTCAATCTCTCCCTTTGCCAAGGTGCTTCACAAGAGGTTGTTGTGATATGTAAGGATGACAAGGATAAATCATCTCTAGATGAGACAACCTATCAATGCATCTAAAAGACTTCTCCACAAGATAAGATATATATCTCTAAATAAAGTATGAAACCCCAAGCTTGCTCCTCAACTAGAATAGTGGATAAGCATATGTGCAATATATCTTAATTCTTCTTCTCTTCATGATAAATTATGGAAATGAATGTGTTTATATAGGTGAATCTAACCCTAAACCCTTCCAAAAATTTTAGCTGATAAGGTCAACCCAGTCAACCTAGTATTATAATTGAAAAAACTAACTAGGTCATGGACTAAGTTGCCCAAGGGTTGACCTTGACCCTAATAAGTTTTTTCAATTAGAATATAAGGTCGATGTGGCTGACATAGTTATATAAATTATTAATAAGGGGTTTAGGTTAGGAAAAGGGATAATGAAGGTTGTAAAAGAATAGAGGAGTGTGTAAAGTGAGAGGTAAAGCTTTGGGTAATGGTTTATTAGGAGACAAGTGTGTAGATAACAAGTGGTAAAAGGGACAACAATCCTACGAATCACCAACAGTCTGCCCACCCCTTTCTCAATACACCCCTTAAGGCATGTACTCAGAGAGATTGAGACTCGACATGTTTCTGCAAGATATAGAACATCAGTAATTGATAAACATCTAAAAATATTAGGTGTATACATAATATATAAGAATTATAATTTAAATTAGGCTCAAAGACATACCCTTATTTTTCCAAGTTAGGCTTAATATTGACCTACTCCCAACAAATTATATAATTTACAATCATTTTAATTTAAATTAGGCTCAAAACCTTAATAACAAGAGAGTAGTTTATAAAAATTTACACTACATGAACATAGAAATAAAAAATCAAATGTTGTATTCCCTCTTTTTCAAGGAAGTGCATCTAAAATTACCCTCTCCCCTTAAAACTTATCGCATAGACTACATACTAGTTGACAATTTCCTCCACCGTATTTATGAGGGAACAAATATTATTGCAAAGCTAAAGTTGATGTCTGTATGACCATATTTACTTTTTTTAGTCATAAAATGTAATCATCTTTTAAGATAACGTATTAGATGCAAGGTGAAAATTTAAATAGGGTGTAAAAAACTATAATAAATATACATAATCTCTAATATTTATTTCTTATATTATGAATTATATTAGCATTATGCTATGATTATACTAATATTTGAAGGGGAATCTTGAATAAATAACTGTCATAAAAAATATTGCATAGAGAAAAGATGAACTCTCAAATTTAATCACTCGATTAGAATATAGTTTATATTAATTGATATTAATCATTAAAAATAATAATATTTCCAAAATACATTAAAATGTGAAATGAATTTTTTTAAATAAAATTATATAAAAACTTTTAAATCATACGTCTAGCATAAAAATAAAATCACAAAATGTAAAACAAAAAAAACATTGTTCAAAAAGATTTTACTCAATCTTGCTACGATATTGTTAAAAAAAAACATTATTCGTGTCCTAATTATTTTATGAAAACCTTATTGCCCGATTTCAATGGGTCAAACCTTTTAACAACATTTTATAAATGGCTGATAGTTCAAAGACCATTGTTGTCCATTAATTTATACTTTAAATCAAGTCAATGCCCATTACCTACTCTTTTCATCTCATGTTGGTGTTTGTCTATATTTAACCAACCAAACAATAATAAACAATTATATTTCAAATCCTCAATATTGCTATCCTAAGATTTGGTTGCCCAATTGATATGAAAGGGTAATAGAAAAGGCCTACATGGTGATAGTGAAGAAAGATGATGAATGGAAAACCTTTAATATAATAAAAATAATTTATGATCAATTATTCAAGGAAAAATTTTAATGTAATGAAAATAATAATTATGTAATGTGATATATAAAATTGAAAATAATTATTCATGTAATTGATTGTATATATTTAGTTATTTTGATTTATTGGAAATAATGTCAAGATGGAGTTCATTGAGTGTTGTTATGGTTTTTATTGATTCAATTATGTGTGAGGTGAAGTGCAATCATCCTTTGCACAAAGCATGAAGCAAGCAATTTTAATTGGATATTGAATAATAGATATTTATCATAGTAATTATTGAGCAAGAACTAATAAATTATTATATTAGAGGTCCCAAGATTTGGTTGTACATCATATATGAAAAAATAGAAATAGAAGAGGTATATATGATGATAGTGAAGAAAAACGAAGAATAGAAAAACCTCAATGTAATGAAAATAATTTATAATAAACTACTTAAGAAATAGGGGAACACTATTTTCGTGTGTGTGTGTGTGTGCATCTAAAACATACATCATATTTATAAATAAAATTTACTAAAGTAAATATTAGTGTATTATGGTAAATATTTCCTTTTTGAATATTGACTAATGTTTAAAATAATAATAATAATCTTGATTAAAATTTTGAGAGAGAAAGTATTAAATATGTTTAAATATATATTTTTTAAAATATTGATTACAAAATTGAGAAATTAGTTGGATTAGGAAGAAAAGATGGAAGGTGGTTTGTTGTTCTACTAGGGTTTGCTTATGCCTTATTTCAAGAGTCGTGGTCTTTTCATCATTGGCCCTTTTTGTCATCCCACGTACTTAAAAGATGTTAGAATTTATTGAGATTTAATAGCTTCACCCTTTAGAAGATATATTTAATGGCCTCCCCATCATCCCCTCAAGTTGTTGAAGCTATGACAGACAAAAGAGGAGAGCTCTGCAATGGCACCACTGAACAACGACCAAAAAAATTGTCCTAAAAGTATATCATGAGGTAAGGATTCTCTTCTTGATATTATTCTTACTCAGCCTGATTTTGATTCTACTTGGCAATGGATAGAGTAGGTTTGATTGATATTTTATTTCTTTGGTCGCATTCCTTCTGAAAACATGCTCAAATCTTGCATCTAGACAGCCTGGGTGGCTCATGGCATTAATATTGAAAACAACCAAAACATGAGCAAAGGTTTTTTCTATTAAAATTTTATAACCCCACACATGAATGTGTTATATTGAATAAGTTAGCCACATGGTATGTCTAAAACTCCATCTATCCCCTTAGACCAAAGACTTTGTAGTCTTAGAGCAAGTTGTTTTGAAAGTCCCTATTTGGTTACTTTGGATTAAGTTCCCAAGTTTACCCCTACCATATTGGCCTTTCTTAGACCAAATATTAAGCTTTATAGGCTTGATTGTTACTCATGAGTCCTATAGATTTTACTTGACCTATTTGCAAAGGAGGTTATGCATGGAAGTTGATCTTTCTAAGGACCTCAAAGAATCTATTGAAATTCAAGTCGACGACTCCTAGTAATCACATAGAATTATGTATATCAACTTACCTAATACTTTACTTCTACTTTCAAAACACAAACCAAAAGATTAAGGACTAACCTTATTATCTCCCCCAAAACTAAAACATTTCCAAGGTGACGATTGTTATTCCTAAAAATACCTAATAATATGGATGGAAAACCATTAGGGGGAGAAGAACAATTGTAATAAAGGGACTGCATAGACCAATCATGGGATTATCAACAAACCTTCCTCTAGCTTATCACCTGTTAAACCTTCAACTCTAATGAATAAGTAAATGCCTCACAACATACTCCCTATCAAGGTACTAATGCCTATGGAGTTAGCCCTATCTCAACCTCAATTTCAAATCATGCCCCTAGTTGTGAATGTGTCTTCCTATTCTCAAGTGTCAATAGACATCTTTCTAGATGATCTAGATTTACTGTCACATATCACACAGACTAGTGCTATAAAGTGATCATGCATCGTCTCTCAGAGCTCTTCAAATTACTCTCAAATCCCCATTCATCAAGGTTTGTTTGAGGATTTAGAGTTTGTGATGTAATTTGATTAGTATCTAGTGTTTCTTATTTCCAACTCTAAGCATTTGTTGAATAATTGATATGAATCCCTTTAAGGGCTTGATGCAAAGGATATCTGTCTTGACACCTGTAATATATGAACTATTTTCATGGATAGTTTGGGTCTTGATAGACTTAGTCTAAAAATATGTTGTTCAAGATTTTAGAAGTAATTTTGTAGACATGGACATTATTTCCTTTAAGAAATGAAGGTGGCAAGTTTCCTTCTCTCAGTTGTTGTGAGAATCATTTTGTCTAACAACTTAGTGCTTTTTAGTAAACCAAAAGGTATGTCATGGTGGCATTATGACATTTACTTCACCCAAGTGGCAGTCTAATTTAGTGACATCTAGCAAGAACCCCACCTACCATTTCATATGGGTGCTTTTCAATATTAAGAATTGCTCGTTTGGCATCATTAATGTTTATGCCTCAAATGATGCTCATGAATAATCAATTTTATGGCAATAAATTGTTGATTATCTACCTAACACCCATTGGGCTATATGTGGGGATTTTAATATGGTAGAATAATCAAATGACAATATTTAGACTCTACCAATGCATTGGGTTGCTAATGAAAATGAGGTGTGGTTATATATGTGAAATAAATGTGGATTTCATGACCCTAATTTAGGTCATCCCCCCACACCAAAACTTTGGTACACTTGGACCAATCTTTGAGGTGGGTCTAATCAGGTGCTTAAACAAATTGATCATGTTATGATTCTACTCAACCATACTATTTTGGTAGCATGTTTACTCCATCAATTGAATCCTTTCTTTATTTTGCCCTCCCTAACTACTTTTTGATCAAATACTATATTAATTGGGAATTCAAAAATTCTAAACTCCATATTATGTAATTATTTCTCAATACAACTCTCTAGGATCATGGTCCCATCATGGCACACATCAAATACATTTGGAATCTAGTTCTTAGGCCTACTTAGCAGCCAGGGTGGACCGAGTGGTGGGAAGATGTTATTAATCAGATGGATAAATTTTTGCATATCTAGGGGTGCCAATTATCCAAGATTTATTGAATATCCTACTCTATCACTGCTTTAGAGTTGAGTTGGGTTTTGGCCTCCTTGGATCAACACCCATTCGATGAAGCTCTCTAGTTATGAATGGATATATTCAACCATAAAATTTAAATTGCTCATAAATATAATGCATGTGATGATTAAATTTGTACTTTTATGTATTGTCTTAAACTTGGTGACTGAGTCTTCAAGTAGTTCTTCCACATGTTTAAGGTCAAGTCCACCTCCTAATAGATGTAAGCCATTCATAATAATGGATAGAGATGCATGGATATGTTTGAGATTGTGAAGGATTTCACCAAACATTATTAACAAGTTTTTTCATATCAACCTCCATCCATGGAAAACCAATAGGTCTTGAACTAGTGCCTGTCAATGGTTCCCACTAAAGTCATCACCACCTAGAGGTTCACCTATGATATATTCCTTTATATGGAGGATCTATTTGAGGATATGATGAAAATGGATAATGATAAATCCCCCAGATGTGATGGCTTCCCTTGTGAGTTTTATAAGAAAATGTGGGATGTTATTGGTGCTTACCTTTACTAGGTTTATCTCTAAGCCTTTCACTCAAAAAACTTAGGCTCAACCATCAACAAAGGGCATATAAAATTCATCCTAAAGTCTAGATACCCCAAGCTCATTTGTAATTGGCATCCTATCACTTTGATTAATGTCTCTTATAAAATCATTACCAAGGATTTGGCACTCTGCCTTAGACATAATGTCTTTGATCATCCAACCTGAGAAAATGGGATTCATTAAAGTCCTTTATATTCTAGATAATGTTATTACAGTGTGGGAAGGCATAGAATGTGCTTGTCAATCATACCAAAAGGCTTCATTCATTAAAATTGATTTTGAAAAAGCCTATGATTACATCGAGTGGCCATTCATCCTGGTTATGTTATAAACTTTAGGTTTTGGTCCCAATCCCATTTAATCTATTTACATGATGTTTTTTAATGCCTTGGATTTTATCTCCATAAATGGGGTCCACTCGTAATCTTTTGGCCTCTTTAAATCTATAAAACAAAGTTTCCCCTTAACCCCATCCTTATATGTTTTCATCATAAAAAGCTTTAGTTATCTTCTAGCCAATGTTTAATTACAAGGCCTTGTGCATGGCATATTCTTTATTTCATAAGAACCCCAACAAATTCACAATGGAAACTTCACTAACAAATCCTTCCTTATAGTCATCAAGGAAGATGAAGATGTGACCAACATTATGTATTTCCTGGAGGTATTTTATCATGCCTATGGATCCACCATTCAATAGTGTAAAACATAGTTGTTACAAGCAATCCAATTCTTCCTCATCCTACCTAAATGGTAGATTATAATTGGCACTAGCTATTTCATGATGATATTTTTAAATTTATAGTAATTCCCTTTGCCTTCCAAGCCTCTTCCTCTTGGCTATGGCTTTACGTGATGGACCATGTTGAGAAAAAATCTTTTATTGGACCACCAAACCACTCTCCTTGGATGAGAAATTCCAAATCTACTCCAAAGTGCTTTTTTCCACCCATGTGTACTAATCTTCTTGTTTAGGCCCCACCAAACAGGCTATCTACAAGCTCAAAAAGTTACCATAGGATTTCATTTGAAACAATCCCTCCACTGGTAAGAGCTTTCATAGAGTATCCTAAGATTATTGTTATCTACCTTGGGAGGCTGGAGGTATGAACCTCATTGATATCTATTAACAAGCCTCTACCCTATGCACTAAAAGTATTATTCACATGATATAGGGTAAAGAAGCCCATAATATTCTTATTTGAAATTGCATCACTCAAGGGTCACCTATGTTCATGCATCTTGGAAAGATCTTGGTTTTCATAGTCTCCTTACCCTTATCACCCTTATAAAAGTGGTGGGTGCCTGTGTCATTAAGAATATTTATAAATCTTGTGAAAAAATCAATCCTTCACTATTATGGAACAATTCAGGCTTCACGGATGGATTTTCCATCAACCATAAGTCTTTATGGTGGTCTCCTATCATTAACATGCATGTGGTGCCTCTTGCATAAGTTCTTTGGATTCATGTGTGTAGGTTCTACCACAAATGAATCTACACTATGAAAGACCTTTTCTATAAATAATCTTGATTTTGGATCCCCCTAGAATGTTTTTTAGCCCAAATTCAAACTTTCACTAGCTGATAGAGAGTATCTTAATGAGATTATGATAGTAGTACCTATGGATTTTTTCACAAGATATCTATCAACTCTACCTATCCTTGATGGAAGGATTGGAAATGGTACAAATAGATTCCTTTTTAGAATTATACGACCAACAAAAGTTATCATTATCTCTCTTCACACTTGCTTATGGTGGATAAGCTCAACCATATTTGGAGAATCCATTCCTCCTCTTCTATCTAGGGGAAACACTTCCACACTATCTAGTTAGTTGGTATTGAACCCAAAATTACGTATTTCACTTGGTGTTTGCTTTATCAAGGCCTGTCAATCAACAAAAGGCTTAACCAATTGGGTATTTTTATAATGTCCCCTTATTCTAAATGAGACACTAGTGGGAGACCATTAGCCTATTTTATTCACGTAAGATAAATTAGGTAATGTAAAGTAATATTAGTGTAGGATCATTATTCACTAGTTACTATTCACTATCACTATTCATTGTCACTATTCATGGTGACATGGTAAGTGATGCAGGGGATGATTTAGTTGATGAGGTAGTTGGTGGATGAGATGGCTTGGCCCACAAGAGGATCTATCTTGAAATATATTGTATGTGAAGGTGTGGGGCGTAGTAATCCACTAGGTGATAAGGTTCTTTATATTTTACAACTCACATGCTTAATAAAGACAAAGGTAAATAGTTGGGGCACCACCCTTGGGAAGATGCATTATTTTGAAGGTAGGGAGAAGTCAAAATATTCTTTGGTAGTATATGAGCACATGGGAGAAAGATGCCAAAGTTCCTATTTTTGATTTCTCTCACATGTGTGAGTGAGGTGTCCTTTTTGGAAGCATGTGGAAGTGGGGTATAGAAGCACATGAAGGTGGGGAAAAAAGATAAAGGAGGAGGATGATCTTGTCCCATTTGATTCCCTTCCTTTTAACCCCTACACATAACACCAAGCATGCTCGATAGTATGCATTTTGGCACACATGAGAATGTGGTGCCATGTTTTCTCTCTCCTCACCATTCACCTCTCATTATTTCTTCTTTGACAATTATATAAGTATGAAGCTATACCATTTGATATTCATATTTTGAAAATTATAAAACCCCTATTTTCAGACATTGAACTTGTGTTCAATTCTTCCTCTCTTTGATTAAATCCATGGAGTGTTGATTGTGGGTTTTAGTAGTGAGATATCCTCCCTAGTTACTTATGTTAATTCCATCATCATCATAGTAGATTTAGAGTGCTTGCTAGTTTTTATTGTGAGATATCTCCCTAGATGGTTATGGTAATTCCACCTAATAATTTCATTTGGTCTTCATATTAGATTTATATTTTAGTGTGTAGTGTGTGTGGTTTGATGGCTTCTAATGGAGTTGTGTGAGGATTTGTGTCAAGTTTGTAAGTGTGTTATTTTATATCAATATTGTGTCTTTCATTGTATGAGTTTTTGTTTGTGAATACTCCTCCATAAATATAATATGTAATTATTTATTTGTAATTAATTATTTGAATTATAGTGTCAAATTTATAAGATATGTTGGTAGTGTTATATTTCTTACAACTATGTGGTGTGAAAGTTGCATTGTGTACTATTTTAGATGATAATGAGAGTATGTGATTTTCGATGTAAATGTGGGTTTTGGGAAAATAATATCATCTTTGAGTATTTTAGTATAAGTGTGAGTTTGGTTTATTATAGTTTGGGTATTTTTATCAAATATCCCATTTGGGGATATTTCATTGGTATTAGAGCTAGTGATCTTGCCAGCCTGTGAGGATTTATGTGTGTAGATTGGATGCATAGTCTATGAACAATGGAATCATTAAGTAAAATAAAGTTAAATGAGATGGTTCAAGGGAAAAAAAACCTTGATTATAGGCATAGATAGATGTTGCAACTGATGTAGAAGAAGTCTATCAATAACTGTAACAATGGATAAGCTAGAACCTCTAGAGAAAATAATAAGGATAAAAGGCCAAGAGGTGAAATATTAGAATTTAGGAGTTGGGTTCATTAATAGACCCTTAAAAACATAAATTATAAGCTTGATATCTTGTACATAGAGTATCGGACTCTATCTAAGTACAATAAAGAAGCCTTACCATTTCATTATTTTTTAGTGGTAAAAGAAATCATTCCATAAGAGGATTTTGAATAGGAAATCAGGAGACATAATCCAAGTGAAATATTATTGCAAGAAGAATAGAAGGAAGAATGTTTAGAACCAAAGGCACTCCATGCCATAAAGGCTAAATTAAAAATTCCTTGGTAATCAAAGATGTTTTAATGACTCCTAATGATTGCATATGTCAAGAAAATATTTTATATCATCAAAATGATGATTTTTTGGTATCAAAAGTATCAATAAAAGCAGATTTTCAAGGATATAAAAAGAAAGAAAATTTAGAACCAAAGTAAATGAGTGATCAACCCTGGAAGGAATCCACCATGCAAGTGGAAAGAGAATAATATTTAATAGAATCAGGTATGAATTATGATTAAAAAAAATATTAGTATTAATGATGTTAAGGAAGAACATGCATTACATGTTGAATGCTGAGTACCCAAGATTGAGGATGTTTCATCCCTAGGAGCACCCATTCATATTACAAGCATTACAAGGTTTGAACCATTTCCATAAGGGGTTTATTTTCAAATTAATGATAGTGATGAACATGTAGACAAAATAATGTTTTAATGGATGCCACTAATTCTAAAACTCTGAATTACAAGGATGGTTGTGTCAAGGGAATCTACCAAAAGATCCTACTTCTAAATTAGAAAAGGGAGGTAAGCAATTTGTTTACATCCCAAGTTATGAGAAGGAAATACATTACATATTTATTGTTTCATATTGTGACATTTCAAATTTATTGTCATGATAAACACTATAGGAGTGGAGAGAGGGTGAAAGAGACAACTTACAAGAAAGAATACAAGGATCCTTTTATTTTTGGTCCACAAATAAAAGTGTGGGATCTAGGTAACTTTTTGAGTTTTATCAAAGTTGTCAATTCTGATTTTAATTTATTTTCCATGGAAATAAAGAAGGAATAAAAAAAATTTTGGGTATGGAGGAATATAGACATACACAAATTGATATTGGAAAGTTGGCATACAAAAAGAACCTTCTTATTTGTAACCCATGGTATTCAAAAGTTTAGGGGTGTGGATGACATTTCAACCCATGTACAGTCAAAAAATAAAGCTGAACATTATGATGGTATCAGGTATGCAAAAAATTTAGATTTATGACTTCGAGTTATGTCATTATTATATATTTTTCATCTTGGACAACATGCACAAATTTTGATGATTGAAGGTGACTATCCTTTCGTCAAATCTGAGGTATGCAGGATGGGACCACATCATTCTCTTTACATATTTGTTTTGGTTTAGTTGATAATCATACTATTGAAAGGATAAATTTGAATTATAGGGATGAAGATGTGTTGGCAAAGAGAGACAAGCATGATAATCACAAGCTAAGGCATGGATGCCTTTTAGATCTATTTTTATGATTAAATTATGGTCATCATGGGAAAGATGCCAAGATGGATATTATAGCCTTAGTTTCAATATGGATGATAAGTTATTCATCCTATACATATAAATAAAATTCATGAGGAATCATACATGGAGTGTAGTGAATTCTAACAATTTTGTAAAGTGCCAATACACATAATTCATGAGTTACTCATTGGAGCCAAATTGAAAGCTTACTTCCAAATGAGAAGTTGCAATTATTGGTGTATGCCTTTTTTCCTATGAGTTTTATCTACACAGTTGCATATGATTTCTTGGGGGATTTAGTGTCATGTTGGTTATTTGGAAAGTTTAACACCACATTCACTAGAATGGGTTAAATCTTTCCTACTCCAACCTATTTATGTACATATTCCTTTTTATATTCTTAATGCAATATTGTGTGTATTATTCCTAGCTCAATTCTATCTTGTTTATACTTGTAGTTGTATGTATATGTTTGCTTAGTATTGTATTGTACAATACATGTCTCACATAGCATATTGAATCTGTGCATTCACTCATATTAGTTTTCCTAGAGCTCATTATAATATGGTATCAAAGCCAATTTAGATCTAAAGATCATCGGGTTTGTTTGTAACTTTTGATTTCAAATCTTGGGTTATTTTGATTTCAGCTTAGATTTCTCCATTTTAATATTTGTGTTCTAATGCATTAAATTATATAAGGAGATTTCTTCTAGATTTGAGTATTTTGAATTCATTATTTATTTATTCCATTGAGATATTGAAGCTTCCAATCTTCAATATTTGGAGCTTGGCATCACATTTTATCAGCATTCTAATATGGGATCTATTTATTTCGTATTTGAGATCTACCTATTACAGTTTTGATGTTTTCATATCTAATAGGAAAGTTTGGCATCTTCTTTGTTTCAAGTATTGGATTTGTTATCTAATATGCTTGGAGTTTCACCCTGATATGCAAACTTGGCATTATTCTTTTATTTTTCTTCTCTAAGATATGATATCCAAGGACAAAGGTATTGGAATTCTTGTTAGAAATATAATAAGATCTACTTAGTGATATAATAAAAGACAGGTGTTTGAGTTTGATAGAGAGGTGTGGCATTGTAGATTTGAGGAGCTAGCCATTGCAAATTAAATATATATTTTGTATTGAATCATCTAGGCATCTAACTTCTCAATCTTTTTTTTAGATATGCATATTGATCTTGGCATGGCAGCTTTGGCATCGATTTATGCTACTCTAGCATTTTCTAGAAAAGGGAGGCATTGATGTTTCTGCTGCTCTCTTTCATTGAGATCTAATCCACTGTACTTGGCATCCTTTTCTAGCCACCTGGCATTTTCTCCAGTAGCTTGGCACTTCCTTCAGCAACAAAACATTCTTTCCTAGCAGGTTGGCATCACATTTCTACTCTTTGCATCAAATCTACTCATTTTGAGCAGCTTGGGGACTCTTTAACCCACCTTGGCATCATCTTTTATGCTAGAAAAGTGTGTTTTTTTGGACTATAGCTGGAAATTTGGCATTGGCATCCCTTTTTTGCTGTTTTTTCTCCTTGGTGGGACCATGCCCAGCCTCCATCTCCATTGGTATTTGTGTTTTTTATATTTTTATTTATTAATGACTTTATAAAATTTCTAAAACATCATTTAGTATGCTAAAAATCAAAGTCATTTAAAATATTTTTAAAAAGAGGAATATTTGAGTTCTTTTAAAACTTGTATCTTCGATTGTTGAAGACAAAGTTGAGGCTCAGATTGGTAGGAGGTTGAATCCCCCTCAAAAGACCAAAACACCTTATTCTAGACTCTGATTCAATTTTAACGAGTCACTAGAAGGCATATTTCACCTCGCTCAAGGGCATTTTTAAATTATTTTAGTGCCTTTTTAATTCAAAATAGGCTATATTAATATCTTGTAAATGGTAGTTCAAACTTGAGTGCCATTTTTTTCAAAAGTGTTTTTTTTTTAATTTCCCATGCATTGAGCCAATTTGGATTGTAAAATTCACTATTTTATAAAGTGTAAAAATTTGTGGGGGGAGGGGGGGTTACCTGACATAGTTTCGAGGGGGGTCATCTTGTTGTTTTGATTTTGTTATGTAATTCTCTCTTTATCTACACTTTTGATTTTTTGAAACAATAAAAAACACATTAAATATTAATTTTATAATGGATCTTAGCTCTGTTAATGCACTCACACCATTCAACTACCAGGGATAGAAAAGTAAAATCACTATGGTTATTAGAAGTAAAAGGTTGTTTCACATAATTATGGGGGTAGAACATGAGCCAAAAACTAAATCAGATAAGATAAAATGGTTTAATAAATGTGATGAAGCATTTGGGTTATTATGTCTTTTAGTATCCCCTGATCTCTTATTTCACATAGAGTTAGCAAAATCTCCCAAAGAAGCATGGGACATCTTAGAAACACTGTTTGGGAAAATCAACACTATGAGGGGTCATGAGCTTGAGATTAGGATAATTAGTTTGAGTCCTAACAACTTTGATTCACTGTAAGAATTCTTAACCAAGCTTAAGTCACTTAGATTGTAGTTAAAAGAGTATGGAACTAAGAAGAAAGATGAGTATTGACACATCTTATATATGGAGTATATCACATCCTAATGCATCAAGTGATACATCTAACTCTTATAACATAGATAATGGTAGTATAGACTAAATTATCAGATAGCCTTTCTAAGCAACATCATGTGCTTATTCGATACCTCATTATTTTATGATACACTTATTGTTATACATGTATTGCTTATTCTTTGTGTCATGTATTGCATTTGTTCTTCTTATTAGTTATTGATCAAACCTTTGGCACCTTCATGCTTGCCTTCTATTTTCATTTATATTCTTCTAGCACTTGATTTTTTGTTGATTGTTGTGTTGCACTAGATTTGAATATTGTTGAGTTGTGAAGCTAAAAGCTTCACTGAATGTGCAAATGTGGAGGTTGTTGGGTTACAAAGTAACTAACATCAGTTAGGCCAACTGACATCAGTTATATTTAGCTACATAGTAATCGGCATCAGTTATTGTCAGTTGGCATCGGTCAGATAGGAATCGACATCGGTCACCTTTAGACCGACATCGATCGTCTGTACGTTTCTAGAACTGTTTTAATTTTAGGAGAATAGTTAGTTTGCATGTAAAGACTAATTTTAGTCTTGAGTCTATGTTTCTAATTATTGTTTGGTTTGGGATCTATTTAAGAGACCCATGGGGCTGTATTGTAATCAAGGATTGGAGGCAACAACAATTGGGTTGATTGTCACAAAGACTTAGAATGTAGGCAAAACAACCATTGAGTTGATTGTCACATGGAGGGAACAACAACTCGATATTGAGTTGATTGTTGATTGTAATTGAGAGAGAGAGAGAGAGATCTCTTGAGGGAGAATTACTGTACACCCAAGAGGTGTGGGAAGAGTGAGATTTCTTCATTGTATTTCCTTCTAGAAGAGTTTAATACAGATTGTATTATTTCTCGTATCTCTTATTCTTTGTTGTTTCTTATTTCTAGTTACTTATTACTTCTAGTTTAATTTCATGTTTAGTTGCTTATACGAAAGTAATCAATTGTACTCTAAGGAGGTCCTAACAATTGGTATCAAAGCTAGGATCACTAAAAATTGGTATCAGAGCGTGGTTCACTAACAGGTGGTATCAGAGCGTTTTAGTGTTTGTTGATTATAGGTTAACACATAGGGGTTTTTGTTTGAGTGGGAGTAAAGCAATGGCAGAAGAAAGTCAACTAAGAATGGAGAAATTCAATGGCAAGAATTATCAATTATGGAGGATGCAGATAAAAGATTATCTATATTAGAAAGATCTGTACTTACCATTGGGTGGGGTTTCAAGAAAGCCCACAGATATGCAAGATGAAGAATGGAATGTTCTTGATAGAAAGGCTCTTGGATCTATAAGGTTGAGCCTGGCATCATCTGTGATTTCCAACTTATCACAGGCAAAGACAATGGTAGAGTTATTAGATACTTTGGAAAATTTATATGAAAAGCCCTCAGCTTTGAATAAGGTATTTCTTATGAAGCAATTATTTAATTTGCAAATGTAGGAAGGTGGATCGGTATATAGTCATCTTAATGATTTACATGAAATTGTAAATCAGTTAATTTCAGTCAAAATAGTTTTTGATGATGAAATTAAGGCTCTCTTAATCTTATGCTCTTTACCTGAAAGTTGGCATAGCTTGGTAATCGCAGTTAGTAATACTGCGCCTGCTTTAAATATCTTGAAAGTTGATGATGTTGTCAGTGTAATCTTGAATGAAGAAATTATAGGAAAAGCACAGGGGAAACATTAGGTAATGCTTTAAGTGTTGAAAGCAGGGGATGGCAAAGAGAGAAGGGCAAGTAAGGGAAATCAAGGTCAAAGATGGGTAGTAGATCCAAATCTAGAAATGGAAGTATCACCTGCTGGAATTGTGAAAAGAAAGGACATGTAAAGAAAGATTGTTGGTTGAAAGAAGATCAACATGAAGGTAATAAAGAAGTAGATGTTGTAGGTATTGTTGCACAGGATGCTCTTATGTTTTCTTTGGATAGTCAGGTAGAATCATGGGTTTTAAATTTTGGTGCTTCTTTCCATGCAACCCCAAATAGAAATTTTTTCCATGATTATGTCCATGGAGACTTTGGAAAAGTTTATTTCGGGGATGGTGAGCCTTGTCAAATTGTTGGCAAAGGAAAAGTGCAGTTGAAATTGTAGAATGGCAACACATGGGTGTTGAAGGATGTCATGCATGTACCCATCCTGAAGAGGAATCTGATTTCTGCAAGAAAGTTGGGTGATGAGGGTTGCACAGTAACTCTCACAACTGAATCTTGGAAAGTTTCCAAGGGTGCACTTGTATTATTAAGAGGTAAGAAAGTAGGTACACTTTATTTATCTTCTTGTATTACTGATTCTCCTTCTATTTTATCTACTTCAGCTGCAGATGCAAAGATGTGGCACTGTAGGCTTGGCCACATGAGTGAGAAGGGAATGCATGTTATTAAGTCAAAAGGTAAGATTTCAGATTTGATAGATCTAGATTTTTGTGAGCACTATATTTTTGGGAAACAGGAGAAAGTGAGGTTTCTCAAAACTGGGTCAACAAAGAAGAAGCACAAGTTGGAGCTTGTTCACACAAATGTGTGGGGACCAGCTCAGGGAGCTTCTATTGGAGGATCACATTATTATGTTTCTTTCATTGATGATGCTATAAGAAAGGTATGGGTTTATTGCATAAAGAGGAAATCTGATGTTTTTTACACATTTAAGAAATGGAAAGCCTTGGTTTTCAAGGAGAAAGTGATGGATAGTGATCAGCTCAAAAGGCTGAATAATTTTGAGTAGGGCAATGTTGATTTAGACAAGGTTATGATCCAAAATGAGCTCTCAGGTAAAAATCATCACTCACAGGAAAACATAGACACCGACGTCGATCAGGGAGAGACTGACATCGATCAGGTAGGAATCGACGTCAGTTAGGTGAAGACCAAAGTTGGTGATGTCAGTCAGGTGGGAACCGACCTCAGTCAAGTAAGAACTGATGTTGGTCAGGTTGGTCAGATGGAACTGACATCGGTTGGGTGTAGATCGAGAGATGACTAGGATCAGTCACTGTTAGAATGAAATTTAGGCAGACAGCAAGCTGTCAATGAGTCTTAAATGCCCATGAGGAGGTTCGAAAGGGTAAGTAAACTTCAAATTCATTATTCCCCTTCTTTATACTACTTGTTGCTCACTGATGGTGGAAAATCAAGAAGTTTTGAAGAGGCAATGTAGGTAGAATCCAGGAAATAGTGGGAGCATGGCATGAATGAGGAAATTGATTCCTTGGAAAAGAACCAAATGTGGGATTTGGTTGAGTTGCCAGTCGGAAAGAAAGCACTAAAAATGAAAGGATTTATAGGTTAAAGAAAGGAGAGAATGGACATGTGAGACATAAGGCTAGGTTATATGGTCTTCAATAAGCTCCAAGACAATGGTATTTAAGGTTTTACAGGTGTATGATAGAGCATGGCTTTAGTCAATGTCAATGTGACCATTGTGTTTATTTTACCAGATTGGATAATATTAGCTACATTATCCTATTACTGTATGTAGATGATATGCTTGTTATAGGTTCAAACATGCAGGGAATTACTGAGCTAAAGGTAAAATTAGCTCAGACATTTTCCATGAAGGATTTAGGAGCAGCAATCCTTGGCATGAGTATTTTTAGAGATAGGGAAAATCACAATTTGATTTTGTCTCAAGAGGATTATGTGAATAAGGTAGTGGAAAGGTTCAATTTGTAGGATGCAAAACCGGTAAGCACACCTATGGATGGATAATTCAAGTTAAGCACAGAACAGTGTCCTAAATCACATGATGAGGTTGAGTACATGGTATGTACTAGACCTGATATTGCCCAAGCAGTGGGAGTTGTCAGCAATTTTATGGCCAATCTAAGAAAGAAGCACTGGAAAGTAATTCAATAGATTCTCAAATATCTGAGAGAGACCAGTAGTAGGCATTTATGCTATGGAGGGTCAAACACTTCTCTACATGGGTATGTAGATTCAGATATGGCAGGTGACTTGGATGGCAGGAGAAGCACCACAGGATATGTGTTCACTATTGGTGGAATGGTGGTTAGCTCGATTTCAAAGTTGCAAAAAGTTGTTGCAGTCACAGAGGCTAGCAAGGAAATGATATGGATGACTTGGTTCATGGAAGAGTTGGGAAAGGAGTAAGAGAGTTGCAGATTGTACAGTGATAGTCAAAGAGAAATTCATTTGGCAAAGGATTCAACCTTTCATTCAAGAACCAAACATATATAGCTTAGGTACCACTTCATTAGACAGGTATTGAAGGATGGATAGTTGAAGCTAGAAAAGATCCATACAGATAAAAACCCTGCAGATATGTTAACAAAGCCAGGAACAAAGGAGAAGTTGAATCTTCATTCAAATTTTTTTGGTCTTCAAGATTGAACTTGAAGATGGTAGATACAAGCTAGAAACAAATTAGAGGATGTTGTTGTACAGGTACAGGTACAGGTGCAATTGTTTATCTCCAAGTGGGAGATTGTTGAGTTATGGAGCTAAGAGCTTCACTAAATGTGCAAATGTGGAGGTTTTTGGGTTACAAAGTAACCAACATCGGTTAGGCCAACCGACATCATTTATATTCAGCTACACAGTAATTGGCATCGGTTATTGTCAGCCGGCATCGGTCAGACAGGAATCGACATCGGTCACCTTTAGACTGACATCGGTCGTCTGTGCATTTCCATAACTGTTCTAATTTTAGGAAAATAGTTAGTTTGCATGTAAAGACTAATTTTAGTCTTGAGTCTATGTTTCTAATTATTGTTTGGTTTGGGATCTATTTAAGAGACCCATGGGGCTATATTGTAATCAAGGATTAGAGGCAACAACAATTGGGTTGATTGTCACAAGGACTTGGAATGTAGGCAAAACAACCATTGAGTTGATTGTCACATGGAGGGAACAACAACTCAGTATTGAGTTGATTATTGATTGTAATTGAGAGAGAGAGAGAGATAGAGAGAACTCTTGAGGGAGAATTACTTTACACCCAAGAGGTGTGGGAAGAGAGAGATTTCTTCATTGTATTTCTTTCTGGAAGAGTTTAATACAGATTGTATTATTTCTCATATCTCCTATTCTTTGTTGTTTCTAATTTCTAGTTACTTATTACTTCAGGTTTAATTCCGTGTTTAGTTGCTTATACAAAAGTAATCAATTTTACTCTAAGGAGGTCCTAACAAATATTTGATTATTGATTATATCTTAAGCACTTGCATATGTCTTCCAATAATGACAACATATACATTGGGACCTTCTGTCACAACATGCACTGATTTCATATGGAAAATGTAGGTTGCCTAGATTCCTACCAAGGTAAATTTTAGTGGTGAATATTTGTTAATTCATGAATCTTTCTATTTTTAGATTTTGGTTTTGGCAATTTTTTAGGGTCGGTAAATGGGACTGGATCATCAAAATTTTAGGGATATAAATTATTTTGGGAGTTGGCTCACCAACCCTTTACAATAATATATAATATTACACTTCAATTAGCCACATATATATAGTACAACCACTCCCTAATATCAAATAGGCCAATAAGAAAAATTGGAACCAGAGGACCACAAAATCGAATGACAGTGCCGAATAGAGGAACCAAATGACAATGCTAAATGATAATATCTTCAGACCTTTGATAGTGTTGAATGATAATTCCAAATGATATCATTGAATGATAATATTATATGATAGTTTTGAATGGGAGTATCAAACAACAAAGCTAAAAAGTAAAAAAATTATATCATCAAATGACATAACCAATCTATAGCATCTACTATTTGATCAAACGGCTAAACAAAATGGATTTAAATCTTACTTGTAACAAATAAGAAATAAAAAACTTAAAAAAACCTAAATATTCTTGCATATTTGGATTCCTCTTGAATGGCTATGTAACTTTAAAAAAATCATTGCAATCTGAGTCCATATGCAAAAATTATAGCCTCTAAAAGCTGGCAGTTGATTATGTCATTCGGTTATGCCATTCAGACTCAAATTGCAATGATTTTTTTTTTAAATGTCATATCTCTTCAAGAGGATCCAAATATGCAATATTATTTAGGTTTTGTATTTTTTTTTATTTCTTAATTTTCACAGGCAAGATTTAGATTCACCATCACCCATAGAGGATTTACCATAGCTACGAATTAAATTTTCTTAGATTCATCAAAAATTTATAAAAATATATATTATTCTAAAATTATTTCAAAAAAAAACAAAAAATAAATAGTATAAAAATGAAAAATATCAAGACATTTTCCATTGGGGACATCATACTCAACACATGTGCTTACTTGATCATATGTACAGATAAATTTACCTATGTGGGTAGCATACCCATAGTTGTCATAAGCTTGATTGACTCTCTCTCTCTCTCTCTCTCTCTCTCTATATATATATATATATATATATATATATATATATATATATATATATAGATCATGGGACTTTATGCCTTATACACTTTTTACATGTTTTCATATTATGATTGGCATACTTGATAAATACATGACTCATACAATGCCCAACAAGGGGCAAACCTATATTTTAAAATTAAAAAAACCTTATAAAATATATAAAATTCCAAACATATTATTTCAATATGTGATTAACATTTGCCTATACTAGAGGATTTCATATGCTTGTTTTATACACATGCTTCTCATGTTATTTTCTTTGAGTGAGTTGTTTGTAGGTGTACAAGAACTACATGATCATCGACCATCCAAATTATTCTCAACCTTTATTTACTTACACCCTAGTGGGCATTTTCAATAGTGACATACCTGGCCTTGGGAGCATTACCATACAACTAATTATCATGATGTGTTGTGTGTGTATGGAAGGTATAATGAATAAGATGAGAATAGAAAAAGTAATAAAACTAGGATAGTAAAAATATTTATTTTCTCTATACATGAAATACTACTGAGAAAGGTGTATGACACTCTAATTTTTTGCTATCTACCTAACTAAAATTATAGATATCTATAAATATATTGCATATCGTGAAGGCTAAGAAGTTGTTATGGAAGTTAAAACTTTTACCCTTCCATATGTGATTCTTCATCTTTCGATGGTTACATCTTTGACCTCCAGATGCGTAGTGCACTAAAAAATGTTCTATCATGTATTTTTTATGGAAATGTCAAAGGGTTATGCATGGATTTAGGTTTCACACATAGGTTTATATTGTGTTAATTATGCAATTGGTTGATGTCACACAAAGGTGGAGTGTGTGGCGAGTGTTGCACAAAATTATGTGTTATATGAAGTGTCAATGATGGAGGCCAAGACTAAATATTTACAGCACCCTATGAAGGTGTTGATATCCCTCAACCTTGCACTAGATAATCCTTTTAATCTTGTGTGTTTCATGCCTTTTGGGTGGGGTGCAAGTGGTTATCTCTAGTGCTTTATAACATAGATCTAGGCACTACATAGAATGTGCATGATGCATGAAATTGCTTGGTAATCAAAATTTGAGAGAATATGCATGAAATATTATTCCATGGATTTATGGATGGTGCACATGATGTAAAATGTGTTTTATCAAAAATGGAGAGGAGTATAATGCCGTATATCCACTTAGGCTAGCTGCATCCTACACTAAATAGTTTTTGAAATTCAAAATGTTATTTTGGGTCTCCTACTCATTTCAAAAGGTTAAACAAGGAAAATTTAAAAATTTAACCTCTAAATATACATTAGGACTCATTAATTTGACCCACTTTATATTCACTTGGTTCAAGTATACATACTTATGCACATTGAGAAAATATGCCATATTCTCTCCAAATTCAAGATCTTTCACAAGGAGTAACTGTAAGCCAAGACAAGAGCCTTCTAAATCAAGTCAATATTTATCATTTCCAAGTATACAAGACACTTTTTAGTTCCATAAATATAGTCAAAGGAGCAAAATGCACAATCACTATATGTTGGATAACTATGTGGGATTGATTTCTCGCCTTGTATTATTATATACATAAATAATGGTCAATCATCAAAAGGGTGATAGGGGTTAACTTTGCCCATTACAATCCCCTCTTTTTTTAAGGTTTTAAAGTCAACAAAATGCAATTAGTGTTTTGAAAGATAAGATAAACAACATAGCAATTTTTGTGCAATATATTCTAAAGTGTGATATCTCAAATAACTAAGTAGATGTAGGTACAAAAGGTGCAGTGATAATTTTTTTTGCCATAGTCAACAAAGACAAGTCCATAGTCAATATATTCGAGTGCATTCCACTGTTAACCACTTATAGTTGTCACATCTAGAAATATTCTTTGATTATACATTTGATCTAACATTTCCATAATTATTATTCTATATATTTTCCTATTAGTCAGTCAACATAGTCATCTTGGATGAGTCTACAGTCTATGAACCAGAATGCACTACATTGTTATCCACTTATAGTGGACCTATCCAAAATGATCAGGGACATGTGTCTTGAGATAGAGATAATATGATGGTGATTTTAAGTAGCTTGAGTATTTGACATTAAAATTTATGTGTAGCAATGACATAAAACAAAAAGTCAATCTTGCATATAAATAAAAGGAAAAGAAGAATGGTGAATAATATTCATGTAATTGGATGTAATTCATGTGGTTTATAATGTGTCAATAATTATCATTGTCAAGGACCTATGACCAAATTTATGTGGCTATAAAAGGTTTTGCATGGAATTGTACAGAGTTGTGAAAGTGACCAAGGAACTCAAGTTTGATGTGCAAGTCTACATGGCTTCGTGTAGGTCACTTACTTTCCATTGATCATAAAAATTTATTTACATTGATAACATATCTTGTTATTACTTAAGTCTTACACATTACATAGGCATCTACACTATGATTGTTACATGCTTTACACTTATTATTGTGTGTGTCTTCATTGCATGTTCATGTGTACACTTGTATGTGTGGCTTTATCCATAGAGGATATTTTTATTGTCATGTCTTGTTAGTCACATATATTGCATGTTGTCTCACCAAAATCTATATGGTCAATAATGTGTGTGATCATGGTTACGATTGACTATGACTATACTATGATTGGTGCCATGATTTCCATCATTATCATATCTTATGTTATATTTTATTGGTACCTACATTGCCATGGTGCCTACCATGCATTTATGGGGGCATGTTACTTGTGTGTGTTCTCATTGTTATATTTTAAAAAAAATTAAAGAGTACACACAATAAAGTATTCACTTAATTATTCAATAAATGTTACATATATATAAGAAGAGGAACTCCTAAGAACAAGGAATCATATTTTATCTCCTATAACAACTCCAATATGTTAATTGGGTTGCTCCAACAACCTACATAATAAAATAAATAAATAAATATATTTAAAATACAAAAACTTAATTTGATGCACTAATTATAGAATATATAGCATTTCCCCTAGTGTGGACATATGAAAAGTAACCACGCTCAAGAATTGTGGCATGCCACTATGGAGGTTACACATGGTTTTGACATATAGAATGATTGTGGGAACATACCTACCATGAATTGGAACCCATCAACCAATCCATGATAATATTAACCAAACCAATTGAAAGTAGTAGGATGACCATCCTATAGCCCTTATTAAGAATTCATTTGCTACAATACTATGATATTAACCTCCACTTTATGATCATAATAGGGGAAAATATTGACACTAATTATAGTACTTTATTTTCACACACCATACATGAAATAAATTAAAAATAAAAGTTGATGATTGAGTCCTTATTATCTTCATTTATAGCTATTATGTACGATTATTGTCTATTGATCCCAAAAAACATAGATGACAATAATTGCCACTAGAAATCACCTTCAATTTTAATTGATTTGATACAATTGATTGCCATTGCAAAATATTTTATATAGATGTTGGTTTATATTATCCTTTTTAAAAATATTTATTGATGACAATATAATGGAATTTCTTGTAAAAGAATATAAAATAATAGACCTTAAACAAAGTTTAAGGTGACTAATAAAAACATTGAAAAAATAATAAACTACCAAAAAAAAAAAAAAACTTATACACAACTATCTAACAAATTAACTAAAAGACAACCAAACCTCTTAATAAATTACGAAGTCAAAATATAGACTTTTGTTATGATATTGATAACACACTATAATATGCACAATTAGAAAAATAAACTAAATAATAACACATATTCAACATCATGACTTCATTCATCATGTGCATGGAAATGATTTGTGGCACAAAAGATTTAGATCTTCACTGAATAATTATATAAGCACCAAAATAATATGCATGAACTTGGCTATGGAGATGTTAACAAGGACAAATCCACTGTCAATAGATTCAAGTGAATTCCATATTGTCCACTTATAGTGGTTACATCCAAAAATATTCTTTGACTATGCATTTGATCTATCATTTACAGAATTATTATTATATATATTTTCCTATCAGTCAATCAACATAGTCATCTAGGATGAATCTATAATCTATGAACTAGAATAGACTATGTTGTTATCCACTTATAGTGGACCTATCCAGAACTATTAGGGACACATGTCTTGAGATAGAGATATTCTGATGGTGATTTTAAGTAGCTTTAGTATTTGACATTAAAATTTATGTGTAGCAATGACAGAAAACAAAAGGTCAAGCTCACATATAAATAAAAGGCATAGAGGAATGGTGAATAATATTCATGTAATTGGATGTAATTCATGTGGTTTATAATGTGTAAATAATTAGTATTTTCAAGGAGAAATGACCAAATTTATTTGTGTACAAAAGGTTGTGCATGTAATTGTACAGAGTTGTGAAAGTGGCCAAGGCACTCAAGGTTGATGTGCAGGTATACATGGATTCACGTAGGTCACTTACTTTCCATTTATCATAGAAATTTATTAACATTGATAACATATCTTGTTAGTATTTAAGTCTTACACATTGCATGGGAATATACATTATGATTGTTACATGTTTTACACTTATTATTGTGTGTATCTTGATTGCATGTGCATGTGTATACTTGTATGTGTGTCCTTATCCATAAAGGATATTTTTGTCATCATGTCTTGTTAGTCACATCTATTGCATGCTATCTCACCAACATCTATATGATCATGAACTTGTGTGATCCTGGTTACGATTGACTATGACTATACTATGATTGGTACCATGCTTGCCATCATTCTCATATCTTAAGTTATATTTTCTTGGTACCTACATTACCATGGTGCATACCATGCATTTATGGGGGCATTTTACTTGTGTCTGTTCTCATTGTTATATATTTTTTTAAATTTAAAGATCACACACAATTTAATGTTCACTTAATTATTCAATAAATGTTACATATATATAAGAAGAGGAAATCCTAACAACAATGAATCATATTATATCTCATATAAAAAATATGTTAAGTGGGTTGCTTTAACAACCTACAGGATAATAGAAATAAATAAATATATTTAAAATACAAAAATTTAATCTGATGCACTAATTATAGAATATCCAACATTCCCCCCTCCCCCCCCTCCCCTGCCCCCTTAGTGCAAACATAAGGTAAGTAACCACACTCAATAATTGTGGTGTGTCATTATGGAGGTTACATATGGATTTGAAACACAATGATTATGGGAATACATCTAGGTTATGAATTGGGACCCATCAATCAAACCATGAGAATATCAACCACACCAATTAAAAGTAGTGGGATGACCCTCCTACAACCATTATCAAGAACTCATTTTCTATAGTACTACAATATTGACCTCCTATTTATCATCATAGTAGGATGAAATATTGACTTTAATTATAGTACTTTATTTTCGCACACCATACATGAAATAAACTAAAAATAAAATTTGAGGATTGGGTCCTGATTGTCTTCATTTGTATCTATTATGTGTGATTACTATCACTTGATCATAAATAGCATAAGTGACAACCATTACCACTAGAAATCACCTTAGATTTTAGTCAATTTGACACAATTGATTACCATTACAAAATATTTTATATAAATATTAGTTTATACTTTGATAATACATCCATTTAAAAATATTTATTGATGAAAATACAATAGTATTTCTTGTAAAGTAAAATAAATTGATAGACCTTAAACATGTTCTATGATGACTAATAAATACATTAAAAAATAAAAAACAATAAATTAATAACAAACTTATACTAAAAATGATACATAAAACTATCTAACAAATTAACTAAAAGACAACTAAACTTTATAAAGTCAAAAACAAACTCTTAATAAATTGGCAAATCAAAATATATACTTTTGTTATGCTATTTAAAACACAATATAATTTACAAAATTGGAAAAACAAACTAATTAATGACACATATTCAACATCATGACTTCATTTCTCATGGGCACATAAATGATGTGTGGCATAAAAGATTGAGATTTTCACCAAATACTACATAAGGAACAAAATAATATACACTAACTATACTCTTCAATGAAAACATTAACCATCAACTATAACCTATAATCTAGATAATTCTTGGTACAATCCATCCATCTCTCTATCTCAAGCCCTAATCTCCTCTCAAATTGTATCAATAAGTGTATTCTCCTTTGTCAATCTTAGAGCACGTGAAGAGCCAACCATATCCCCTCTTTCTACCTATATAACCTATGATACTCTCATCATAGTATCATGTCCTACATCCTCCTCCTCAATCTCCACCTCTATCAATGGAGTGTCTCCTATAACCCTTTGCTTTATATCAACATTCATCTCAACCCCTACCTCCTACAAAATCTCAATGTCTTTGACATATGTGATCTGCACATCATGAGGATGACTAGCCTCTCTAACACATCCTTTACCTCATACTCATGCTCATGATCATCCTCTATCTCCTATAAAATCCCTCTTTATTTGGGATCCTAAACATGTACCTCATGGCTATCTACTCAAGCTAGCTACTAACCTCTACTTCCATGTCTACGGTGGTGTATATGGCATTGTCAATCTCAATGGTCTCTATCAAGCCCATCAATCTACACACCCATCAACCAATCCTAAATCAATGATGTCTTTCCTATTCCTCCATATAGAATTTTGTAGTTACATCTATCTATGATCAACAATGGCTAGATCAATCATCATACCCCATTGGGGTCTCTCAATCATAGAATGAGAAAATATGTGTGGTTCATCTGGTATATGCTACCTCACACTAAACTATATCATCACCCTATTTGGATGATATCTCTCTATAATTTAGGCATGTATCCCAATGATGTAGCAAGGGGTCATCATGTAATTCATATGAATCTCCTCATGAGGCCACGAAAACACAATCTCTCTATAAGTTCTCTAGATGATCTGGTCATCACCTACCTCATCAATCACCCTCTTGTAAAAGTACAAATCTCCTAAATGTGGTCTGTATACCCAAATAATCACATGCCATCCATATGCCAATGGATCATCCTCTTCTCATGTGATTAAATGCCTAACCAGCCTCTCAATCACAATGTGCTCCCAACACCAAACCTATAGTAATGTAGAAGGCCCTATCTCTATTCAACCTAAATACACAAAATGATGTAAATCATGGTATAGATGTGTTAAAATATATAGACCCCATGCAAGCCTCCCTCTCATCTCCATCATATATCCAATCATGTCTAACAAGCCAATAGGATATAGTCTCCCACTCTTGTCAAGAAGTAGAATGCCACTGACAACAGCCATAAGTTTAATAGATAGAGAATCCATATCTAAATCAGTGTAATAATCTACATCAATCCCACTTCTAACAATCAGGATCAAGCCATCACCAAAAATACAGTATAAATTAATATTTTAAGGACCTTATCTCCAATACACATGTCTACCTCATATCAAAATACCCAAAATCTGATACACATCTTCAAGTGTAATAATCATCTCCCCCACCCATAGGTAAGTGCAATGTATTTGTCTCACTACACCACCTCTCTACTATTTTTGTCAAAATATCTCTATCATTTTAAACCTTTGTAATCTGTGTAATTTAGGATAAACCACTCACCTTTATAATACCAAACTCATACTTGATGAAGCAAACCATGCGCACCATCACTATAGATCTCTGCTCCCACATCACAATCACTAGTAATACCTCCTGTAAATTAAAAAAATAGCATTTTATGAGTTTTATTTAGTAATATGTTCTTTATTTTACTTACCATCAAAATATTTAACAAAAAAAAGAAGACACAAATATTTTTATTCATTTTTCAATCCTTTCATCTTTTTCATTCTATGCAAAATTGCCACTACAAACCACAAATTCGCTCTTGGCTTTTGTAAATTTGCTTCTACCCTTATCTTTGCAGAATCGTTGTCAACCTTAACAAAATTGCTTCACAAAAAAATGATTTTTCTACCATGTTTAGTGATTTCCCTAACACCCCAAACAATAAAATTATCAAATTCCCCTAAATGAAATTGCTACCCTGTTTGATGATTTCACCTCCAAGCTTAGCAAAATCACTATTTACCTCTACAAAATTTCTAAAATCGATGTCAAAATCACCATTTTTGTAGTATTGATTTCATTTTTTTAAATTTTAAGCGCTAATAAATTCTAATAAATACCAAAAATTTCAAAACTTGAATAACTTACCAGAGGCCCACTCCTCTTAGGTCTCTAGAATCATCTCACTCGCTCTGCTCAGTGCTCATTGTGTGGAATATGGTTCATATTTCCTTGCAAGACTCAGAGCAAATATATAAAATCACAATTCTTAACTACTAACCTTGGAAATTAATTTGCACAAATGATTTTTCTAATCATAATTCTTCTACTTATATTTTTCTATCCTACCAAATATTTGCCCCCATCCTCTCATCCAACTCATTATTTTATTCATCTAGGATCTTCAAGTAGCATTAAATCAATTTATTCTAAATTTTTATTTAGCATCTTGCAGTAATATCGTAGCATAAAAATAACAAAATCATTTGAAAATTCAATATCATTTTTCTATTTATAGATCCATAGTTTATTATTGCTAGGATATATCGATCCCACAACTGCTTAATTGACCGTTACATCATTAATAAAAACAATAAGAATGCAATCTCTAAATGTTTAAACTATTGTTTTTCAAATCCATACTCTAAGTTTTCATTAGGGTAAGTGCACAAAGTTGGGGGATAAAAAGTGGCTTACTCGTGAACACGATTTTCCTAAAATTTCATAAATTTGAACTTTTGCAGATAATTTGAGATATCTACACTCCAAATTTGAAGATGGTGTAAGAATATGAAATGTATAATTTTGAGTCTAGTTTCCAAAACACTATTTTTTTAAAAAAATAATTAATTATAACTAGGTCAAACATCTAAAATTTGAAGAGCAACTCCTTTTTTTTCAAAAAATATAGTAGATAGACAGTCGTGTTGTGCACCATTTTTTAGCATGTTTAATATTATTTAAAATGCTTTGGGTAAAATTTATAAATGATCTTCTAGTATGTCACCTATATTTTTTATTTTTTTTCAATGAATACTTTTTTTGTGATTTTGTTAACGAAATAGATCCTAAAAATTGACAAAAAAATGGATAGCCATCTGTGCGGTGTACCAACCCACCTCAAAAAAATGAAAATCAATTTTTTTTTCATGTGTGTGGAATTAGGAATAGTTGGTTACCATATAATTTTTTTCACATGGATCAATGAAATAAAAATTACATGAACATGTATAGCCATGTATGTTTGCAGCATGTAGTGGCCTAAAAAAGACATAGTTAAAAATCAACATAGTTTGAAATCTTAAATTAGTATAAAAATTATAAAAAAAAAACATATTTTTGGAAAGAGGAGAGTTTTCTCATCATGAAGGTATTGAGTTTTTGAATTTTTACATTGAAATTCTTAGTGTATTTGGCAACCAAAGTTAAAATTTGTTGTTTTTATCATACCTTTCAAAACTTGGTTGTACATTGAAAGTTCAAGCCTTTAGCTTAGGAATTGAAGCCATTCCAAAGCTAAAATCCATGGGAATTGAATTCAAATTCAAATACCATGATCATGTAATTGCAACAATAACATGATCATATTAATAACCTAATCACTTTATATATTCTTAACACCCTAAAACATGTGGGAGTTGCATATGAAGGCAACATTAGCCATAAGATTATATTTACCACTCTAAATTTTAAGTATAAATTTACATTTATATTATTATATTTTAAATTTATTTTACTAAATACAAGAAATTAGGGTCACTCAGCATCTTATAGAGTTGGTCTCATAGTTTCATGCCTTATGACATGGAAAATAATTTTTCAAAATCATCTGATTAGTACTTAGGTATTTTGAGGGTTTAGGTATTAAACCTAGGGATTTCAATACATAATTTTTGTAATTGATATTCATTTTTGGCAAACATATAATCATTTTTTAGGTTTTTGTGCTTTCTAGATTGATTTCTAGCATTCATAAGAGTCCTAGGTTTATCAAAATTGAAGTTTGAAAACTACTCACTTTAAACTTGATCCAAAGTGGTGTGATTAGGATAGTGTTGGTCATATTAATTAACTACACACATCAAATGACCACTTTCTATTAATTTCACTTGTTCATCATCCCTCCCTCATTCTTGATCACTTCCTACTCATCCCTCATTACCTCTAATCACTCTCTCATCATTCCTCATCATCCTTAATCAATCCCTCATTGACCCTCACTATCCTTAGTCATCTCTAATCACTCTCTTATCATCCATAATCACTCCTCCATTGACCCTCACTATCCCTCATCATCCTTAATCACTCCCTCGCATCCTTCATCATCCCTAATCACTCTTTTCTCATTAGTCATCATCCCTAATCTCTTCCTCATCTCTATTCACTCCCTTCTCATACCTAATCATTCTATCATTAACCTTAATTATCTCTCATCATCTCCCATCACTCAGGCTTATCATCCCTAATCACTCCTTTATTGATTATCACCGTCCTTCATCATCCCTAATCACTCTCTCCTCATCCCTCATAATACCTAATCAATATTTCTTCATCTATCATCATCACTAATCACTCCCTCATTGACCCTCACCATCTCTCACCATCCCTCATCACTCCATAATTGACCCTCAACATCCCTAATCGATCCCTAGTCATCTGATGTAAGCATATACTCTACAGATATGTTTGATTCCAATCATATGTTATTTAATCCATTATAATAGAAATTAACTCTTTTCTAGGACTTGTGTTGTCAATACCCATTTGTGATAGTCAATTTTATTACTAAATGAATTAGATGATATTCTAAATTTATAGTCAAGTAACATAAGTAATAACACAAAATAGAGTCTAAATTTTAGTTCATCAAATTATCGTGGTTGTGCAGCTGACTAGATGAAACTTTATTTGGTTCCACCTTTGGTAGTTTGGTTCAAAAGATAAAAAAAATTAAACACAAATCTCTTATATGATTTTCTAATTCTGAGAAGATTAGAATCAAATGCAAATTTATTTAGTGTTTCCCACTCTTATATGACTTGAATCTTAGTTAGGTTCACACATGCATTCCTTGTGTGTGTACTATGTCCCAAATATTTTATCTCTTGCATGAAAAATGAACATTTATTAATGTTATCATAAATATATGTTTGTGAAAAATGTGAAACACTATTTCAGCATGGTGTAGATGTTCATCCCATGTTTTCTAAAGATTAATATGTCATCAAGGTAAATTTAAAAAGAGATATAGGTAAAGATCTCGAGTACGTTATTCAACATCTTGAAATGAATGAATTCATTACATGAGTTAACATAAAAGGTGTAACCAACTAGTCAATCAATCCTTTCTTTGTTTTTAAGACTATATTCAAAATGTCTAGAGGTTTAACATGAATATGATGATACCAAAACTTAAGATCAATTTTGGAATAGAATTCCACACCATGGATATGGTAGAAAAATGTCTTAATGTTTAAATGAGGATAATAGTTATTCACTTTAATCTTATTAAGATTTTTTAATTGCTTCACAACTTTGGCACAAACACAATTGGGCTTCTACAAGGTAATGATTTGGACACGATGTGTCCATTATCCATGATTTCATTAGTCTACCACTTGATCTACTCATTCTCTATAAATGATATGTTATATAAAGAGGTTTGAGGTAGAGGTAGTTAAGGGATCAAATCAGTAGTATTATTTAGTGTAAAGTATGTAGTAACTTATTTAGGTGACTAAAATATATCCTTATATTCATCTAGTTTATGGTTTAATTATTTTGTCTCTATTATTGTTGGATAAACCACACTATGATATGGTGACATAATGATTTTATTACATTTACTTCTTACTATAACTAACAAGATTCTTGCACTTCTTGGCACTAAGGAATGAAAGCTTATGAACTAACTATGATATATGGTATTTCAGATCATGCCAATCTATCATAATGTTTCAAGGATTTACTTCATAGACTACATGTCAACGTTAAATATATGGTTGACCACATGTAAAACATCACACACCTCTAATGGTGAGATGTCATAAAGGATTTCATCTTTAAAAAGTTTGATTTTATATACCAAGTGACACTACTAAGTGATCCATTTCTCAAGGCCTACACTAGACCATACACTAGCATATGGTTATCGATGATGTATAAATTTCAAGTTCAATTTTTAAAAATATGCTTTAGGAAAAATTAAATTCTTGGCTGACCATTTATCTACTTTATTTAATGAAACAATATTTTTACTTCATATATTTTATTATTGGGGGAAGTAGAGATATTTTTAATACAAACCATATCATTGGGTTCATAATCTATTATCTATTTACCTTTTTATAGTTCTATATAGCTTGTACCCACTTCTCGAGATGTGTAAGTAGAGAGATCATAGTGCAACACTCTTCATTAGATTGAATATTGAGCTTATGAATTAAGCGTCACTTTCCAATCTTGGACTACTTGTTATAATCATTTGAAAATTATTTTATACTATCTGGTATGATGACTCAATAAATATACATACAAATAGAAGGCCTTCAATGTAATTATTTGAATCATATTAAAATGTCCTCATATAGAAAGCAATTGATTGGTTTTAGGAAATCAGATAGCTTGGTGATCCTTATGCATTTACTACCCATTTTTGGTGTTATGGTGGTTTTACTTGCTTTTATTTTTTTAATGGATTTTCAATTGTAAATTACATCATTTCTAATACGCCCATATTTTTTCATAGATGTTAAATATTTATGTTTAAAATTTGCCTCCACATCATTTTGATCTCTATGTCTTATATTTTATGCTAGCATTCAACTCTCCACTTGTATATCCTAACATTATTAAACCCAAAAAAAATACCACCATCAAGGTATTGGATGGAGTGATTAAGGATGGGAGGGATAAGGAGGAATTGAGTAGAGATGATGAGGGAGTCAATAAGGATGATGGGAGATGATAAGGGTCAATTAGAAAGTTATTACGGAGGATGAAGGGATGATGAGAGATGGTGAGGATTAATGAGGGAGTGATTAGAGGTGATGATATACAAGGAATGAGTAATTAGAGATGATGAGGTATGATTAAAAAATGATTAGGGATGATGAGGGATGGTGAGGGTAAATAAGGGAATGATTAAGGATGATGAGGGAGAGATTATAAATGATGAGAAATGGTGAAGGTCAATAAGGGAGTGATTAGGGATGATGAGGGATGAGAAGGGAGTGATCAGGGATGATGAGGGAGTGATTAAATATGATGAGGGATGGTAAGGGTCAATGAGAGAATGATGAGGGATGATAAGGGATGAGGAGTGAGTGATTAGAAATGATGAGGGATAGTGAGGGTCAATGAGGGATTAATCAGGGATGATGAGGGAGTGGTTAGAGATGATTAGGGAAAGTGAGGATCAATGAGGGAATGATTAGGGACAATTAAAAATGATGAGAGAGTGATTAGAGGTGATGAGGCATGGGTAGAAAGTGATCAGGGATGAGCTAGGGATAATGAACAAATGAATTTAATACAAAGTGGTCATTTGATGTGTGCAAGTCATCAATGTGACCTATGCTACCCTAATCATACCACTTTACATCAATTTCAAAGTGAATGGTTTGAAAACTTTAATTTTGATAAATCTAAGACTCCTAGAAATGCCAAGAATCAATCTGGAAGGCACAAAAACATAAAAAATGACAATATGTTTATCAAAAATGGACATAATTTACAAAAATTATGTCCTAAAATCCTTAGGTTTAATACTTAGACCCTGAAAATGCCTAAGTACTGACCAGATTGGATTTTGAAAAACTATTTTTTACATCATACGACATACAGCTGTGAGACCAAATCTATCAGATGTTGAGTGACACTAATTTTTTATATTTACTAAAATAAATATAAAATATGAGAAAATAAATATAACAATATAAATGTAAAATTATACTTATATTTATTAATAATGTGATTATGTTACTTGTTAACCAATATTTGTTCCATCTACATGTTCATTACTATAATGTGCAATACATCAATAATGCAATAATGTTATTATTTTTACAATAACCTGATCGTGTTATCTATTAACATGATCATGTTATACATTAATGCGGTCATATTATGGTTGGGCATTTATCGAGCTATAATTTAAATAACTCAATCATATTAATTAAATAATTAAATTGCATTATTTATTAATACAATCATGTTACCTAAAATGTCCATAGAATTATCCCCCAACTTTTTGCACTTACCCGTTAATTAGGGACAACCTTATGCCACCAACATCTTATAAATTTGACATCAATTCTAACATAAATTGATTTATCATTCATCCACATCATTTTGACCATTTCCTCTCTTCATCAATTTTGAGTATTTTTCCATGTTCTCACACAAACCCTCGAGGGGGCATCATCACACTCAGTTTTATTCATTTGATGCAAATTTTTCTTTTTCTATTATCAACACTCTATTTCTTTTACTATTCTTCAAAATAATATTGCTTCACAACACTTTTTCAAAGAGAGGCAAATGTAGACACCTAAATTTTATTTAGTTTCTAAATGCACCTAAATCTATTTAATAATTTATTTTAAATTAATAAATCACATTTCCTCCCAAATTCAAATAATTGAATAATTTAAAATATTGAATATGTCAAATATGCACACTTAAATCCTTATTTTAAATAATAAAATCTAAATTTTCCACGTCATCCAAACATATCTCACCTTTTTATCCCTCATCCCAACCAAATCCATAAAACTTTCAACCTCTTATAAATTATCCCCTGATTTGTCAATAAAATTGACTTAGTCTTGCTAATTCTACTAACCAACCCCATGCTTTTTTCAATCATTTTGAAAAGGTTTTCATCCTCATGGGTGAGGACTCATTATCCACTGTTGATCACTTGAATAAGTAAAAAGTCCAAATGATCCTCCGTCGTTGGATTCCTCTCCAAATATCTATAAATACACTTGCAAATCTCCATTTGTAAGAGTACACAAAATCATCACATCAAACAATCAGGTAATTAGAACTCTACATACAAGCAAATCAAAGTGAATAAAAGCAAATCAAAGACTTTTTTTTTCAACACAAATGTTTTCCATTATATTTTTCATTAGATGAGTGAGCAACACATATTTTAAAGAGCGAATCCAATGTATATCACAATGAAGAAATCTGGAGCATTCAAAGCATAAAGTTTGTGATTGTTGTTGTCTTTATTTTTTGCTCTACCATAGTTTGAATTTTAGCTTAGATTATTATCAGTTTACTTTCATACAATTTGATTATCAAATATAAAAGTTGTGTGACTAATAAGATCATTGACATGTTGTCAAGGCCTCATTTACTTACAACCATGATCACAATAACTCTTCTTGAGCCTTTTAGGTATGAATCTTATGTAGATGGATATGAATATGATGCATATTTTGGGGACTTGTTTTTTCAAACAGAAAAGTCCCAAGGTGTAGAGTTTGGGCCCAAAGAGGATTATTATCTTCAAGATAGATATATCTACAAGTTGGGTAAGCTTTGTGTACCCATGGAGGAAAGAGTTCACCTAATGATGGAGGTACATAATTCAAAACTCATAGCTCATTTTGGAGTTAAAAAGATTATTTCTCATTCGTATAGGTATGTTTATTGGCCTAATATGGAAGTTGATGTTTCCAAGTTCATAAGAAGTTATGTTTTATGTGGTACAAGTAAGCTTGGTAACTAAAAGATAAGTTTATATATACCATTATCGGTTCCTTCTAGGCCATGAAAAAGCATTTCCATGGGTTTTGTAGGCAAATTTCCTATGTCAAGGAAGGGGCATGACTATCTCTTTGCAGTTGTGGACTAGTTTAGTAAAATATGTATTCTTGTTCTTTGTAAGAAGACCCTTAAAGAAAGTGATGCAGCTGAATTCTTTTTTTCTAATGTGTGGATTCACTTTGGTTTTCCTAGTTCTATTATTTTAGATCAAGATTCAAGGTTTCTTGGGATGTTTTGGTCCACATTGTGGGAGAAGATAGATACAATGCTGAAACGGTCTACCACTTTTCACCCACAAATTGATAGATAAACCGAGGTTGTAAATAGAACATTGGTGTAGCTATTAATATTATTTACTTCACGTATTTGAAATATTGATCACATAAAACCATTTAATTTATTAATAAACACTTTATTTTAGCATTGCACTTTTTTAATTTTATTGAATAGTTTTTACTTTTAGTGAACATTAATATTATTATCTGATTTTATCTAATAAATTAATATAAAATCATTTTATATATTTAATTTAATATATAATAAATTTATAATATTTATTTTTATAAGTTTAATAATCAAATTTAGATATCATATATTCTGATTTATTATTATTTTATTTTTTAATTATATTTCATAAAATAAATAAACTTTTAAATTATATAAATTTTTAACACTTTCTCACTTAAAAAAAATTCAAACATAACATATTTCATTTAGCATCATTCTTAATTTTGTATATATTATTTCTAATAATAACAATAACAATAATAAATTTTATATATTAACATTTATTTTATTTTATTTTTCTTTTTTCTTTTAATAGTTGCTCCGTAATTATTTTCATTACACTGAGAGTTCTCCACTCTTCACCTTTCTTCACTATCACTATATATGCCTTTTCCATCTTATCACTGTAATACTGATACCGCTGATAACGTGCCATGTGCTCCCCCAACTCCTCATAATCGTCTATTAGTTCTTGATCGGTAATTACTATGGTAATTATTAGTTCTTGATACCCAGAAACCAGACCACAGATTATGATTGCACTCAATGAACCTCGTTCCGATGCCCATGCCGATTTACATGCCGATGCCCATGCCCATGCCCATGCCCATGGTGCTACCGATGCCAATGGCGATAGCGATGCAATGCCGATTGGAATCCCGTGAGCTTTCATGCCAATGCAGTCCGAGAAGTGATCCACTTGGCTGAAGATTGACTTGGCTCCATCCACTGCTCTCCCTTTCACAAACAGACTCTTTGACGGCACTCTCTTCATATCAGAAAATGAAACCCCCAATAAATAAAATGTCTCAAATAGTTAATTAATAGACAACTCTTTTCACCAGAAGGAAAATAAGAGAGCATGGATGCATACTCCCTAACTGTTACATAATAATCTATAAGAAATAATCTATAAGCTTAATAACTTTTAATCAAAAAGAAGAAAACTAAGCACAACATGAGACAAGGAAAGCCTAGTCAATACCTGAAACTTGTGAATGAAATTTCGTATTGCTGCATTTTTGCATCCATCAATGGTAAGCTCCTCGACATCTGCAAGACTTGACAGCTCCTCAAGCTTTGGACAGTGAATTATTTTAAGCTTTGCCACATTAACATTCCCTAATAGGGTTTTCAAATTAAGACAATAACCCAACTTAAACTTATTGAGCTTCCCACATCCATCAATTGTAATCCTCTTGAGGGAATGTTGACCTTTAAAATATGTCAATTCCTCCAGCTGAGGACAATGTCGAATGTCAAATATTGCAAGCTTTGGAACCTTAAACAAGTTTACTTTTCTCAAATTATTACAGCCATCCAACTGAAGACCATTCAACTTCAAACACTCACAAATTGAAACACTCTCTAGGCAGCTCAGATGGAAAAGACATGGCAACTCCTCAAGCTGTGGACATTCATGAATCTTCAATTGTACAAGATTTGTAAGATCACATATTCCTGACATACATTTCAGGTTTTCACAATCAATCAAGTGAAGACTACTCAATGTTTTTACCATATTTAAATCCAAAAGTCAGGGTTTCCATAGAAATAAGGTGAAGAGGTTCGGATAGATATCAGTTAGTTAAGATCTTGGTTACAGTAGGGGACCGTCCCCTGTTATTCAAAGCCAATATTCCTCTTAATTTGAAAAAAGAGAGCACAGGGGGGAACTCTTTTCTATTATTGGACACATATTTAAAACTTAACCTGTAATGCCCTATGACCAAAATTATAAATTTAAACTGAAGCCTAATTTTTTCAAATGAATTGACATGCTTGACAAACCTGGGAACTCTTTCAACGAGGAGCGCCCCTGAAATTCACAATAAATTTGTTTCAAACTTTGATAAATAATAACCTGCTATTAAGGAATATCCAAATTTTAATTCAATGAAGAGTAAAATACCTGTTTATCACTCTGCCACAACCTCTTCAAATGTAAATATGCAATTTGTAAATACTGCAAATATTCATCACTCTGCCACAACCTCTTCAAATGTAAATTTTCAATTTGTAAAAACTGCAAATTTTTAAGAGGAATCCATGAAGGAATGCTTGTCATCTGATTACGTCCCCAACAGGAGCGAATCTTAAGCCAAAGCAAAGAAGCTGACGTCTCACTCCTATCTTCTGAATTCCCTATAAAGTAATCAATAAAAACATTCAAGGCCCTGTCTTGAATCGTCTGGAAACACCTTACATTAGTTTGGGCAAGAATGGTTTGGAATCCCTTTAATTTCTGCATTCAAAGATTAAGGTCAAGCTAGTGTTGTTTTAAGAAAATTACGAACCGATGTACTACATACAAATGTCTTGAAAACAATAAAAGTTTTGAATATCACCAAATAAACAAGGAAGCATACCAAAGATTCAAGTTCATGGGGGCGCCATAGGCGGCGGGGACCATTTATTTCCTCTGCCATTGCTCTTCCCAAATCTCTGAGGTGATCATGCATTCCCAAATTATCATTCCACCTATCCTTTATTTCATTAATAAGACATTTATCTTTGAGAGTGCGAAGTGCACACTGAGCGTTCCAACCACACCCCTCCCATATTGTTATAGCCATATCCTCACGTTCATCAATAAAAAAGCATGCTATATCCATGAATATATGTTTTTCCTCTTGCTCTAGTGCATCAAAACTTATTTTAAGTGATTCTTTTATGTCCTTTGGCAGAATCTTACGGACTTTATCCAGTTCTAAAGACCAATAAGTCAGATCTCTATCACGGACATGGCGGCCCAAAACTTGAAGGGACAATGGTAAGCCTCCACATACATCTATGAATTTATCAACTACACCTTTATAATCACTAGCCGGATGGGGTTGTTTAAAGGCGTGCCAACAAAAGAGCTCTCTTGCATCATATCTATACATTCCTCTCATCTTATAACCAGTATCGATTCCCGTGCTTATGAGCACCCCCACATCACGGGTTGTAACAATTAATAGACTGTCACTGAATTTATTTAATATATCCTCAAACAACAAAGCGTCTAACTGGTTTACATGATCAATATCATCTACAATAAGCAAAAAGCTCAGTTTATTGCTCTGAAATCTGCTCCTTTCCAGACATTCTTTGATATAGCATGTTCCTTCTTCTATGCTTCTAAAATTTGGAGGATGTTGTTCATTGAAAAGATCTTTGATAAGTTGAACTTGCAAAGAAGGTAATTGGCCTTTGGCAGATGCCTCCCGCACATCAAACAAAAAACATCTTTTAGTATATCGTACACGCATTCTGTTAAACAACTCTTTAGACAGAGTTGTCTTCCCTATTCCACCCATTCCAAAAATACCAACAGCCCTAGCCTTCTGTTCTGCATCTTCATTCAACCTGCAATGCCTTTCAAAATCTTGTGCAAGGTCATGAATGGTTCGCCTTTCAAAATCTTGCACAAGTTTGTCAAGCCCAACTGGGTATTTGGCAACATATAATGATTTTGTTCTTTTTACTTCTTTTTCCACTGCCGACACTATCTCTGCGAAGGAACTGTGCAAGGAAAAGGGCAATTTTATATGAGAGAAATTTTGCATACTTAAATTAGCTCTCTTTTAAGAGAAGAAAAAATGTAGAAATTTTAAAAGAAGAAAAAAAACTTACTCTGAATCGTAGAATTCCCACCCTCTGGTAACTGAAACAGTCTGAAGTGCTTTCTTCCACTCCTCGAGCGTCTTCGTCTCGTACCTGCCCATCTTTTCATGCTTAGTGAATGCATCAGCATACGCTCCCTTTTCTATGTACCGAAGTTCCCAAGGCTGCACATCATAAAAAACTGGAATAATCTTAGCTGAAGTTGGTAATAACATTAGAACCAACTCATTCAGACACCAAGCTGACTCCGCATATCTTTTGGAGAAGATGGCGATGTGGACTGAAGCTGAGCCGATGGCGGTCTCAATTGTAGAAGGAAATGAATCTCCAAATTCTGTCTCTTCACAATCAAGAAATGCCTTTATTCCCAAGTCCTGAAGAGAATTGTAAAGCTTAAGAGCCAGAGTTTGTTTGACATCAGGGCCTCTGTGGTTGATGAACACATCAAACAATCTTGACGATTCAGATACTTTCCTCCTTGCACCAACAGGTTCAATTACAGAGAAACCATCATTTTGTTGGTAAGACGAGGATGAAGATGCCATTGATTTCAACTCAAATGGCAAGCACGCACGCTTTAAAAAAGGATTTAGTTGCAGTGGGGTTTAAGAGTAAGAGAGAAGGCTTTATGTCGAAGAGGAAGAGCAGAGTGAATATAAATAGATAGCTTGTACATGAAAACCATTGATCTATTGTAGGTGGGTTCATTCCTTCCCGGAAACAACGAGGAAGAAAAGTGAAAGGAAGGTGTTCAGAAAATGTACAACCACTGCCTTGTACAAAAAGATTAGACTCGACTAAAACAGAAACAACGAGGAAGAAATGTGGAATGAAATGAATGGAGGAAGAAAAGTGGAAGGAAGATGTTCAGAAATATTAGATTCGACTAAAACAGACGAGCACTGACAGGTACAATAGAAGATTTGACTAAATGAATGGAGGAGAAAAACACAGAAACAACGCGGAAGGAAAGAGGAAGAAATGTGGAAGGAAACGAATGAAGGAGGGAAAAAGTTGAAACAACGCGGAAGGAAATGACTGGAGGACGGAAAAAGTTGAAAACTATACAAACACCGACCAGTCAAAAAGTCGATTTCATTGAAACAATGATTTTAAAACTGTCGGCCATTTCTTAAATCGCGAAATTTCATAGGGGACTATTCACATGAGGGACCATTCTACCTCAAAAAACATAAATTATATGTATCAATAAAACAATTAGGACAGTCCACATGAGGCACTATTCATATTTAACAGTTCATATTTTATAATTTATAATATAAGAAATAAATATTATATATTATATATATTTATTATAATTTTTTTTTTTTTTTTTCAAATTTTTGGTATTATTTAAAATTTTATTTTGTATTTAATATGATTTTAAAAAAATAATTATATTTTATAGTTATAAAAGTGTAAATATGATTATGAGATTATTATTTTTAGTTTTATAATAATATTTGAATCATTCATAAATACGATAAATGAAATTATCAATTAATATTTAGTTTATACAACAAGTTTTAAGAAGAGAGGATAATGATAAAGATGTTTTTTTGCAAAGCAGGGGATAAAAAATTTGATTGTGTTTCTATGTTTGTGTGGTAGAAATTTTTATAAACTACTCTCTTGTTATTAATTTTTTCAACATATTTTAAATTATAATACTTGTATATATTATGTTAAATTTGTTGGGAATAGGTTCTTATTAGAATTAAATTAGAAATCTAAGAGTATCTTTGAACCCAATTTAAATTAGAATTCTTGTTCTAATATTTTTTGGTAGTGGTTCAATTTTAAGCTTAAATTAATAAGCAAATGGCCCAATGGGTTGTAATCTACATCCACCCAATCAATCATTGTGTTTTTATTATTTTGTGAGAGCAAGTTATTGTTAGATAAAAAATTATCTAAACAAGGCCTCAATGAATTGTGAGTGAAGAAATGAAGGTCGATATAGAACTAGAAGTTAACCAATTAGCCCTTGTTTTTTACTATTTAGTGTGAATAGGTTGTTATTAGAATATACAAACCAAAGTGCCAATTAGGTGCAAACGGAGAAATGAAGGTTGATTTGAAGTTGTGTGTCCTTAATTAATCCTTGTTTGTTCGTTATTCAATTATGGTAGGTCATTTTATCAGCCTAACTTGGTGTGAGTAGAGAAATTAAGTTATTCAACACATTTTTTCCGTTATTCAGTGAAGTTAGGTTATTGTTAGATCAAAATAATCAAAACAAGGTCTTAATTATGGTAATTAGAACAATGATTTTTGATTACAGGATGCACACAACCAATTAACCATCATTGTCATTATTTGATGCAAGTGTATCTTTGCTAAGAAATTTTGACAAATGAAGGTGTGAAATTCTACAATAGAATCCCACCATGACCTCGTGCTCCTCAAGTGACCTCACACAAACTCATAGTGTAAAAGCAAGAACATAATAATAAAAAAAAATAGATAACTACACAAGTATTCCGTCATTATCAATTAACCAGCATTGAATCGATAATGAACTGCTTTTTTATTTATAATACTAATAGGATAGAGGTGAAATTATGAGTGATAGATAATTGAATTCTTAAAATAGAAAAGATTATTCTAGTCAAGATTAGTTCAACTAAAAACTACCCTTTATTTATAATATTTAGTTCCATTCAAAAACATTTTCTAATTCGTATCTTTGATCAAAAGTGTTTACCCAAAAAATTTTAAAAAATTTATTGATCATAATATAATTTTATTTTTAATATTTAATTTTTTTAGAACATCTTTTAATATAATTATATTACTTTCTATGATAATAAATTATTATGATTTTTTTTAAAAAAAATATTAACTATCACATTTAAATTTGGAGGTGATATACTCCAAAAATAAATTTAAATAAAAAATTAGAATGTTTTGTTAATTTTTTTTTAAAGTTTAAATTTTAATTTAAAATTTTTTACTTCATAATTTTTGTACGTCAAACTTAAATTATAAATCTGAACTTAAATTATAAATGTGAAAATTAAAAAAAAAAATTATCAAATTATTTTTTACCAAATTAAAAAATAAAAAACAACTATCATCTTCACCACAAGACAATGTGGTTTCCCCACTCTCTTCTTTCTTTATTTATGTCAATTTTAAAGTTTTGAGATAAGCATGAAAGACAAAGTGAGTGAACCCATGGAAAAGGGAATGACAAATGGAGAGGTCCCACCCAGTGAAAAGCCATGTCATATGCATTTCATTATGACAAATCTCTTTTAAATGTTGAGGTGTTTTTTTTAAAGTGGGATGGTTGAAAATACTTTTTTATGGGGTCTTGTGCCTAAATGCGATATTATATAGACAAACATAAACCTTCAAAAAGGACATTAGATTTGACTAGATGAGTGGAGGGGGATGACGAGAATGAATAGGACCAAATGGGAGTAAGCATATAAATAGAGGGCATACATATTAAAATGATAGTTATTTTAGGTGGGTTCATTCCTAATTTCCATTCTCAAAATAACGAGGAAAAAAAAGAAAAGAAAATTGTCAAATGATTTATTTTAAAAATAATTATATCTTATTTTATAGATTGTATAAATATTGAAGATTAGATTTGACTAAATGAATGAAAGAGATATGTTGAGGATACGAATTGATGCTGGGAGCATGGTAGGAGCAACTTGGAAAAATTTCACACACCTCATCAATTTGATTATGAGTAATCAATTCACTAAAGAGGTGGAACAAGATGATAACTTATCTTTTTTAGATGTCCTCCTTTATCACAACGAAGATGGTTTCTTGGCTCACAAAGTTTATAGAAAAAGCACACACACTGGTCTTTATTTACATGCTACTTCTCACCATCACCAGGCCCAAAATGTAGTGTTTTTGAAGACTTTGGCCACTAGAGCTTTTAGGGTTTGTGATAACTACTTAGAATAAGAATTAAACCATTTAAAAGAAGTTTTTAACAAAAATGGTTATAAGGGAAAAAAAATTGAGAAAATTTAACTAAGCGAGAGAAACTCATAATAGCCAACTTCAAATTGATACCTTGATGAGGGGCCCAATAGCCTTCTAACCATACATTGAAGAAATATCTAATATAATTGTTAAGATATTGAAATGCCAAAACAACTCTACCACTTTCTTACTTTTAAACAAATTAAAATAATTTATAAAATCAGTTAAAGATCAGGTCGAACCTTGGTCTAAAAACAAGATTTACAAAATTGAAAGTACCTGTAATCATCCCTTTATCAATGAAACATGGAGATCTGTCTAAAAAAGAATTAAAGAACATGCAACGAACATCCATCTAAAAAAACAAAAAAAATAACTTTAACAAAACACCCCTACAAAATTAAACATTCCATTTATATTGACAAAGTGAAAATTTTAACTATTAAAAACCATTATCAAAAACACAAATTAAAAGAATCTATGAAGATAAAAACCATTGATGTTTTAGGTGGGTTCAGTCCTTCCTCCAAACAATGAGGAAGAATTACGGAAAGATGGTGTTCAGAAAATAGAGAAGCAATGGAAAAAAGGAAGTTTTGATTGGAGGAAGAAAATACAAACACCGACCTCTCAAACTGTCAACCAATTTTTAAGTAATAGACAAACACCAACTTGACAAACACCATCTTAAAGTATAAATTAATGGACAATAAGGAGCTTAAAACTCTCGCCTATTGATTTGAGTCTTTAGCCGAGTGACCAAATTTTAGAGTCCACCTTAAATGTTATGCAATTTTTTTATGAGAGTTATTTGTTCAAGATTACGCTTCAAATATTAAAATGATCATAGTATAATGTTAATATAATTAATAATATATTAGAGTTTGTATACTTTTTTTTAAAAAACTAAAAGAGGGGTAAAAATTTATTGAAAAAATGAAAACAAAGACAAGAAAGTTACATAGCTTTATCCTGGTCCACAAGTTGGGCCAGTTTTTGAGAGAGATCCAAGGGAAGCATAGTCTAATCAAGAATATTCCAATCTGGGCCGTGTTTCGAGGCCCATTTAGCTAGGCTATCTGCAACCCCATTCCATTCACAGGGAATATAACTGAAGGTCACATCTTCCAATGAATAACATAGTTGGAGGATCTGAAGAGCCATCACAAAAGATGCCAGTTCGTAGCACCAGAGTTTCTTTTGTTTAATAAGTGGACAACAACTTGAGAGTCTGATTCGCAAATGATTCTGTTCCATCCCTGCTGACAACATAGTTGAACCACATCCAAGATCGCCATGGTTTCCATAAGGTTATTTGTGTGAACGCCCTTGTAGATTGAAAAATAGAACTGAATATTACTGTCATTATCCCTACCAAGTCCTCTCATGCCTGCCATGCCTGGGTTTTCACGTGAGGAACCAACTGTGTTGATTTTTAGGATGCCACTCAGAGGGGGAGACCACTACCCAGCACGCCTAACAGGCTGCGCCCACTGGCCGACCCCAAATGTTGGGGGCGTGGGAGGAGCCACTAAGGTGCTGCCTGGATTCTCCAAGGAGAGACAGGTGCAAATGGTATCATCTGCTGGGCTTCGACCTCCACCCCAATCGCATTTGGCATGTAAAGTTTCTTGAAGTGACAGTAATTTGCCTCCACAAAACCCTGGGCTCCACGTGCTTGTTCAGGAAGATTCTTCTGTTCCTCTCAAGCCAGCTATTCCACAAGATAAATGAGGGGCTGATGGACCAAGCCGCTTGAAGGTGCACTACCTTGGTGGGAGAATGGCCTATACAAGACTAAAATTAGATGAGAGAGGCCACATGCCAGTAGGATCATCCCCACGCCTGCCACCAAAGATGACAGAGCTGTTTGGCAAAGGAGCACTGAAAGAAAAGATGAGAGGCCATCTCTTCATTATTGTGACATAAGCTGCAGATGGACGAACCCTGAAAGCCCCTTCTGCATAGATTGTCCCAAGTAAGGACCCTGTTGTGGGCTAAAACCCAGAGAAAAAAATTGCACTTGGGCCACTACAATTGATTCCACACTTTCTTGGGCCAAGAAATCTCTATAACACCAAAAGCTTGTTTTGTCAGTGCCAGATATCTCAAGGACACCGAGTACTTCCCTGAAGGAGCTCCTCCCCAGGCCAAGACATCGTGCTCCTACAAGGAGCTACATCTTCTAGAATCCAAAATCTATGCCAACTCCTCTCTCTCCTCTGGTGTGCCTCCCGATGGCCATTCTGAGGGATTCTTCCACCAAAAGCCCACAACCAAGCCCAGGTCGAAAGCCTCCTTGTAGTGAGCCACAAAATCCCACCCAGCTGTAAGGAAAGCATGACTGAGGGGCTACAGGTGTGGGTGTGAGGATAAGAGTGGGGGAGATCCGTCCCAAGAGTCACTCTAGAAGAGGGCATCAGTTCCCCTGTTACAAATCTAGTAGAGACTGCGCTTAACCAACTGAGCTCCACACTTGAGGGTGTGGCAAATCATAGAACCTCTCCCCTCCAATGGAAGTCTGGGGATAATGGCTGAGTCGATGTCTGGGAAGTACTTGAAATGCAAGATATGGGCCCATAAGAAAGAGGGGATAGAACACTAGCACCAATAAAGTTTGGCAGCGAGAGCCTGACTGGAGAAGATAGCAGAGCGTAGCCCAAGACCTCCATCCTTGTTTGGTTGGCATACAGTATTCCAGTTAATAAGGCTCCACTTAGCATTTTGCAAGTTACCACTCCATAGGAATTGATGGGAGAGAGCATCAAATTCCTTGAGGAAATACATTGGAGTAGCCTGTACCATACTCCTATATATAGGAAGGGCTTGGATCATGGCCTGCAAAAGGATTACCCTACCTGCTGTAGAGAGCCACCTATGCATCCAATGGTTAATTTTACGCTAGAGTTTATCAAGAATATTCTACCAAAACCTCCTAGGATGTCTTCCAACCACAATGGGGACTCCCAAGTAGGTTAGAGGGAGTGATTGCGGCTGGAATCTGAGGATAGCAGCAATCCTCCTCTGAATCGGCTCGGGGGTATTAAAGAAGTAAATAGAAGATTTGTGATCGCTAATTTTTTGACCTGAGGCCACTGTATATGTATCAAGGGTGAGTTGAAACACCTCCACCTCTCTACCTTTGGCTCTCCCTAAAAGAGTTATGTCATCAACGAACTGGAGGTGGGACAAGGTAGGCAAATTGGCCCCCCATTTCCACCCCTGAAGCAAATTATGAGAAACCCGAGACTTGATGAGTCGTCCAAGTCCCTCGGCCATGATGATAAACAAATATGGAGAAAGCAGATCACCTTGGCATAGGCCTCGCGTGGCACCAAAGAGTTTTGAGAGCTTGCCATTGATGAGGACCGAGTAAGAGGGGGTAGTGACACAACTCAGGACCCACCTCACCCACTCCTGACTAAAACCAAAGGCCAACAAGACCTTGTGCAAGAAACTCCATTTAACTCTATCATATGCCTTAGTCATATCCAACTTAATGATCATGGCTCACTCCTGGGAAATACACATGGAGTGGGCAGCCTCGGACGTAATGACCACTTGATCTATAATTTGTTTACCTTCCACAAAAGCCCCTTGTTTCTCTAAAATCACTGTGGGTAGGCAAACCTTGAGCCTCTCCACAAGAAGCTTAGTGATGATTTTGTAGATCATGTTATAGAGGGTGATAGGTCTAAACTGATCTAGCTAGTTCATCTGTTCTTTCTTTGGGATAAGGACTAAGAGGGTGGCATTCATTGCCCTGAGCATTTCCTTGTTGGCATAGGATTCCTGTATCACCTCCAAGAGATCCTGCTTAATAATACTCTAGAATTCTTGGTAGAATTCAGTAGGGAAGCTGTCTGGTTCAGGCGCTTTGCCTCTCCTTAAGCTGAAAACCATGCCCTCCATCTTGGTCATGTCAACTGGCCACATAAGAAACCCATTCTAGTCTGGGGTCACAGTCGTGGGGATACAAGACAGAACTGTATTCTCTATTATTCCATTTGAATGGTGATCATCTGAGAATAAAGTATAATAAAAATGAGTAGCTTCCCTGGAGATAGCTTGAGAGGAGCTCAAAATTGTGCCATCTATGGTAGCAAGGGAAGAAATGAAGTTCCCATTACGGCGAGCTTGCACACAGTTATGGAAGAAAGCAGTGTTCTTGTCTCCTACCTAGAGCCAATCAATTCATGCCTTTTGTTTCCAGTAGATTTTCTCATGCAGCTCCCACTCGGCAAGATTAGCATGAGCCTTGGATTCCTCTATGCTAAGAGCTTCTGACAAGCCTTGGTCACGGATCTGCCTGGTAACATCATCCAACCTATCTTGCACCCTCCTATTCATGGTGTGGAGATTACCAAAACATTCTCTATTCCAGACTTTAAGCTTCTTTTTGACATGCTACAATTTTTTAGAGAAGGAAAACATGGCTGTTCCATAGGCTGGGCCTCCCTATCTCCACCAGTTTGCCATTAATGCCTGGAGGGTAGGATCACGGAGCCACATTAGTTGGAACTTGAATGGAGGCTTCTCAGGGACCACACTATAATTGGTAGATAGCTTGATAGGCCAGTGATCAGAGCCTCTCCAATTAATAATTTTAGATGAGAGATGGAAGGAATTGGAGAGCCAGAAACATGAAACAAGGAACCTGTCCAGGCATTCTAAAATTGCAGCTTCCCCGATCCTTCTATTGTTCCAAGTGAAGAGACCATTCAGGGGTTCCATATCTGAAAGATGTAAAGAGGTGATATTTTGCTGGAGGAGCTCAGAAGAAGGGCCCAACTGGTCCAACCCTCCCCTCTTCTCCTTCATGCTAAGGAGAGCATTGAAATCTCTAGCCACAACCCAAGGAAGGAAAGGATGGTAGCCTCTAATGTACCAGATATGATCCCAAAGCCTGAGCTGTATGGGAAAGTCCACAGGAGCATACACATTGGTGACAAGAATCCATTCACCTGTTTCATGAGATGAGGCTATCATTGATAGGGTCGAGATGCTGGAGATCCAATGCAAAGGTGTAACTTTCCTAGGATCCCACCACATAGCAAGCCCACCAGAATTTCCCAAGGTGCCCACGCATTGGCACTATCCACGGAGCTAGGTGTTAGAGGTGTAGGCCAGCATAAAATCCACTGAGAGCTTGGTCTCTTGAATACACAGAGTATCAAGAGAGTGGTCAAGCAATAATTTATGGATAACTTTTTGTTTGGGGGTGCTATTTAGCCCCCACACATTCCATGAGAGAAAAATCATTGAGTAGAGTGAGTGAAGTGTTCATCCAGGGTCTTAACAACCCCTGACTCTACTAATAAATCAGTTGTGAGCTTAATTTTGTCTTGGTCCTTCTTGCATCTAGCTCTAGATGGGGTAGTAAAGGAAACTTTCTTGAATGGTCTTTACATTAGTCCTAAAGCAGATAGAGGACCTTTCTCCTTGATGGAATCTCCTGTACTCTTGACCAAATCTACCCATCATCCTTTCTTGTCATGAGAGGCAGGGGGCACTACGAGGGTTCCATCCTCCAGGCCGTGAGGCATCATCGAGGTCTATTGTTTGTCCAACTCTTGAGTGCCCATAAGAGTGGAGTTCCTCTCCACTAAGTTGGTCTGCTCTTCCTGCTCAACTGTTAGGAAGCCTTCCTCTATGAGTATGCTATCAAGAGCCTCAAAGTAGTTGAAACCCTGGTCTACCTGCCGGTCCACAAGAGGCCACTTTTGTCCACGTCCCTTAGCCTTGCAGCAGACCAGAATGAACCCATCCTGATCAGGATCATTTGACCCTGAAGGTATTTGACACAAATTGGAGGTGCTCAGATGTGTCTTTCCTTTTGCTGCTCCTGATAATTATCCACTACCAATACTCATAGAGCCAAAATGCCCATTGCCTGCACCCTCATTAGTCAATCACGATCCAGAGGAGATACTCGAGACATCAATGTCTTTGACAACCAGAGGGCATTGGCAGTGCAGGTGCCCATACACATGATAGATTAGACATCGAAAGGGAATGGCTTCGTAGTCTAGCTATTGGACCCATGACAAAGCTCCCAGGTATATTTCCATAGAATCTGGTAGAGGGTTATTTAAATCAATATCCACATAGATACGAGCATAGGTAATTACCTTTTTCTCCAGTGATTGATGCGAGATTACAATTGGTGTCTCGATCATGGTGGCAATCTGGCATAGAATATCTTTGTGCCAAAATTCTAGAGGTAGTCTCAGAAGATGAACCCATACAGGAACACGAGATGGGAGATCCTCTGCAGAGTTAAACCCTACATGCCATGGTTTAATAAATAGTCCAATGCGGTCATAGAAGTAAGGACCTCCTTCAAAGATCTGATTCCTATCTACCACAGATGTGAAATTCACCATGAAGTAACTATTTCCAGCCAACATAATGTCAAAATCTCCCTCTACCTACCATGTCTGATGAATCTAGGCTTCCAAGGCCGCCATGGAGATTTGTATGCCAAGGAACTTACAAATCAAAGCATGTGAGGTCAAGTACTCGACGTATTTCTTCACTACCTCAGGTGAAATGACTAGCAACGGCCTCTCTTGGCTGCACAGTAAGCATCTGTTAACTTTATTGACCTTGGCTCGTTCACTGGCATAGAAAGTGTCCTTGGCCTGAGTGTTCGGCCCACCCTCATTCCAGTCAGCTCTAGGGATTCCTGGGGTAGTGAAAATCTTGGCTCCTCCCTCTGTAGCCCGCGTTCCATCACCATTCCCATGCCCGTCGACCATCGCAGCTCTTCCAACCCCAAAATTACTATCTAGTAAAACTTCAGAGTTTGTATACTTTTAATTTTGATTAAATTTTTATTTTATGTTTAATATGGTTTTTAAGAAAATTATTATATTTTATAATTAAAAATGTAAATATGATTATATGACTATCAAATTTAATTTTGTAATAATATTTGTTCATTCATAAATATGGTGAGGGAAACCATCAATTAACATTTAGTCTTTATGATTTTTTTTTCAAAAACATGGTGGGGCTCCAAATGGACCTTGTCTATTTAGCTTTGAATCTAAAGAGTGACATTAGAAAGAATAATAATTTTGTTAGAAATAGAAAAATTATGTTCTAGCTCTTCATGAATAAAGCAAGCATAGTTCCTAGCTTTCCAAATTTGAAACATAATGTTAGCTTGAAAGATATGCCAAAAGAGATTATATTTAGCAGGAAGTATAGCCAAGTCCCATAAGAGAGACATATTCCACTGAAGAGTTATGGGTGAAAGGGATGGAAAAGGGAATGGATCCAATGCCACATAGACTGAGCATGGGGAAAAGACCAAAAGAGATGTTTAATTATTTTTTGTTGATGGCAAGATGGGAAGATAGGGTTAGGCAGACCTAGATGATTGATTCGATCACCCACTGGCAAACCCTGATAGAGAAGGCACCATAAAAATGAACTTTTTTGGGCTCAATAGAAGCAAAGCATACTATGCTAAAATGCCTAGCCTAGATCATTTCATGGGAATGAAGATTCCACCTAATATTGAGCATATCAATTAAAACATGTTATGGAGCCAATAATTGATATCCCAATCAAGGAGGGTATTGAGTGAAAAGGGTGGTTGTTTGCCAATGCCAATCCCTCCACAAAAGAATAAGAGAATTAACTTTAATTTTATGCAAATATTCATCAGGTATGGAACCTTGAATTTCTACAATAGCCTCTACATCTGAATTTATTAGGTGATATTTATTTTGAAGTTGCTACCAAGTGAGCCATTCCATACTTTCTTTACAAAAGAGGTCACTGATAACCTTTACACCTTTTCTAAAAAGGTGTGTCCATTTAACCCAAGGGATCAGGGAAAAGGGAACATTATGAAAGTTAAGACAAGGAGACCACCAAATAGACTGAGAGTTAAAGGAGAGGCCATTTTTGAACACATCACCAGCCTAGCTAAGGTGAGGCTTAAACTTCTCCCAAGTCTTCCATAGACTTTGAATAACAAAGGTCCCCTTGAGTTTGACAAGCATTGGGGTAATAAGCAAAGTGTAAAGCCTCAAGCCTTGCCATAATTTTCAACCACAGGGAAGGTTCTAAGAAATACAATGATGAAGAAGAATCTTCCAAGCCTCATCTCTAGAAAGACCTCTGATTATCCATTTAGCCCCTAGAGCCAGCCCTTGGATCTTGATATCGAGAAGACCCAATCCCCTTGATTTTTTAGGTGACAATAAATATTCCAAGCAACTCTATGAAATCCCTTGTGTCCTTTAGAGTTGGCCAAAATAAAATCTTTTAAAAGTTTTTCTAATTTGTTGTAAGAAGCATTAGAAGGGGCCCAATAGAAGGAATAATAAACATGTGTAGCAACCCAAACTTAAAAGCAGATTTAAAAATTACCAGCCAAAGAGAGACGCTTAGTTATCTAAAAAGAAATCTTGTTTCTATTCTCTGCACCACATATGACCATAAGTCATAGGGAGAGGCCCGAGAGGCAAAAGGAATACCCATGAACTTAAATTGCACCCTCGATAAAATCCACTACCATTAAAATTCCTCAATCCAAGGAGGTTTAGGGTCCAAAACTGCCTGTAACATTGAGTCTTCCTCCATTGAATGGAAGATATTGAGGCCAAATAAAATATATGTAAACATTCCATGGCATTTTAATGGATTTTTACTCCTCTTGGAGAGTGAGAAAGGATTCATCCCCAAAATGACCGTTTATAATTTGTCGATCAAACTGAGAGAGAAATGCCTTTCACCAAACCCCAAATAGAATAATTAGCTAGAAGATAGATAAAACCTTCTTCTACAAGAACATATAGGGAAAGGACTAAAGGGCAGCCTTACCTTATGGAGCGATGCAACTCAAACCAAGAAGATTGGGTGCCATTAATGGTAATACAAGCCCCTGTATCCTAAAAAAGCATATTAATAGTTTGAACAAACTTTGGATCAAACCCCAATGCCTAAAGCATTACCAAGATGAAGGCCACTCAATACAATCATAAGCCTTTTCAAAATCAATCTTAATAATGAGGCCCTTTTGATTAAAATAGCTAGCCCACTCCATACCTTCCCATATAGTGATGACATTATCCAAGATGAATCTATTTTGAATGAATCTTGTTTGTTCACTCTGAACAATAAGAGGGAGAATGTGTCTTACCCTGAGAGCCAAAGTTTTGGAAATAATCTTATAGGAGACATTGATCAATATAATAGGCCTCTAGTTTGTGATAATTTCAAGATTACCAACCTTGGGGATGAATTTATTATTACCCTGATTGATAAGGGTTCCCAAGGAAATGGTTAGAGCTACTTTCGTGTAAACTTAGTGTAGATCAAGGTGAATAATGTACCATAGGGTTTGATAAATCTCACATGGAAAACCATAAATTCTTGGGGCTTTGTCCACATCTATTTGTTTAACAGCCTCATGAAGGTCATTAAGGGATAAAGGCCTGTCACAAGTAATTCCTTGAGAATTAGAAACTTTTTAGGGTACCAATTGAAGACATTGGAGGGGAGTCACCTCCCTTTTTAGAAAAGAGGCATGCATCAAGAAAGCACTATGATAATGATGCACAAAGGCTTGTAAGATGTTCAAAATTTTGATAAGTCTGGCATTACCTTCCTTGATAACTTTAATTTTATTAGTAGTTCTTTGATAGCATAGGAAATCAAAGAAGTCCTTGGTTACTCTATCACCAATTTTAATTTAGTACATACAAGCTCTTAGTTGAGCTCCTCTAGATTTTTGTGTTTCCTCAATTTGGAATTTGCACCTCCACTATGCCACTTGAGTTTAAAGGTGAACATTAAAAGGTGCATGTTATAGCTCCCATGAGGCATGAATGAACTCATGAGTTGTAGTGTTGTGAAAACACCTTTGGAAGATAGTTCCTTACTTGCCATAGATTTGAAGAAATGTGGAAGTGTGACCCAATGCCTCAGACCACCACTGAATCCAACCAGTATCTCCTTCTAGTGAAGGAACTAATTTATAAATTCTAATAATAAGCCCCACCATTATTTCATGTTTGAGGTGAGCAGTACTGATATATAATTACCTAGATGTGAGACTGAATTTAGGATAATTACATTCAAAATTAGATCAAATGGGGTGATGATCTGAGAGAAAAGTATCAGGGATGACAAAGACAGCTCTGCCCCTAATTGGAGCAAAATAAAAAAGATCTTGTTTAACAAGCAAAGCTCTATCAAGATGCTAAAGTACCCTGTCATCCCCTTGGTAGAAGTTAGACCAATTGAATCACAATGAGTTTGAATCCTTCCTCTGGTGTTGATTATTATCAAAAACCTTGAGTTTTTTGTGCATGTAGAACCATACCTCATGCTCTCTTTCACACCATCACATCAAAAGGTGCCCTTCATTATCCTCAATTGAATCCACTATATTATAGTCACCACAAAGGATCCAATGGGCATCCAGGAGAGAGTTGACCAAACATTTCAACATGACCTCCCACTCTAAAACATCATTGGAGGCATATAAATTAGCTAGCCCAAAAATGTGGTTGTTGAAATCAAAAAGGGTCCACACCACCTGATGGGTGGGGTCTGAACCCCAAGAAATAATGTTCTAAGCCAGCTCTAGAGCAAAAAAAGTGATGACCCTAGCATGACCAATGACCTAAAAAATGGCCCTAAACCAAATGATCTATGTTGCATCCTATAGAAAGAAGCCAAAAATCTTGACTTCTTACAAACAAAGAATTTTCATGTTACTAAAAAACAAGAAACTATTCCTGACTAGTGGATCAGTAGGATCTCAAAATTTTAAGAGTATACAATCATTAGACAAGATCAAGGTGCATATCATTCTCCTCAAAGAGACCTCCCAATTTGGCAAACTCATTATACATAAGGTTCTCGGGCATGTAATAATTTATTATAAATGGTTGCCACTTGTGTGCCATATAGTCATCCTCTTCAGGGGATGGAGATGGGTTGTGAGAACGTCATAAAAAAAATTTGGTCGAGAGTGACCAAGATCCTATCTTATTTAGGGTCACGTACCCTAGGCAAGGGTTGTGACTAGGACACTAAAGGTGGTGTCTCCACCAGTGAGGCCATTACATGATATGTATGCACAATAGGTAGAGATAATCTGTTGGGTAAGGAATACTTGCTAGTAAAGGTTGATGTAACATTGTTACTAGTAGGTTGAAATGATAAATTTTGTGGCACATCTCCACTTTTGGAACAATTATTATTAATTTTTTTTGTTGGTGATGGTAGTCCAACCATTAACATTGCCATTTTAAGCTTTGGAATCAGATCTACCTTTTCCTAAGGAGTATTGGGTGTGTGAACCCCCAAATGGCACTCTTAGTTCATGTGGTCTAAGGATTAGCACTAAAAGCAAGTGTTTGGTAAGTTGATATACAAAACACATTGATAAAAATGGCTAGAGCCAATTTTTATATCAACAGAATATTTCAAATCATGGAACAAATCAACTTCTACACAAACCCTCTTCTGAGGATGAGCCATAGAATACTTAGTTTGATCATGGAAAATGAAGTATCCTATGGGTTTTATGAGCTGGACAATAAAATATTAAAGGGGGAGTGACATGCTAGGCAATTTAACCTAGATGGGTACTTTCAATTTTCCTTGCTCAGAGACTTGAAAGTCTCAAGTCCAGTGAGAAAACATGAACAAAGTATTGTAAATGAACCAAGGCACATGGTTAATAATAGATTTATAGTGTTCTAGGTAATAAGAGCAAAACCAAAAAAAGCCCTTTTAAGGTTTTGGACTCCCTCAAGTTTCACACCATGGCATTGCTATTTTTTGTGAACGCATTGCTGTAAAAGGCTCTTTCGAGGGACTTGATCAATAAAATAAGTGACTAAAGTAAAATTTTCAAAAAAATGACAAGCTTTGTCAAATTTAGGCAAAATTAAAATAAAATCAGGTAATGGAGAATCTAAGTCATCAACATTACCACATAGAAGACCTTTAGAATGAATTTCCTCACTTGATTTGTGTTCATGGTTGTGATTGCTCACTACAACTTTCTATGCATTTGTAGATGCAGATATGGAGGCAATGATCATTAAATAAAGGGTACTCCTATATACACATAATATCTTCAAAATTTTATTGATTACTGACACTTTGTATCTTACAGGGATCTATCATGTATCAATCTTTGTGAGTGCATGTCTTAAGGGGTACATCAATAAAAGAGTGGGCAGACCATCGGTGATTCATAAGATTATTGTCCCTTTTACCACTTGCCATCTACATACTTGTCTCCTAAAACCATTAATCCTAAGCTTATTATTCTTAGTCCTACCTATTCTAATATTTTCCTCTTTTCATCCCTCCTTTTCTTACCTTAACTCCCTTGTGTTTAGTCAATTATACTAGGTTGACTGGGTCGACCCAGTACAGTTTAGGGGTATTTTTCACTTTCTTAGCTTATTAGCATTTTGACTAACCTAGCTCAAACCTAGTGAAATATCTTCGAAAACACACTAGGTTGACCTTGTACAGCTAATGTTTTTGGGAAGATTTAGGAAAAAATCCACCTATATATACAATTTCATTTCTCACCATATCATAAGAGAATAATTAATAGTGAAGAAGTGAAAATGAATATCTATTATTGACCCTTCTACTTGAAGAATAAAGCTTAGGGTTTCATACTTTCTTTGGAGATACTGATCTTGTCTTGTGGAGAAGTATTTTAGATGCTTAGATAAGTTGTGTATCCTAGAGTTGATTTATCTTGGTTATCCTTACATACCACAACAATCTCATGTGAAGTACCTTAGCCAAGGGAAAGAGTGAGGCTCAGTGGGTTCATCTTAAAAGGTAAGCATTCCTAACTTTATTTCTCATTTGTACAAGTAGATAGATAATGCATTTGTATTATTCTCTTATGTATTAGGATTCTATATACATTGACATGAGTATGTGTCTTCTAATACATGTTTATTTTAGTTTATTTTATTATTTATAATGCCCCATTTTGTGCCACAAGCTTTGGTGTGCACTAGATTAGATTTACTTTCTTGTTATTAGAATAAGTGAACGCCTTAAACCTTAGGACTTCATTAGGGTTATTGTGCGATTGTGTTAGATTATAGGCTTTGAAACCCTTCCTAACATGATATGTTGTGACAAGAGATCCCCTAATCGGGTCTCATGGATCCCCATATTGATCATGCTCCTACTTAACAAGTGTATCACCAATCAGAAGTGTATGTATGCTCTATCTTCTTTGAGCCAAGATTGATTTATAGATGTGATGAATTTTTGATTACATACATTTTGATGAGCCCAACATGAAAGTAACCCTTACAATATTTTTTTTCACTTATTTCATTCTTTTTTATCATATATTTTGACATATTGGATCGATTCTGTCGACCCATCTATTTCTCTCTATGTGCAAGTTTATAAGAATAGGCAACTAGATCGACCTAGTCAACCTAGTATAGGTTTTTAGCTTTTCAGACACCTAGTTCAACCTACTAGGTTGACCCAATTGACCCCTTATAATTTCAACACTCTGCAATAGGTTCTTGCACAACTTGATCGATCCTTTCGATCTAGTTTGCAAGTTTTACCAACATACTTCAAGGTTCTTCATCAATACTCTTCATTACATCTTTGATCCACCAAGGTTCCTTTCTACCTCTCTGTTTATTTATTTTCTATCTTTCCTTTCACAATTCTTAGTCTTTAAAACTACCCTTGCATAATCAACTAGATCAACCCTATCGATCCAGTTCTATGTCCTATGTGCTATCTAAAATAACTAGATCAACCCTATCGAACCAATTCATTTTTAGACTTTGCTTCCATAGTAAAAATTTGACCCTATCAACCATATTTTTTATTTTGTGCATATAGTGTCAATATTATACCTTATTTGAAGTTGGAATTAACCTTATATCTGCTAGTAATTAGTTCAAACCTTTGTTTTTATGTTGCTTACATGCTTAGAATAGATCACATAGTTTAATTACGGGATTTTTAATTAATCACTTAGTTACACTATTCCTATTTTATACACACATGGAAGAATCATAAAAACATAAACAAGCACTTTAACATTTTGTCTACCCAAGACCAACCTACTTGGATTTCATCACCAAGGGGGAAGTCAACTTGATGCTTTGGTCAAGTATAAAACATGGTTAATGGTATATTCTAGCTGAGCACCTAACACCTTTATCACTGTAGTGTGTGAAGTGAGGGGTTATGCCCCAATACCAAACCTATATCATTGCCACTATAGTCCCTTTCATCCTAAACTACCTGAAACCATCCTTAGATTGCTATCTAATTGTTTAATTATAGCTAACATCCAATCATATTAAGAATCATATCTTAATAATCTAATAAAAATTTAGGTTGACCAATTAGTAAGCTCTATACTTATCAAGTTGATTGCTTGATCTTTGCTCAATTGTGTGCACAAAAGATTGCATTGACCAACATTAGTGCAAGATTTTGTTTTGTGTGCTTCAATTAGATTGGATAGTGTTAATCCAATTGACTATCTGTTTCCTTTCACTACTTAATGATTTTCATTACTTGCAAAATTATCTTATTTTAGTTTTAAAATCTATTTTAATCTTTTTTAATTCCCTTTCTATTGTACTAGGTTTACCTAGTAGGTTTTTTTCCTTTTGTACGCTATATTGGATCAACTCAGTTGACCCTATATAGTTTTACAGTCTCTATTTGTGTGCTAGGTCAACCCAGTCGACCCTATACTATTTCAATCACCCATTTATTCTTTTCTTACTCATCTCTCTTCTTTTCCCTTCATCATGAACTTTATATTGGATAATGACACTGAGTTATAGTCATCAGACATGATGAACTTTACCAATCCTAATAGGGTCTCCCATAGACAAAGTAGGGATCCTCTTTTGGATGCTAGTAACATTCATATTTTCACTTGCACAATGAACTATGGGACCCCTCCTAATACCTCTTCACAACATAATGATATTTTCTCATTAGAAGACCAACCCGAGTTAGAGTATACTCCCAAAATGCTTTTTTATCTCTAAATTTCTTCAACATAGAGGAAAGGACCCTTCTACCATTTATAACCTCATGATTAGTGGTCAAACAAGAGATCCTCATTCACTTACTCCTACATTCTCAATGGGATTTGTTAGTACCACTTTATTTGGTTCTCAGCCTCTTCCTTCAACTTTGACTCCTTATGTCATGACATCTTCTTCTCTAACCCCTTATACCTCCATGCCTAGTATCTCAACTAACATGGCAGGGTCTACATCTAGTGAGCCTCTCCTAAGATCCACTATCCTTAATCCTTACACTAGTTAATTATTTGTTGCTCAAGACAATTATTCTTCTAGTGCTTCTTCCTCTCAACCATTCACTAGTCCATCTTTTGCTTCCCAAGAAATTTTTTCCATTAGTGCCTCACATTCTCATAATTCTTATCAAACTCACATCAACACTAATAGTGGTACCCAAACCACCAATACCAACACAAATACCAATTTTAATGCTTCTAATGTTAATAAAACACATCAAATTTTATTTCAAACTCCTAATCAAATGAATAGCTTTCAAGCACATAACACAAATCAAATGATGAGAATGCAAAACCACCTTCTTAATCTTTAATCTCATCCACAACCAATGTTTTGGGGCACACATAACTAGAATGTTCCCCCTACTCCTCTTAAATATTCTCAAGGAAATATCATTCATCAACCTCCTTTAGTCAATAAAACCATCAAGCATATACAAAATGAACCTCTCACTACTCAAATTTCCAACATTGATATAGAAGGTATAACACTTACAATTTCTTATAATGGATCAACTGAACCCACCCTTCACCTCAAAACATTTATAAATCTTTACAAGGATTGGGTCAAATTAAAAACCTTTACCACTACGAAGATCTTAGATAAAACCCTCATGGGTGATGCTTTGGATTGGTATAATCAACTTAGAGGTCATTCCATTTCTAGTTTGGAGGACTTAGTAAATGATTTAGTGCAATAATTCCAAACTAATGATCTTCCTAAAAAAACTTTGGCCCATTTCATTAATTTAAAACAACATGAGAATGAAATTTCCCAAGTCTTTGTTAAGAGATGGAAGACTTTGTCAAATAAATGTGAACATAACATGGTGGATGACATTCTTTTTCATCACTTTACAAATGTTCTCTTGCCTAGATTATCATATCGGGTCCACACTCTCTCTCCACGTACCTTAGAGGAGGCTATTGAACAAGCTAATCATCAAGATTTCCTAATGCATTAATTCGATCCACCCCAACCTTCTACAGGTCCTCATCTCTTACTCAAAAATAAAAACCATAATATCACTAATGATGGTGTTACCGATTCTTTTGAAACCATTCACAATGTTTAAGTTGTCATTCTTAATCCTTCTTCAAAACCAGATCCTTCATCTCAATAATATACTAATCCTCATTTTTCTTAACCAAATAACATCAATGTTCACAAACCTCTATCCTAAGCTAAATTGCTTAAATGTCTACCTAGGCCTCATCTATGAGAGGTTGACCCTATTCATCCTATGAAATCTTAGTATCATCCTAACAAGTTTTGTTGGTTTCATGCTAGTTGGGGTCATTATCATGAGACCTACATATAGATTCATAATTTATTTATGGATTTTCTTCTTGGCCCTAATTTTGATCATAATTCCATTATCTGTAAGCATCAAAAATCATATGAGATTGCTTTCAAGGACTATAAATCACATGATAAAACTCAAGCCTTGAATCAAGCCAATGCTCATTTGGATATTTACAAATATACTTTACCTAATCATCAACCTATTCAAGATAACCAATACAAGCCCACCCCTTCCACAAACAATGTTGACAGTCTTGTTGAGCCAACTTTTGAAGAGAATGTGATTACCATGACTAATATGTGAATAGTGGTGGCTTCATGGATTCCCAACCTATCTACACTCCTCTTTCATCTAAGGCATATCATGTTATCTAGGATTCTTCTCCAACTCATTTGAATGAGTTGGGGAAAGATGACCTTATTACTTTTGACAATCCAATTTATGATTCTCCCTTCGATAACACATCCCATACTATTTCTACCACTCTACCATCATCTTCAGTTACTAATAATAACCAAGCTTCTAATAAAACTTCTTATAATTCTCAAAACCAACTTGAACCAACCACTTATTTATCTCCACATAATTTACAACCTTGTTCTAAACATCCTTCTTCCCATTTTTATAAAAAAACATTCAAAGTACTTTGGCTCTTCCTTTCAAGGACCTCCTTAACCATTATGCACCTATATCTAACAAACTTCTTATGGATTATGATAAATGGGATCCCATTACAAAACTTGTTAATCTCCCATCCCAAATTCTATTTCTTGAGCTTATGAGGACTTCTCCACATCATAGAAACTGCCCCATGCAGCTATTATTTCAGATGAATGTCCCTCGTCCTCCCCTAGTAAGATGGGAGGAAACTTTATCTGGTTCTAAAGATAGTATTTTACAAAAATGTGAAGAGATGTCTCTCAAAATTGATGAAACTATAGACACTTCTCTTTCTTTAAAATTTCCCATAGATTCTATGATTCCTGACAAGATTCTACTTCATGCAGATGATCTTCACTTATTTATAAGCATCCAAACAGGCAATATCCAAGTTAAGAATACATTAAGTGACGAGGGTTCTGACATATGTGTTGCTTCTCTCTATTTCATTAAGACTCTTATATATTCCAAATGTAATCTTAAATCTACATGCATCACATGTCGAGGATATGATAGATGACAAATTCCTCCTCTAGGTTATGTGTGTCTTCCCATGATCATTCCACCTATCACCATTTATGTGAAGGTGATGATCTTTAACTTCCCTCTTTATTATAAAATCTTACTTGGTAGGCCATGGACTCACTGCATGAGAGATATCACTTCTTCGGCATGTCAATGTGTTAAATTCCCTCACAATAGAGCCATTTATAGGATTTAGGGTGATGCCAACCCTTGGAGTTTTGAACAATTCCAAGATCATGGTCACTTAAATATTCCTACTCTTGATCCTTTGTCAAGTGTTCCATTTTTTGAGTCTCAATGTCTCAAGTTTCTTATTAACTTAACCCAAGGTTACAATGGGCATCCTGAGCTCATTGGTAATATTCTTCCTAATCTCTTAGATTTCAATGATGATGAGCCCGATGAGATTAATTTAAAGATCAAAATTTTTGATCTCTTACCTCATATCATCTTGTATCTTCTTGCTTCTTTTTAGCCTTGTTCTAAAAAAACTCCTTACGATGACATTCCCATAGTTTTGACCTAGACTAGGCATTCTATTCACCATGCTTCATCAAATGACAAGGTTATCCCTACCTATTTCATTGATATTCACACCCTAGATTATGATGATGGTTATTATTTAGATGATCCATTATTAGGTGGTCTTATCCAAGCCCCTGATGCCAAGATTATCCATTATCGTTCTTCTTTACTTGAGTATTTTCATGTATCTCATCATTTTCCTTCACTTATACTCCTTGATTTTTACATTTTCCCCCTTTATCATAGGGTAAATATGGTGCTAAAACCTCCAATTTATTAGGAGCCACATAGGACTATGCTCATGGATCATGATATGATCAGGGCTTACTGATTTACTAGGTACCCTGACCCTCCTAGTTAGTTTACCCATAAGGTGAGAGTAACGCTCCTTAGACTTTCTATAGATCTCGCTCCTCTTTTAGTAGAGACTACTATAGTTGAGCCTCTTCTCTCTCTTATTATATTTGATCCTATTTTGTCTCCTACTATTGTTGAGCCTACCCCTTTTTCTAATGTTATCACTCCTATTGAGCTTGGATCCATTCCTTGTTCATCATCACCCTCCCTTGGTGATGGTTTGCTTCCTTTATCTAAGATGGCTCCTCTACCCACCAAATGGGCCAATGAGTACTCTCCATCTTCATCCACTCCTATTTTACCTCCTTTTGTGAGTGCTTATACTAAAACCACTCACAAGCATATCTGTTAATTCTATGGGATAGATAATCATCCTCCACACATTGTCGTAAGTTATGATGATATATTGATACCTTACATCCTTATTCCCCATCATCAAACAAAGCCATACCTCCCTCGAAGGTAATTATTGAATATTTGCCTAAGTATGGTGAGGTATATTATCTATGGCATCTATGTGGCACCCATCACACCGATCATTATTGCATCCTCCAATAACATCTCAAGGATCATCTTATAACAATTCTCATACCTTCTTCCATTCCTACCATAGGTCATTCCCATAAGAAGGCTTCTCCTTCTTCTCCTATGGTTCCACCTCCTATGGTTTTATTCTCTCTTGTGGTCCCTTCGCCACCTTCTATGCCTCCACCTATGATTCCTTCACCTATGGACTTTCTCTCACCTATGGATCCTTCTCCACTAATGAGCCCTTCACCCATGGATCCTTCTCCACAGATGATTCTTACATCTCTAGTAGATCCCACTCCCATGTATTCTCCTAACCATCCTTTGCCTAATTTTCCTCCTTAGTATGATCCTTTGAGCATTCATAATTTTTTATTTGAGCAGATAAAAAAAGAAGTATTTGCCTAGTATTCATTAAAGATTGATGAAACTTTAGCAACAATGCATATCCAGTTTCATAGAGACTTATCTGATGTATTGGATAATGTGTGTGGATAGATTTACCACTATTTATGAGAACATTCATGGTGATTTCACATTTAGATGTTGGATTGGACATGTGCTCCAATCTTTTTTTTTTGTTATATCATTTGACACTATGTCAATTTTTTGCTTATCTTATATCATGATTTCTTGTTTGTTGTACTATATCTTGCTTATGTTATCATTTATATTTCACATATGTTTGTCTTTATTTATCATTACTTTCCCTTTATCCCTAAAGTTTTTTTAGAAACTCTCTTTCTTGTATCTTTATTATTATTTTTCTTTCTTATCCTTATTTTTCACATATAATTTGTCATGATGATTTGGTTATACAAACACTGTTCGCCTTGGTTATTATCTCCCTTTACCATGTGATCAGCTAGAAAAAATTTTATCTCATTATTACTTCCTTTTACCGGTCCACTTTGGATCTCCTTTTTCCCTTCTTCATTTTTCTACAAACTAAGCATATACATGGTTGAGACTTGAGATCAAATGTTATAATATTGTCAAGCCTAAGTTTCCTAGTTAGTCTTTGTCTTTGGTTACTTAGCTTCCTTTAGCTTTAACCCAAAACTCATTTGTGTGTATCACTATCTCCCTCATGATTAGTCATTTCAAATCCGAATGAAGGAGGAATATTAAAAATCCTTCAAAAGAAATTTAAAAGCTCAATCATTTAAACAAAAAGCAATGATATCAAAAGGCAATAATATTCTTCAAAAGTCTAATCACACTAAAAAATATGATTCAAAGCACATCTCTTTCTTCTAGTTGAAGCTCAATGTCGACATTTGGCCTCACGATAGAGTTGAGGGCCTTTAGGGTATGGTAGGATAGTATATTAGAAGAGAAGAATAAAAAAATCTTTTAGTGATACCTACTTTCTCATGTAAGTACCTAATATTCATAGCAGACTGACATCTCTATAAGGGGTCTTGAAATATGGGGAACACCTCATGAGAAGGTAGGCCCATTTGCCTTTTCCTTGTACCAATATAACTTCATCAGTTGATCTTAGTAGCACACTTATTTTCTTACAAATATTTGTGTCTATAGTGAATAGGTTTCCTTTGTACATAGATGACCACGAGTCTCTTAGATAGGTTTCCTTTCTCATGCCCTTAGTATGCCTCTTGCCTCCTAAGCTCTTCTCATGCCCTTAGTATGCCTCTTGCCTCCTAATCTCTTCTCATAAGATGCTTAAGTCTTTATTTTTAGACTTCCTTTTTCACTCCTTATGTCCCTTATATTTCCTCTTGAGAAACATTGTTTTGTCTACTGACTACTCCCCTTGCGATTTCATTTGTGAGTTATTTTGTAAGATCACGGATAGGACTTGAACATCCTCACAAATTACCATCTTTTCCTTCCTATTACCCACATCCTTGATTACCCAATTTTAAATATTTATTCCACCCCAGTGGTGTTCTCTTTGTCGAGTTACCATGTAAGACCGTGGATAGGACTTGACCCTCCTCACAAAATTTTCCAATACCCATCTCACCATCCAAATTACATGTGTCAAATTTGAGATAGGATTTAATTGAATATGAAGTTACACATCATTTTAAATTATTTCCATCTTAATTTAGTATATTTTATGCTTAATTCATTTCTCTTTCATCTTTTTATCTTCTTATTTTTTGAGTGCATGTAAGATTTTAACCATTTCTTGAATTTTTCATACTTCCCAGCTTGAATTAGTATAACCAATTTAAGACCAATATTTGGCCATTTTATTTTTATTTCATACTTCCTAGCATGATTTAGTGTCATTGATTAACTTGATTTAATTTGTTTTTATTACCATTTTGTGCCCTTTTACATACCTTCCATTTTATTACTTTGTTGTCATACTTCCCAACATGATATTAGTATGATTTTACTTGTTTTAATTTGGTGCAAAAATATTTCACATTGGTTTAAAAACAAATTCATTTTTACCATATTGTTTTTCCATTTCTTTGTTATTTATTCTTAGTCATTTCTTGTTATTACACATTTTCCATCTTGAAATAGTGTGTAGTACATTTTCTTGATTGATTATATTTTACCAAGTCCTTTTTGGCTTGTTTCTTTTTAACCATGCATGCATTTTTCATAATGGTAAAAAAGAAACCACATCTCATATATTTCATATAGCATATACAAAAAAGCCAAATACATGTGCTAGAAATAAATATATCCAAAATATCCACAACATTAACCATAATAAACAACCAGAATACACCATAATAACAACAAACACATCCAACAACAATATGCCAAAATGAACCATATATATATATATATATATATATATATATATATAAAGTTCTGATACAACATATGCAACCATATACAATGATCCATGTCTATGGTTGGGTCCCATCCTATCTATCTCATGGCCTAGCCATGTTTCCCTCTGAGGCCTCAATCATACTACTTTGAATAGTACATTGTAAGGAGGCAATCCAAGATCTTAATCCCTATACCTGTCCTTATAGATGTACTACTCGTATATATGATTTCGCCACCTAGGTCCAAATCTCTATCATCTACACTATTGTATCCAGATACATATCTCTCTCATCTGCTAGGGCCTACGATGCCTATAGCTCCCCTACACCCATTGATACTGGTGGTAGCATCCTCTCTCTCTACACTTGTATCTCCCTCACTGCCTCTCCATCTAGTTTGAACTAGCTCGCTTGAATTGGGGTAGATGGTACACTCAGATCCTCTAGTGTCATGGGGTTGTATGGATATAGAGTCTCATCCAAGACATCATGGATTGTTCCCCTCACTAGGGACCCCCATCTCTTCTCCTCATCATCGCCTACACCTACAAAATCCCATAAGATGCATATTAGATCATTGTTATATCTCAAAATATCTATCTTTTCTTCCAAACAAAACTTAAATCAATAATTTAACCATATTTTCTTACATGTTTGTGTCTCAGCTACTATGGTCTCACCATCCACATAACTACCTATCATTGTCGCCCCATCTATACGGCCTACCAGCACCTCCTCTATAGGTTTCCTCCTCATCTGAAACCCAACTGTCATGGTTCATGTCAGCCTAACCCTGCATCTATGTGGTCTCTTTATCATCTCGTCTAGTTGATGTATGGGGTCATCTGGGATGGTAATAATCTCCACTCTCTCTTGTTCTACCTACCTCCATCAATGTCGTATCCTCAATGGCTACTACTCATATTGTTGCAGAGCTAGTAGTGATACATTTGGTATCTCTTCCTTTGTATCCCTATCATCCTGCTCAGCTCCTTATCATGCCTAACCAATGCATGGTCACTCTTTATTTGGCCTTATTTTTGGCCTCACCACTAGTGTCCCTAATCCTCTCCTTCCCCATGGCTCCCTCAAAAGTTGAGCCCACTATTTAGGCATCAATATCAATGTCACTAAATGAGGTAGTTTCATCTACCCTAGCACCCATGCCACTGGATGTGGCTCTCTCCACTAGAAATAGTGTCCAATAACCTCTATCATCTTTGTCATTACTGTAACTATGTCCTAGCTTACCCATGTAGCTATTATGTGATCATATGGCTACCATATGATATCTGTACATCTCACTAATTATAGCACTAGCACATGGGGCATGACCCATGTTACCTGGTCCTCCCTCTATCTTTGTACCCAATGTGACATATCATCGACTGCATGGGGCAACCCAATTGGTTGGTACATAGGAAACCTCTCATATATCCAAGCTATTAGCAATATGATCAGTCCCATGGTCCTTTTCCCTTTGACCAACATCTCATATATCATGTACCATTTGGACCTAGATGATAAAGCCTAGGTCATATAAAACTCACTCCTCCAATATCATCCTGCTCAAGGCTACTACAACTAGTGGTACCTTGTCGTCTAACTTGTGACATAGCACCTAATATATCACAAGGCCTATCAAAACATTTTAGATTTCTAGAATCTATGATGTATAGACATAAAACATACTCACTCTCCTGGCTAGTAGTATCATCTATGATCCTATAGCCCACATGGCTATGGCTATCCTCTCTTCTGAGCTATCAGGTATCCCTATAGTCACTTGCACTCCTACTATAGGTATCCCCAGATGGTATGGACATCCTTTAGCATGATATCCACCTCTATTATATCCCCATCTAACTCCTATCTGAAGGTGTTAGTCAATCATTCCTAGAAACCAAGGAACATGACTAAAATATCAACACTGAGGGGGATCTAGCACATCTCTGTTATTCTACCTAGACCTATAGATCTTATTCTAGCCCTATCTCTATCTAACAACCTATCTAACAAGTTTGGTAACCATGCCACATCCACAAGTCTCCAAAATCTTTGTTATCCCTGCACCCAATAAACAATAAAGAATGTATTAGTTCTTCCATGTCATTTATAGTCATAATACATTTTTTTTACATTATATTAAAAAACAAGCCTAAATTAATTTATTTTATTCTCTTTAGCCTACATTTTAGTCTACTCGATCCTTCTTGACCTTACTTTCTCATTCTAGGTAATTTTAGTCATCTTTTAGGCTTTCACATGCTCTTTTGTATCATTCCAATTCTTTGGTCAAACTAATTTGACCAAAATTGTCCTATCTTTTTTCTTGGTTGACTCAAAAATTTGAGTCAACCCTATTTTCTTCCCTTCCCTAGTGCTGAGTTTCCATTCTAAACCTTTCAGATCACTTGGTAACTCTAAACTAGGCCTTCAACTTGTAGAATATACATGGTCAACCTATACCTAGTAGGTTGACATTGTGGATTCTGATCATTTCCAACCTATTGGGTTGACTAGGTCGACCCAGTGCTTTCTACTTGTTGACCCCTTACATTTTCATAAAAAAATGTTATTTTCTCACTTTCTACCTAAATCCTCTTAACCCATTTTCCATCTTCCTATTTATACCCCTAAAATCTAATTATGTTCCATTTTAACATCTAGAAATGCTTAAAATCAAATTTTATTAAAAATACACTTAATATAAATTTCAAAAATTGGTTTGAGATTCTTAGTTGCATACTTGTAGTGCATCTGCTGCCACCTCTAGAGCCTCTCTTTGTCTAGCCTGTCATCTCCTCACCATCCTAGCTTATTTTATCTCTAGAGCTCTCTTTTCTCTCCTTTCACAAATCAAAATAACAAATGACGTGTCTTTTTCCCTATTTGAAAACACTTTTTCCAATTCAAAATCTTTCAATTATTGACTTGTAGATTCCTTCTTTTACCTGTGTCTTTGTTTTTACTCATCCATTTTGCAAGCCATAAAGTGTGTTAGATTCATGATGACTAGAGATTATTTTCCACTACCATATGCTTATCTTCCATTTTTTTTAATTTTTGTCTATTTTTTGCACTAACTTCTACAAGTTCATTTAGTGTTCTCTACATTGGACACCTTCACATCACTTGTAGTCTACTTTTTTATCTACGACACTAAAGTAAGTTAAAGTTATGTGTTTTTCAATTCAATCCTTTCATTTATCTTATTTTCTACTTACTGCACTTTACTTAGCATCAATGTTATGTGTTATCATTTTATATATTAAAGCACCATCTCATGTTGTACTTATGTGACACATGATGAGCTTCGAGTGGGGCATATGTATACACATAGTATTTTCAAACTTGTATTGATTACTAACACTTTGTATCTTGTAGGAACCTGTGAAGTCTCAATCTCTCTGAGTGCATGCCTTAAGGGGTGTACTAAGAAAGAGGTGGGTAGACCATCAATGCTTTGTACCATTATTATCCCTTTTTCCACTTTCCATCTACACACTTGTTTCATAAAACCATTAACCCTAAACTTATTCTTCTCAGTCTTACCTATTCCAATATTTTCCTCTTTCCATCCCTCCATTTCTTGCCTTAACTCCATTTTGGTTATTCAATTATACTAGTTTGACTAGGTTGACCTAGTATAGTTTAGGGGTATTTTTAACTTTCTTATCTTGTTAGCCTTTTGGTTGACCTGGCTCAAACCTAGTGAATTATACCCGAAAACACATTGGGTCAACTGAGTTGACCCTATACAATTAACATTTCCAAGAGGATTTAGGGAAAGATACACCTATATATACAATTTCATTTACCACCATTTCATAAGAGAATAATTATGAGGGAATAAGTTTGAATGAACATCTGCTTATTGATCATTCTACTTGAGGAATAAAGCTTAGGTTTCCATAATATATTTAGAGATATAGATCTTATCTTATGGATAAATATTTTGGATGTTTAAATAGGTTGTGTAGCCTAGATATAATTTATCTTGGTTATACTTACATACCACAACTGATCTGAGCAACATTTCAAGTGATAATTCAGGTGACGGTTATACCCCAATTGATGGCAAAACTTCCATAGCTCCATTTGACTCCCCGTTTGAACTGTTGGAAAGCTAAGAATGAGGAGAACAAAATGAGATGGCATGGATCTATGATAACTTTTACACCATAGCTCCATTTGACTCCCCGTTTGAACTGTTGGAAAGCTAAGAATGAGGAGAACAAAATGAGATGGCATGGATCTATGATAAATAGTTTTTTACCCTTGAAATTCCAATAGAAGTGTCCTAAATTTCAATTTTAATAGTGTAGTCTAAAAATAGTAAGTTTTTAAAAATAATAATTTCTTAAATTATGTAATATTGGAAATCATGGAAGTCAAACCACTTCATTTCCCTCAAGATTGGTGACCTTACACATCCTCCTCATACATTCAAAGTATGTATAAAAATAGATGTATCTTAAAAAGACAATCAAACATCTCTTGTCAGAGATAGACATATGTTTGGATTTGCAAATTTGATCAATAAAACATCTCTTCTCAGAGATAGCATTATTACTGTTATATTATTCTTGTTTCTTAAATTATATTTCAACCAAATATATTGAGTTTTGGATCAGTGGAATTAGAGTGGGTTGTATTTAGAGTGTATGATCTCAAAGATGAGGTCACATTATAGGAAGCTTGGGTGGAAAATAATAGAACCAATAGACTATCCACCTATTCACTCCAAATGAAATCAAATGGTGGACAACACTGAGACATCTGATCCTTTCAAGGAAATGGTAAATGAAGCCCTCCAGTAGTAGCAAACACAGATGCTACAATAATTTGCCCAAATTCACCAACAAATCTTAATGGGAAATTCTAGCTCCTCATCTGCAACCCCACATCTTTTCAATGCCCCAATACCCTTTAAGATTCAGATGAATTTTGATATCCCTAAATTTGAAGGCAAAATAAAAGATGATGTAGTATAAAATTGGTTGGATCAATTATCATCCTATTTTTTCATAAATAAATTCACTGATAAAGAGAAGATCACTTTTGCTCTTTTGAAAGCATCATTCCATGTCAAAAATTGGTGGGAAGTGTACAAGAAGATATTTAGTACAAATGATATTAGCCTTGAGGTAGAAACTACCTGGGATGATTTCAAGGTAAGAAATACTTTGTTTAAGGTTATACTGACATTTTTCATTCTCTATCTGCGAGATTGGGCATCCAGAAAAGTGAAAAACACAAGGTTCCCAAATATCATGGTGGAATAAAATGGTATATATGGGGGGAAATGGAACTCTTAAATGTAGAAACCCTCGATAAGGATTACAAGTTCGTGGTGAAGATTGAGTAGAAGCATAGAAGAATGACTACGAAGAGTTAGCCTCCAAAATGGAAAATTGACAAAGAAGGTCAAACACGAGGCCAAAATTGGAAGCAAAAAGAAGGGAAGATTGGGAAATGGTGTGATTACCATAAATATAGAAATCACTCCAAAGAAGAATGTTGAGCCATCAAGTCCTTACTTTCTGAGTCACAATCCTCAACATCTACTACTATGCCTCATGCACACCCTGTAGTTAAAGAGGATGAAGAATAGATTATATATGTTGAGCCAGATGCCATTATTTCTTTATCATAGACCCATGAGGAGAGGCCAAATGACAAGGAAAGGTTCTTTTACTCTAAGTTATGGTTGAAAGGTAAGCCTCTACATTTCATTTTTGATAGTGGGAGTAAAGAATTTAATCTCTACTAGTATTGTGAAAAGCCTAAATCTATCCATGAAGACTCACCCAAAGCCATACAGTATTGAATGGTTGAGTCCAGGGAGAAACCTCTATGTCACCCACCAATATCTTCTATCATATGGGATAAAACCTTTCCAAGATGAGGTCTTGTGTGATGTGGTCAATCTAGATGTTTGTGATATACTCCTTAGTCAACCATTCATGTATGATCAACATGGAATCTATGAATTAAGAAATTGAAGGATTACCCTCACTCTTGGGACATAGTGCTACAGGGTACCAGAGGTACCACCTTCTACATCTATCTCCCTGATTAGTGCTAATTTTTTTTCTCATGGTGGTCAAGCCACATAAATACAAAAGGGCTGATGTTGTATCCCTGAATACACAAACAACACAACAAGAGAAGAAAATAGATACCAAGATTAATAAGTTCATGGCCTTCCATCCACAGACTGATGGTTAGATAGAAATGGTGAATAATCAGGCCCTACATAGCTCAACAAAGCACAGTCCATTCCAAGTATGCATCAAGAATCAAATCAAAACACAATTGCCACACTTGATGATAAATCTTGATGTAATGGGGACCATTGATTCTCAATGAGGGATGAATGATCTGAGCAATATTTTAGGTGACAATTCGGGTGATGGTTCTACCCCAATTAGTGCCAGAACTTTCAGGAGCCATAACTTTAATATCATAGCTTTGTTTGACTCCCCAGTTGAACTGCTGGAAAGCTAAGAATGAGGAAAATGTGATGAGATGGAATCAAGCTATGTTAGATGGTTTTCTCCCTCAAAATCCCAATAGAAGTGTCCTAAATTTCAATTTTAATAGTGCAGTCTAAAAATAGTAAGTTTTTAAAAATAGTAATTTCTCAAATTTTATAATGCTGTAAATCATGGAAGTCGAACCAATTCATCTCGCTCAAGATTGGTGACCTTCCACATCCTCCTCCTACCTTCATAGTATGTATAAATATAGATGTATCACAAAAAGGCAATCAAAGATCTCTTCTCAGAGATAGGCATATGTTTGGATCTACAAATTTGATCAATAAAATATCTCTTTTTAGAGATAGTATTATTATGATTGTGTTATTGTTATTTTTTGAATTATCTTTCAACTAAAGCTTCTGAGTTTTGGATCAACAACAATCTCTTACGAAGCACTTTGGCCAAGGGAGAGATTGAAGATCGATGAGTTCATATTCAAAGGTAAGTATTCCTAACTTTATTTCTCCTTTGTGAGAGTAGATGCATAATGCATTTATATTATTCTCCCATGTAATAGGATTTTTTGTGCATTGACATGAGTATATATATTCTAATAGATATTTAGTTTAGTTTGTTTTATTGTTTCTACACTCCCCTACCACTTTGTGCCACAAGCTGTGGTGTTTACTAGATTAGATTTACTTTCTTGTTATTCTAATAAGTGAATGATTTAAACCTTAAGGACTCCATTAAGGTTGTTTTGTGATTGTGTTCAATTGTAGGCTTTGAAACCCTTCCTAGCATGATATGTTGTGATAAATGATCCCCTAATTAGGTCTAACAGATCCCCATATTGGTCATGCTCCTGTTTAACAAGTGTATCTGCAATTAAAAGTGTAGGTATGCTCTATCTTCTTCGATCCAAGATTGATTTATAGAAATGATGCATTTCTGATTACATACACCACCTTACCATTGAGAGAGTGAATCGTTAATCAAAATATTGATAAAAAAATCGATCATATGTTTTTATGTTTTTATAATGGATTTTTTTTTATAAACTACCCTACTATTATTAAGTTTCTAAGCCTAATTTAAATTATAATTCTTGTAAATTATGTTATTTATTAGGTGTATGTCAATATTAGGCCTAAATTGGCAAATATAGAGTATGTCTTTGAGCCCGATATAAATTATAATTCCTGTATGTTATAGTACTTGTTGGTAGTAGTTTAATATTAAGGCCAAATTAATAAGTGAAGGGCTCAATGATTTTCAATCTACATCTACCCAATCAACCATTATGATTTTATTATTTGGTGTGAGCATGTTTTTGTTATATCAAAATCATCAAAATAAGGCCCAATGAATTATGAGTAAAGAAATGAAGGTTAATACAGGGATACAAGTTAACTAATTAGCCATTATTTTTCACTATTTAGTGTGAATAGGTTGTTATTAGAATATATAAACTAAAATGCCAATTAGATGTAAATAAAATAATAAATGTTGATTTGAGGTTGTGTGCCCTTAATTAATCCTTGTTTTTTAATTGTTCCACTATAGTAGGTTGTTTTATGGGCCCAGCTTAGTGCGATTCGATAAATTAAACTATTCAACACGTTATCATTATTCAGTGCAATTAGGTTCTTATTAGATCAAAATCATCAAAACAAGGTTCCTAATTACAGTGCAATTAGAGCAATGATTTTTTATTATGGGATGCATACTACCAATTAACCATCATTTGACATTATTTCATGCAAGTGTGTCTTTACTAAGAAAAATTGATATATGAAAGTGTGAAATTCTACAATGGAATCCCACCATGACCTTGTGTTCCTCAAGTGGCCTCACACAAACTCATAGTGTAAAGGTAGAAGCATAATAACAAAAAACATATAACTACACAAGTATTCTTTAAATATCAATTAACCAACATTGAATCAATAATGAACTACCTTTTTTATAGCACTAATAGGATAGAGGTGGAACTACAACTTATAGACAATTAAACTCTCAAAATGAAAACGATTCTTCTAGTCAAGAATAGTTCAACTAAAGACTACCTTTTATTTATAATATTTAATTCCACTCAAAAATATTTTTTAATTCATTTTTTCGATCAAAAATGTTTACTCTAAAAATTATATATATATATTTTAATCATAATATAATTTCATTAATTTTATTTGTAACACACACACACACGCGCGCGCGCGCGCGCACACACACACACACACACATACACACACACACACACACACACACACACACACACACACACACACACACACACACACACACACACACAAATCTACTTTAAGAATTTCTATGATAGTAAATTATTAGTTTTTTTTTTAAAATTATTAACTATCACAATTAAATTTGGAGGTGATATACCCCCAATATAAATTTAAATTAAAAAAATAGAATATTTGTGAATTTTTTATCAATTTTTTTAAAAGTTGAAATTATAATTCTAAATTTTTTACTTCTTAATTTTTGTATCTCTAACTCGAATTATAAATGTGAGCATTTTAAAAAACATTAATTTAAAAAAAAAAATCAAATTAGAAAAAAAACCTAACTCTAGATGGTGAATTAACATGCTATAACATCACAGTAGACTTTGAATTTTTTCTCATTTTAATATATTGTTATAACTACTTATAACTAAGGTTTCAAGGTCTAACTCATTATATATTTTATGATATAACTGATTTTATCGTGAGAGGTCATAAAATGCAATGTTTGAACCTATGACCAAATCTTAACTTTTGAGTACCAATAGTTTGCATTAAAGTATTAATACTTAAGTCTTACTTGTCATGATGTGATTGGTTACTTTTAATTTTATCGAGTAAATATTCTATAATTATTAGATACTACATGCACCACTATTGGTGCATTTTAATATTTATACAAAACAATATGTTCCCATCAATGGAGTGCACTCGAATAAAAACCCTATTCCACCATTGGTAGATGCAACACTACTAGGGCCTTTTCCCTACTACATGAATGAATCCCACTCCACTGTCCCCCTCAATTTTGAGGTTTTGAGATGAACATGAAAGGCAAAGTGAGTTGTCACATGGAAAAGGGAGGGATAAGCTTATTTCATTTTTTGACCAACCAACAATCATTCAAGAGTAATGTTGGTATGTACAAATGGAAAGGTCCCACTCATTGAAAAGAGATTGAAAAGCCACATGTCATATGAAATTAGTTATGATAACTCTCTTTCATTATTGGGATGCATGTTGGTGGAAAGATATAAGTTAAATGTCAAACAATTTTTTTAAAGTGGGATGGCTGAAAATCTCTTTTATGGGGTCTTGTGCCTAAACGTGATATTGTATAGACAAACACAGACATATCAAAAATGATATTGGAGTTGACTAGATGAATGGAAGAGGAGGAGAAGAATGAATACGACTAACTAGGAGTAAGCATACAAATAGATGACATACAAAAATATTTATAATATCTAGTTCTAGTAAAAAATATTTTCTATATTCATATCTTCAGTCAAATGGCTCACAAAGAGCCAACCAAGGATCAATTCTTGCTCCTAACAAAACTTAAAATGTGATAAGGGATGAGGTCGGGATCGTGTCCTAGGTGATTTTGGTGGAATGGATACCCCTTAATCCTTAGCTCTTAGCTTGAGATCACCAAGTAAAATAGTAATTCACCCCCCGCCCCCCCCCACCCCCCGCCCCAAAAAAAAATGAGTACTTCAAACAAATCTAAAATATTTATTAATTATAATGTAATTTTATTACTTTTATTTGTAATTTATATATATTTTTAATATCCTTTAATATAATCATATATTATTCTCTATGATACTAAATTATTAGGATTTTTTTTTAAAATATTAACTATACATTTAAATTTAGAGCTCATATACTCCAAAAAAAAATTTAAATAAAGAATTAGAATGTTTTGTTAATTTGTTTTTCAAAGTTTAAATTTTAATTCTTAATTTTTTATTTCCAAATTTTTATAGTTAAAATTTGAATTATAAATATGATTTTTTTTTAAATGTCAAATTATTTTTACTAAATTAAAAAGTAAAAAATAACTATCTCTTCACCACAAGATACAGTGGTTCTTTTACCCTCTCTTCTTTCTTTATTTATTACTGTCAATTTTAAAGTTTTGAGATGAGCATGAATGACAAAGTTAGTGACCACATGGAAAAGGGAGGGATAAATGGAGAGGTCCCACCCAGTGAAAAGCCACATTATATGCATTTCATTATGATAACTCTATTTTAAATGTCAAGCTATTTTTATTTAAAGTGGGATGGTTGAAAATCTCTATTTATGGGGTCTTCAGCCTAAATGCAATATTATATAAATAAACATGGACCTTCAAAAAGGACATTAGATTTGACTAGAGAAATGGAGGAGGATGAGAATAAATAGGAATGAATGGGAGTAAGCATATAAATAGAGGGCATATAGATTAAAATGATAACTATTGTAGGTGGGTTCATTCCTAATCTCCATCCTCCAAATAACAAGGAAAAAAGGACAGAAAATTGTCATATAGTTTATTTTAAAAATAATTGTGTTTTATTTTATAGATTGTAGAAATATTGAAGATTAGATTTGACTAAATGAATGAAAGAGATATGTTGATGACCCAAATTTGTGCTGGGAACATGGTAGGAATAACTTGGAATAATTTCACACACCTTATTAGTTTGATTCTAAGTATTCAATTCACTAAAGAGGTGGAACAAGATGAAAACTTATCTTTTTTAGACGTCCTCCTTTATCACAATGAAGATGGTTTCTTGGCTTGGAAAGTTTTAAAAAAAAGCACACACACTTACCTTTATTTGCATGTTACTTCTCACCATCCCCAGGCCCAAAAAGTAGGGGTTTTAAAGACTTTGGCCACTAGAGATTTTAAGGTTTGAGATAACTACTTAGAACAAAAAATAGACCATTTAAAAGTAGTTTTTAACAAAAATGGTTATAAAGGAGAATTTTTTTGAGAATGTATAAATAAGCGAGAGAAAGTCACAATAAGCAACTTCAAATTGATACCTTGATGAGGGGCCCAATAGCCTTCTGACCGTACATTGAAGAAATATTTAATATAATTGTTAAGATCTTGAAATGCCAAAACATCTCTACTACTTTTTTATTTTCAAACAAACTAAAACAATCTCTATAATTAATTAAAGATCATGGTGAACTTTGGTCTAAAAATGAAGTTTACAAAATTGAAAGTTCTTATAATATTTCCTTTATGAACGAAACATGGAGATTTATCTAGATTAAGATTAAAAAACATGTAATGGAAATCTATTTAGAGAAGATAGAGAAATTCACTATAACAAAACACTCCTATAAAATTAAACATTCCAATTATATTGACAAGACAAAAAATTTAACTATGAAAAACTATTATAAAAAATACAAGCTAAAAGAATCCATAAAAATAAATCAACATATGCCAAACTTAAATTGAGACAATAAAATAAAGATTAATCAAACGTAGAAACCCATACTTAATAAATTAAAAACACATCTACTTAACAAATAGGGCCTTCCCTAAAACTAGTTGAATCTTTAATATTCATATTTCTCTTAATTAAACTTAAGCTACAAGTTTTGAAATTTAAATGAATACTAATCTCTTTCGTATCTCCTTCCAATACTTTTTTGTCAAACAATATATTTAAACATTTATTACATATCAATTTTGTTCAGAAAATAGAGAAGCAATGGAAAAAAAAGAAGATTCGATTGGAAGAAAAGCCAAATGCCGACCTCTCAAACTGTCCACCAGTTTTTAAGTAATAGACAAACACCATCTTAAAGTATACGCAATGGAGATTCATTTGATTACACTTTAAATATTAAAATAATTATAATATAAAAAATAAATATTGGAGATTGTATATTTTAATTTTATATTTAATACGATTTTTTAAAAAATTATTATATTTTATAATAAAAAATGTAAATATAATTATATAACTATCAAATTTAATTTTACAATAATATTTGTTTACTCATAAATATGGTGAAGGAAACCATCAATTAATATTTAATTTATGTGACAATCCTTTAAAAATATATATATATATATATTGAAAAGTGCCTATATATTAATATAAAATAAAATATATAACATTAATCATACAAAAAATTAGGTGGAAAAAGTCACATCTCACGAGCAAGTCTACACTGAGTGTTACAAGAAATCTCTCAGAAAAAGTCATAAAAAATAATCACAAAGAGACCACACCAAAAAAAGTTACATCACATCACATCCTAGCAAAGCAAAGAAACCAAAGTACAAATATCATTAATGAGAAAAATTATGCAACAACAACAAACATGGACGTTGGAGGAGGTGGAGGAGATGATGGACCCAGAGGCTTATCACCCCATCCTTTCATGTTTGAAGGATCTCCATCATCAGTTAAGGGTCTGAACTAAAGTTTTATTTCTCATCCAAGGTCTCAATTTGATTTGTTTTAGGGGAAATAGCCATAGACAAGCATGGGAATTTGCCTTGGAGAGGCAGACCCCAACCTCTATTCACACCATCCTAGGATGGAGAAGGATATCCCTAGCCTTCACCATCACCACTAGAGTGGGAGGAACCACTTTGACCACCACAACGAGGAGAAGGGTAGCGAGGTGGTGATCAACATGGATAATAGCCCTTGCGTCTAGTTCTAGATCGTTACCAACTTGGCCCACTTCCTTGTCCCTGGGAGGGTGAAGGATTTTATGGGGAATTAGGAGGTTCTTGACTGACCGCAAATAGGGGATTACTATAGTGATTGAGCAAACATTGAATGCAGTTAAGTTATAGTTGGACCTTGTCTGTTTGGCTTTGAATATGAAGATTGACATTAGAGAGAACATTAATTTTGTTAAAAATAGAAAAATTATGTTCTAGCTCTTCATGATTAAATCAAGCATAATTCCTATCTTTCCAAATTTAAAACATAATATTGGCTCGAAAGATCTACCAAAAGAGATTATATTTAGTAGGTAGCATAGCTGAGTCCCCTAAGAGAGCCATTTTCCACGTAAAAAATTTGAGGTGAAAAGGCTGGACAAGAGAATGGATCCAATGCTACATAGTTTAAATGTGGGGATAAAACTAAAAGAGATGTTTAATTATTTCTGGTTGATGGTAGGGCAAGAAGATTGGGTTAGGCACACACAAATGCTTGAGCTGATCACCCATTGAGAAACCTTGGTAGAGAAGGCACCATAAAAAATGAGATTTTTTGGGGCTCAATAGAAGTAGAGCCATTGTGCTAAAATGCTTGGCCTAGATCCCTTCATGAGAATAAAGACTCCACCTAATATTGAACATATCAACTCAAACATATTATGGAGCCAATAATGGATATCCCAACTGAGGAGTGTATCAGGTGAAAGGGGTGGTTGTTGGCCAATGCCAATCCCTCCACCAAAGAATAAGAGAATTAACTCCAATTTTATGCAAATATTCATCAGGTATGGAACCTTGAATTTTTTCAATTGCCTCTACATCTAAATTTATTAGGTGATATTTATTTTGAAGTTTTTTTGTAGAGTGATCCAAACCCTGCTTTCTTTACAAAAGAGATCACTAATAACCTTTACACATTTTTTGAAAAGGTGTATCCCTTCAACCCATGGGACTAGGGCAAAGGGAACATTATGAATGTTAAGACAAGGAAACCACCAAAGAGACTGAGAGTTAGGGGAGAGGCCATTTCTAAACCCATCACTATCCCAACTAAGGTGAGGTTTAGGCTTCTCCTAAACCTTCCATAGACTTTGAATAACAAAGGTCCCTTTGATTTTAATAGGCATTAGGGAAATAAGAAAAGAGTAAATCCCCAATCCTTGCCATGCTTTCTTTCCATAGGGAAGGCCCTAAGAAATGCAATGGTGAAGAAGAATCTTCCAGACCTCATCCCTAGAAGTACCTGTAATTATCTGTTTCGCCCCTATAGCTAACCCTTAGAGCTTGATATTGAGAAGACCCAGCCCCCTTGATTCCTTGGGGTGCAAACAAATATTCCATGCAACTCTATTGAAGCCCTTGTGTTCTTCAGAATTGGCCCAAAGAAAATATCTTAAAAGTATTTATAATTTGTTGTAGGTAGCACTAGAAGGGGCTCAACAGGAGTAATAGTAAACATGTCTGGCAGCAAAAACTTTAGAGCAGATTTAACACTTACCAGCCAACGACAAAGGCTTAGTTATACAAAAATAAATATTTTTTATACTCTCTACACCACATAGGACCATAAGTCAAAGGGAAAGGTCAGAAAGGCAAAAATAATGCCTAAGAACTTGAACTACACCCTCGATTAAATCAACTGCCATTGAAATTTTTCAAGCTAAGAAGGTTTAGGGTTCAGAGCCTGCTTATAACATTGAGTCTTCATCTATTGAATGGAAGATCCTAATGCCCAAAAATATATATGTAAACATTTCATGGAATTTTTAATGGATTGTTCCTCCTCTTAGAAAGTGAGAAAGGAGTCATCCCCAAAATGGTCATTTAGAAGTTATCGATCAGGCTGAGGGTGAAAAATGCCTTTCACTAAACCTTGGGTAGAATAATTAGCTAGAAGATAGCTAAAACCTTATGCTACAAGAACATATAGGGAAGGGGCCAAAGGGTAAACTTTCCTTATGGAGAGATGCATCTCAAACAAAGTTTATTGGGTGACATTAATGGTAATACAAGCCATTGTATCCTGAAAAAGCATATTAATAGTCTGAACAAACTTTGGACCAAACCCTGATGCTTGAAGCATTGACAAAATTAAGGGATACTCAATGTGATCATAAGCCTTTTCAAAATCAATCTTAACAAACATGGCCTTTAGATTAGAAATTCTAGCCCACTCTATACCTTCCTAGAAAATGATGACATTATCTAGGATGAATCTATTTTGAATGCATCTTGTTTATTTACTTTGAATAATAAGAGGAAGAATGTGTCTTACCCTGAGATCCAGAGCTTTGGAAATAATCTTATAGAAGATATTGAGAAATGTAATATGCCTCTAGTTTGTGATAATTTTAGGATCACTAGCCTTGGGGATGAATTTAATATTACCCTAATTGATAAGGTTTCCCAAGGAATTGGTTAGAACTACTTCAGTGTAGACTTGGTGTAGATCAAAGTCAATAGTGTTCCTCAAGGTTTGATAAAACTCCATGGGAAATTATCAATTCCTAGGGCTTTGTCCACAACCATTTTTTTAACAACCTCATGAAGGTCATTGAGGGATAAAGGCCCATCACAAGCAATTCCTTGAGAATTGGAAAATTTGCAGTGCACTACCTAAAGACATTAAAAGAAAGTTGCCTCCCTTTCTGGAAAAGAGGTATGCATTGAGAAAATGCCATGATAATGATGCACAAAGGATTGTAATATGTTCATAAGTTTGGTAAGTCTAACATTTCCTTCCTTTACAACTTTAATTCTATCAACAATTCTTCAAGAGTGTAGGAGAGCAAACAAGTCCTTGGTCACTCTATCACCAATTTTGAGACAATGCATATGAGCTCTCAGTTGAACTCCTCTAGCTTGTTGTGTTTCCTCAATCTAGAATTTATGCCTTGACTATGCCACTTGAGTTTAAAGGTAAACATTAAAAGGTTCTTGTTCTAGCTCCTGTGAGGCACAAATGAACTCATGATTTGTATCATTGTGCAAACACCTTCTGAAGATAGTTGCTTGCTTGCCATAGATCCAAAAAAATGTGGAAGTGTGACCTAGCACCTTAGACCATCACTGAATCTAACCAGTATCTCTTTTTGGTCGAGGAACTAAGTTCCAAATTCTAACAATATGCCCCACCATTTTTTCATGTTTTAGGTGGGTAATATTGAGATAGAATTACATGGATGTGGGCTTGAATTGAGGAGAAGTACATTCAAAATTAAAGCAAATATGGTGATGATCCAAGAGAAAAGTATCAAGAATGACTGAGACAGGTGTGTCCTTGATTGGAGTAAAATAAAAAAGATCATGTTCAACAAGCAAAGATCTATCAAGATGTTGAATCACCCTATCATCCCCTTGGTAGAAGTTAGACCAGGTGAACCATGGGGAGTCTGAATCCTTTCTCTAGTGGTGGTTAGGATTAAAAACCTCTAGTTTATTGTGCATGTAGAACCATGCATCCCTTTCTCCTATACACCATCACATCGAAAGGCACCCTTCTTTGTCCTCAGTCGAATCCACCATATTAGAGTCACCATAGAGGATCTAATGGGAATTTAAGAGAGAGTCAGCCAACCATCTCCACATGGTTGCTTGCTCCACAACATCATTAGAAGCATATAAATTATCCAGCCCAATAATGCAATTGTTGAAATAAGAAAGGGTCCATACCACCTGATGGGTGGGGTTTGAACCCTAAGAAATAATGTTCTGAGCCAACTTCAGAGCCAAAAAAATGACGGCCCCACCACGTGTATTATCATGCATAATGGCTTGATAAATGGGCCTAGACCCAATGATACATGTTGTATGTTGTAGCAAGAAGCCAAAAATCTTGACTTCTTGAAAATATTTTTTTTTTATGCTACTAAAAAACTAGTAACTATTCTTGATCTCATACTTACATGGTGGATTAGTAAGACCTCAAACATTCAAAGAGTGCACAATATTTGGACATGATCAAGGTGTAGATATCCAATTACTAACATGATTTATGTTAAAGTTGTCAATCTTACTCAAACTACACTCAAATACACACAAGATATTTCATGGGTTAATCTCTCACTTTCTCTCTCTTTTCGAGAGTCCATCCTTCTCTTTCATCCTAGTATGTCCTCTCAAGAGGGCATCATGGGTTTGTTCCAATTTGTTCTTAACAACTCTTTTCTTTGAAAAGACATTGCTTTACCTGAATGTCTCGCTATGCCTTCTCAAATAGGGGCAAAATGTAGACATCCAATTCCTAACACCATTTGTGTTGAAATTGTCAATCTTACTCAAATTGCACTCAAATACACAAATCAGGTCAAAATCCATAAAACATGATAAATGGTTCAAGCTTGTCATTAACAAGTGTCAATTTAGGTTAATGTATCCCTAAATTGGGTGATATATTTTATGGGATACCTAACTTTGATAAGATCATTTCAAGTCAAAATGATGATTTCACCATTTAGTGCTCTAGGTCACTATTTTCTTCTAATTCATATGTAAATGTCACATACGTTTGTTATTCTATGTCGACAACATCCTAAATGGGATTGTGGTCTGTATGCATAAACATTGACTTCTAATTCTTGTCTAATCAAATTATGACTCATTAATATGAATTTTTGACCATTTTGATTAATTATGCACCAATTTACAAATAATTGCACTGAACATGATTAATCATGTTTAGTACTAATTAATTTAAATCAAGATCTTAAGTGGATTTTTCATGGAAGTTATTAGTTATTTCAAAATTTAAATTTGATTCTCAATATCTACATCACCTAGTGACATCATCTATGAGGTGGCATCCATAAGCTATAAATGCATAAAATATCAGATTATGGGCACCCATGTCTCTTTAATGCCTCTTTATCCTAAATATTTATGGGGATATTTGTAGTTTCATGGCTACACATGTCGATCTTGATATGGATTTATGGGGATATTTGTAGTTACATGGCTACACATGTCGATCTTGATATGGATGGCCATGGTTGATCTTGAACAAATTAGAAAAACTATAAATAGAGGGTAATTCACTCATATTTTTAAGCTTTATATATCTAATGTTATAATGCAAAATTGTTTCCACAAACCTTTGTATTGGTCATTAAGTTTTATTAGCAAGCTTCATTTGATAGGCTAGTTTAGTGGTTTCACATCTTAAGCCTAATTTTTGAGAAGTGTTCTTGAGGCCATGGAGGAGTTTTTCCACCATTGTTGATAAAGACAAGGATGGTTGATCAGGGGAGAACACATTTTTGAGCTGCTTTTGGATGATGGAATCTATTTGGGAAGGTAACTTGTATGCTTTCTTTCATTTGTTTCTTCATTATCATTTACAAATTCATCTTGAATCGATAGGCTTGATTTAATTAGCTCTTTATGTACTTATCCTTGATTTCTTGGACTAATACTTGACTAATCATTTCTTATAATCTTACTCTACATTTTGGCACATTCGGTGGGACCACACCCCACAAATTTGGTCACAAGGCTCCTACAAGCAACCTACTAATCTTTTCCATTCAAAATCTTGGAGTTAGAGGCTAAAAGTAGTGAAAATTTTAAGTAACACACATTTTTTGTGAGTCATGGTTTTGTCCCTGTGTAGTCATGGGATTGTCATTCTAACTTGTGTTATTGTGTTTTAACTATGTTTTTTGGCTTAACGATTGTCTCTGTCTGCATGTCTAGTAGTGATATTACAATCCCACTACTCATAAGTTATGATATTATAATCCCACTACACACAAGTAGTGATATTACAAGTCCGCTACTTTTTAGTAGTGATATTTCAATCCCGCTACTTTTTAGTGGTGATATTGCAATCCTGTGACTGACTCAGAGGTGAGATTGCACTTTGAGTCATGGTATTGCAGTGTGCAGAATAGGTCATTTTCTAGAGCTTGGTTTGGGTCATCTAGACTAAATTTTTTATGATGTTTTTTTAAAAACCATGTGTTTTATTCCAAAATTTTTGAATATGAAATCAGTTTCACTTGATGTTGTATAAATTTTTCACAAAACCTATTTTTACCTAAATAGTGGGATTGTCAACCTAAGTAGTGGGATTGTTAACCCAAGTTGTGGGATTATCAACCTGAGTTCAAGATTGTCAACCTAAGTTACATGATTGTTAACCCGAATAGAGAGATTGTGACCCAGACCTGACCTAACCTAACCCAACCCAACCTAACCTGAATAGCAAGATTGTCATCCTGACTCATAGGTTTATCGACCCTGAGTGGCAAGATTGTCAACCTTGAGTGGTAGGATTGTTAACCCTGAGTGTTGGGATTATTGACCCTGAGTGGCGAGATTATTACCCCAAATGGTGGGATTACTCTGTCAAGTTGTAGGATTGCACTATGTCAACCCAAGACCTTATTTTTCAAAGTTTATTATCTAAAAACTAAATTAGCTTCAAAGCTAAAGGAAACTCTAACTTTTTTATTGCAAGTCCAACTTGAAATTTGTTAAATCATGCTCTTTAAACATCTTTTGTAGGTTTAAAATGGATTAATAACCTTGTTTTGGTGCTAAATGAAAAATTTAAATTCTTAAGTAAATTCTTTGATAAAGTGTGCTTTCAAAGTTACAACTTAAGACCAACAGGTCAAAAGAACACAACCCAAGTTTTCATTTGGTGCTTAAAATTGAATTCATGTGTCCAAGTTTTGTATTCAATAGTTATTTGAAATTATTTTTTGATTGGCAAAATAAAAGTATGTTGCATGTATGCTCTTCCACTTGTCCCCTTGAGGGAACCTTTGGAATCAAAAGCACTTTCCTTATTTACAAATTGCCTAGTCCAAGGCATAAAAAGAAAGTCATTTAAAGCACTCCCTAAGTACTTTTAATAGTGTTGGGTGATCTTCAAGATGACCCTAAAGTCTTTCTAAGTTGGCATTTATTTCATTTTATCTTAGCTCACGAGGGGGACTTCATTATCTCCCACAAGTTATATAGGGAAGCTTTGACCTGGGGTTTCATCTCCCAGCACTGACTTCATTTACTCTCACTAGGTTTGGAGGTTTGAGTGATTAAACCACCTTATAGTGTTGGAGTTGCACATGGGACATATATGCACTTTGGACATTGCACTACACTGAGTGAACAATAAGATGTAGTGGTTGAAAAAAGGACAAGACATTTTTGCAATAAGACAAGTGTTATGGACACCCAATTAAAGTGTGCTTCCTTATGTACAATAGACATGAAAGTCTTGTGAAAAAGATCCATATAGAAACATTTGAAAATAATTAGTTTAGTTAACCCCACTTTGCCATACCTTGTCAGTTTATGATTTAAGATGATTAGTTATTTGATTTATCTTTATCTTAGATTACTTAGTCTTGTTTTGAGTCAAAACTGATTGTTAACATAAACATCTTAACCAAACACAATTGTCCCCAAAATTCTTGAGCAAGGGAGTCGTTATGCTGTCCATTTAGAAATCTATATTTTCCTTGTTCAATTGTCATAAAAAACACTTTGTGTCATATCATCAACTTTTGCATAGTTATGTTGTCTGATTGAGTCTAGACCCTTTTGTTCTAAAAATTTCTTAAGTCTTTCATTTATAATTCATATCCAAAATTAAACTTTTCTAAGTTCTAAGGGTTGGTGTGTTAAAATGGGTTCACCGTTTACACACTAAACTTGTTTTAACTTGGGTTTCAATTTTACATTTGAATTGAGGGATATTTATTAGATTCATAATTGTGCTTATCATCTTGGTAGGACTTAAATCATCTTATGCATCACTTGCACTTTAAGTCTTAGAGCACACCTTTTCTATCAATATGTGGCGGCGTTGTGCTGCCCATTTGGTTTTAGTTTTATACTTAAGAATTCTTGCATGTTTTACATCATGAGTTTCGTAGTTTGCATTTTCTTCTTCGTCATCTGAAGAACTTTCCTCTAATTTTCTAGTAGCAACTCATAGAAGTTAAACTAGCTTTTATGATATTGACGTATCACAAAAATATACATTTTAGTGTGCAAGCTACACTCTAGGATTTTGAGTTATCATACCTTCTTCCAATATATATGATTTCAACTTTACCCAAAAGTTTATTAAATTCATGAACACATTCTTCTAATTGTGTGTGGTTACAAGCCACCCTCCTTTTTATAGTCTCTTTTATTACCTTGTCATTTGTTTAGAGAAAGATCAAATTTCACATCTTGTTTAAAAGTTTGCAAACATTATCCAAATCTTGCCAAACATTGAAAACACTCTTTTTAAACAAGGACACTAAGGTGTACTTGCAATAGGGTTTCTTGTGGCCATAGTTACAAGGTAGAGCATTTTTATGGTGGACATGAGCATTCTGCCTTGTTTAAAGATGTCACCCTTTTTGGGCTTATTCATTAAAAACCAATTGTATCCATGTCAGTTGTCATATGTCATCCTCATCCTTTTCCTCTAGTTTATATAAGTAATCATGCTTTAAAACATCTAGTCATTACCATTTTAGAACCTCCTCCTTTGGTTCACATGAGCAACTAAACTATGAAGCATTCAGTCATTACCATTTCAGGACCTCCCCCTTTGGTTCACACGAGCAACCAAAATATGAAGCATCCAATCGCTACCATTTCAAGACATCCCCCTTTGGTTTGCATGAGCAACCAAACTATGAAGCATCCAGTCATTACCATTTTAGGCTATTCTCCTTCACCTTGTGTGAGAAATCATGTTCCATTGTATATGAAGGTTACCATTTTAGAACCTCCTCCTTTGGTTTGTACGAACAACCAAATTACAAAGCGTCTAGTTATCACTATTCTTGGCCCATCACTTTCATTTATTAAACCTATTGTTGAAGAATCCCCATTTGATGAACCAATCATTTTTGATCCCTTCCTCAATAGTCTAATTTTTGGAGAGTCCATTATTGAACCACAAATGATTATTCCCACTAAACCAAATTTTCCCCACTTTAGAAATTTCATGTCAATCTTTGATCCAAAAAAAAACCATTACCTCTTCAATATCCATCTTATGAGGATCAAAATGTGTTCACAATTGATTTTTTACAAACAATTGTTAATCGAAACCGTGATGTTATTGTTGAACCAACCATTTGTGAAAAGTCAACCTATGATAAGTTACCTATTCATATTTTACCTATTTTTAAAGAGACTCATCTCCTTGACAAGCTAGTCTTTGTAGAGTTATCTCTTGATCTTTTTCCACTCATTGAGGAGTCTCACTTTGACAGACATGAGTTAGTTGAGACATCCCTTGAGCGGTTCCCTCTCTTTGAGGGGATTCACTTAGATGAGCCAGTCTATGTTGAACCCTTCTTAGATGAATCAATTTTTATTGAACCCATTATGCCGTCATAGGCCATTAATTTTCAAAAACTAAGCATTCAATAAATATCTTTACAACCATATCAGATAAAGAATCAGAACTAGAGTTGGGTTCTATTTTTGAATCAATATTAGATTTAGCATCAGAAATAGAATCAACATTAATTGTGACATTAGATTTAAAGTCCCTTGATTCAGAATCAGATTCAGAAATAGATTATAGTTAGGGTTGTTACAAAATTAGTTACAATCACCTTGTAGATCAGTTTGAATATATTTGTGATCCTTCTACAGTTTTTGAGGATGATTACTTCAACATTGACACAAGTTCTCCTAGTATATTCTATGAGGATTGTGCTACCTTTCATTATCCCACCATTATTACCACTTAACATAGCCATTATATTGACATTCCACCTCCCATAAATGTCGATTAGGACTGATAAAATCACACTTTGTTGAACTGCATCCATGGTGACATATCATTTAAAAAATATCAAGTGGGCTGAGACTACATTCATTTATAAGAAGAAAAATTTCCTAGTGAAACCTTTTTAGAGGTGTTCAGAGACAAACAAAGATCAAGCTCAGCATCTTTTAGTGAAACCTTTTCAAAGATGCTAGAAGATAATCAAATTCAAATGTTAACATCTCTTAGTGAAACCTTCTTAGAGGTGCTATGGGATGATCAGAACAAATTCATTGGTGAAAACCTCATCAAGGTGCCAATAGCTAATCACATTAGTTCTTCATTATTTATTGAATATATTATTCAAGATCAAATTAATTCAATTTCTAATATACAACATAATCAGATGGTATCTACTCTCAAGATCAAGCAATAAAAGAATAGGTGGTCATATTGAGAGCATCTTCAGAGGTCTTCGACACCACCACAACCAAATTATGTCAAATCCAGAATCAAAAACATTATATGTGACTGAAAGTTATGATCTTCATTTGTTACCCATTCATATACACTCCATCATCATCCACCTATTCATTACCTAATTATATCATTAATCATTGGCAACACTTTCCTTTACACAGGCTACAAAGTTATCTTGTCTCAAAGTTTGGAGGAAGCAACATCAATTGATAATGAAGATCATGAACAAATTATTCAAATCTAGATTGAAAGCAAGGTCTTAATAGAACAACTATTTTGAAAGGGTGTTGGGTAGAAATTTTTATAACTGATCATTTTAGTAGTCTCATTCATTGACTAGGATGAACATCTCCATGTCAGTAAGAGAAACAAAACCATTTTTTCACTTGCCATTACCCATTGAACATTGTCCTTGTCTAGTCTCTTAGGGGCAACCCCATAAACCATTTTATTATAGGCATTATTACACCATTATGATCCATGTCCCATGCAATTTGAAATACATTGACTTTAGATCATTCAGGACTATGTAGGTAACACTCAATATCTATTGAGGTTAGATCGATCACCTTCTTACGTTCTCATTGTTTTGTAAGTAATTCTTCTAAGTTTGAATGCTATCACCATTTTGGGAGCAACATAAGCCTACACTCTCACCATTTTGTGATCCTAATCCAATCATTGATTGGGGGCAACCGTGTTTACCCTTATATCCAATTATCTCTTGATCATTTTCCTTATACCATTTTATTATACCATGTCTTTACTATTAACCAAGACTTGTTTTTAGCTGTCTTATCTGATCTCATTTTTATCTTGGTTCCTTTGGTTTATCCCACGCTTTATGTGAGGGGATTATAATCTAGTTTCATTAGTTTTGGAATGTTGTGTTAAATGATAGTCTATGAGACATAGTGTGATATTTGATTTGACAAGTTATCTTTCATTAATTATCTTATCTAGTAACATTGATTATAACCACCTATGGGTAAATCAATCTTTTGGATGCTGCTGATTATAACTACCTTTGGGTAAATCATAATTGTGATATTGTATCTTAATTATAAATACATATGGGAAAATTAGGTATAATTCCTTTTTATCATGCTTTGTTGCATCATCTGGTCATTACTATTATCATTTATCTTGTCGTTCAGCTCTATTTGTGAACTTGTTATGACCTAGTCAATTTTTCACCACATTTTGTGATGGTTGGATTATCATGACTTGGGATTATTATAGGGTTATGTAGGATGTGTTTGATTCATGTCAAGATCAATGCAGTCCCTTTGATCCTTGCTTTCATCAATTTGTGAGCATGGCCCATTGTAGTTGGTTTAGCTGTTATATTGGAAATTCTACTCTCGAACAAGCATCTCCTTGACTAGGTAGTCCCACGTTGTGTATATCTTATCCCAAAAACACCCAAAACATTGAAAAACCTAGAAAACACCACAAACATTAAAAATTGATCAAAAAAACAAAAACATTGTCTTACACTTCTGTACGTTTATACATTCCCATCCCACCATGCTATGTTATTTCCATTTTTCAAGAAAAATTTGTTCCACTGACTTACCATCTTGGAAGCATTTTACCCTACTAACTTTCTATTGGGTGAGAAATCAAGTCCCACCAGCTTTTTATTTTGGGAGTTCATTCTTATTTATTTTTATTTTCTTCTATTTCTTCTACAACATTAATCATCTCTTTTATCACCATTTTTTCTTCTATCCCACTTCTCAAGAGAACTACATCAGGCCCAAAGTTTATGTTAGAACATGAGTCCATGGAACTATATAGGAAGCACCAACTTGTCCTGTAAATTTGGAGCTAGCTCAGCCAACCCCTTCCTCTTCTTCTCTTCACCCATTTATTTTGTTATTATTCATCTTTAATTATGGAACAACTTTGTGTCCTTGATCTTTGTCACATTGTTGTAGCATGTAACGCCTCTACTACACATACATAAATAATTATTTTTAAACCATGCTAATATTTACACCTTACTCAGGTTTGTGTGTCTTTATTTGATTTATATTGGTGTTTTGTTGTGCTTTCATAACTCTTAATTAATTTCTTAATCTTTTCCCCTATTTTCTACTTTTTGTCTTTCCTGATCTTGTGTTTCCCTATTTTTTTTTCTTATCTCTTTTGTGTTTAAGCATATCTTAAAAATTATTATGAACTTTGATCATTTGTATCTTGGTTTCATGTTATTAATTTTTTATCGAACCTTTTTATTTATTTGATTGTTGTTGATGGCTTTCTTTCTTTTTCTTTCCTCTTTTATTTTCTTTTCCAAGTACATCTTGATGGTCCACATGCATCTTGATTATTCGTATCTTGATCTCATGTTATCATGGTGTCCTTCCTTTGTTTTTAAACATTCTTTTTCTTACCTGAGTATTCATTATCCATATCTTGATTTTAAGCTAGGTTCATTTATGTTTATCTTTTTCTTTTCTTTTTTCTTTTTTGTTTAAATGTAAATAGTTGTAACTCTAGTTTTGGTCATTATTTTACCATTATCTTTAGTTATAGATATTCACATTTGAATCAGATAAACGCAATTGGAATGACATGTCATTATAAGTTATTAATACCCATGATACCTAAATTATTTTTCTATAGCAAGCACTTTGTGCACTAGCATCAAAGTGTTAATGTAAACATCACTTCGATGAATAGTTCTCAAGAACACTATGCATTATCTAGGCTTAAGATAGGGAATTAGGCATCTACATATCATGCATTTTAGCAGTCGAATCAATGCTTAGACATGTATCTCTTCACATACATCATGAGTCTAATCAATCTTTAGTTAGTTTTCTTCATCCCTCATTCCATTCTATGCCATTTCCTAGGAGAACTATATCAGCTTGAGGTTAGCTTGGATATATTTATATTGAGGTTAACTTGGATATCTTTCCTTCTTATTTTCATCTTTTTCATTACTTTGTGAATTCTCATATGCTTAGTTTATTATGGCTTTCCAAGCCATTCTACCATCACATATACATTCTTACCCGCTCATTTTAATCTATGTAATAGGTTATTTCTTGAGCTAATTACTTGCCAATTGCCCATTTTGGGGCACAACATCTGAACAACGTCATAACCAAATCAGCCCTACTGGGGAAAACCATTATTTATTATTTATCAATGATCAAAATAATCCTTACTAGGGTAAAACTATTTTATCACAATCACATCAGCTCTACTAGGGCACTTCTTATTATCATATTTATAGAGAACCCATTCTAGTGGTGCTTCCCCTCCTAAAGTAGAATGTTTTCTCTTTTCCTCTAATTCAAACCTCTCCACACTGTTTCCAATGATGGAAACCTTTGGTGTGCAACTTGTCTTAGGATTGAACAATGTTGTAACCACATAGCTTATAATCTCAAATTGGGTACATTTAAAGTGTGTCCCTTATATTTATGGATTGAATCCTTCCCATTCACCCTATATTTGGGTCATATTATACCTCTCATTATATTTTGATCATTGATGGTAATCACATGTGCAAGCATTAGCTCATCTGGATATGAATATTTCACGGGTTAATCTATCACTTTTTCTCTCTTTTTGAGAGTTGTTCCTTCTCTTTCATCCTAGTATGTCCTCTCGAGGGGACATCATGGGTCTATTCCAATTTATTCTTGACAATTTTTTTTGAAAAGACATTTATTCACTTGAATGTCTCACTATGCCTTCTCAAACATGGGTAAAATGTAGACATCTAATTCCTAACACCATTTGTGTTGAAATTATTAATCTTACTCAAATTGCACTCAAATATACAAATTAGGTTAAAATCCATAAAATGCACTAAATGGTTCAAGCTTGTCATTTACAAGTGTTGATTTAGGATAATGTATCCCTAAATGATGCAATACATTTTATGGGATACCTAACTTTGATCAGATCATTTCGAGTCAAAATGATGATTTCACCATTTAGTACTCTAGGTCACTCTTTTCTTCTAATCCATATATACACATCACATACCTTTATTATTCTATGATGACAACATCCTAAATTAGATTACGGTCTATATACATCTAACATCAACTTCTAATTCCTCTCCAATTAAATTATGACTCAGTAATATGACTTTCTAACCATTTTGATTAATTGTGCACCGATTTCTAAAAAAATGCTCTAAACTTGATTAATCATGTTTAGTACTAATTAATTCAAATCAAGATCTTAAGTGGATTTTCCATGGAAGTTATTGGTTATTTCAATATTGAAAATTGATTCTCAATATTTGCATCACCTACTAACATCATCTATGGGGTGGCATCCATTAAGCCATAAGTGCATAAAATATCAGATTATGGGCACCCATGCCTCTTTAATGCCTCTCTATCCCAAATATTTATGGGGATATTTGTAGTTTCAATTAAATAACAAGATTTATTCATGGCCACACATGTTGATCTTGATATGGATGGTCATGGTTGATCCTAACCAAATTGGAAAAACTATAAATAGAGGGTCATTCACTCATATTTTTAAGCTTGATTTATGTAATGTTATAATGCAAAATTGTTTCCAAAAATCTTTGTATTGATCATTAAGTTTTATTATCAAGCTTCATTTGATAGGCTAGTTTAGTTGTTTGAGGCCATGGAAACCATGGAGGAGTTTTGCCTAGTTTTTGAGAAATGTTCTTGAGGCCATGGAGGAGTTTTGCCACCATTATTAACAAAGACAAGGATGTTTGATTAGGGGAGACCACATTTTTGAGCCACTTTTGGATGATGGAATCCATTTGGGAAGGTAAATAGTATGATTTCTTTCGTTTGTTTCTTCATTATCATTTGTAAATTCCCTTTTAATAGATAAGCTTCATTTAATTATCTCTCTATGTATTTTTCCTTGATTTCTTGGACTAATACTTGACTAATCATTTCTTTTAATCCTACTCTACATAAAGTGCATGCAATTCTCCTCATAAAGACTTTCTACCATGAAAAACTTATTATATAGAAGGTTATTAGGCATGCAATAATTTATTCTAAATAATTTCCACTTGTGTGCCATATATTCCTTCTCTTCAAGGGATGAAGATGTGCTATGAGGACACTGTAAAATAGATTTTTGGTCTAGAGTGACTAAGCTCCTATCTTCGTTGGGGGCACTCAACCTAAGAGAGGGTTGTGACTAGGACACTAAAGGTGTTGTCTCCACTAGTGAGGCCACTACATGTAGTGTATGCATAATAGGCAGAGACACTTTGGTGGGTAAGGTAGCCTTGCCAGCAGAGGTTGATGTAACATTATTACTAGTAGGCTGAAATGACAAATTTTATTACCTGCCACCATATTTGGAAGAATTATTATTTATTTTTTGTTGGTGATGATAGTAAAACCATCCACATTTCCATTCAAAGCTTTGGCATCATATATGCTTTTTTCTTGAGGATCAAGGGGTGTATGAACCATCAGAGGGTGCTCCTGAATCATGTGGTCTGAGGATTGACACCAAAAGCAAGTGTTCAAAAAGTTGATATACAAAAGATGCTGAGAAAAATGGTTAGAGCCAATTTATATATCAATAAAATCTTTCAAATCATGGGAAAAATCAACTTCTACACAAACCCTCTTCTGAGGAGGAGCCATATAAAATTTAGTCTGCTCATGGTAGATGAAGTGTCTTATGGGTTTTATGAGATGGTCAATAAAACCCCAGAGGGGGAGCAGTAGGCCAGGAAATTTAACCCATACGGGAACTTTTAGTTTTGTGTGATAAAAAACATGAAAGTCCTAAGTCCAGTGACAAAATACAACCAAAGTGTTATGCATGAATCAAGGCACATGTTTAACAATAGATTTGCAATGTTCTAGGTTAGAAAAACAAAACAAAAAAAATCAATTTGTAAGGTTTTAGACTCCCTCAAGTTTCACACCATGGCCTTTCTAGTGGTTATGAACCCATTGCTTTAGAAGGATCTTTGGGGGGACTCGACTGATAAAATAAGCAATTAAAATAATTTTTTTAAAGAAATGACAAGATTTGTCAAATTCAAACACATCCAAAATAACATTAGGTAATGGAGAATCAGATTCATCATCATTACCTCATGGAAGACTTTCAGGATGGATTTCCTCACCTACTTTGTGGCCATGGTTATGCTCACTTGCTCTAGCTTTCTCTGCATCCACAGATGTAGAGATGGAGGTGGAATTCATTAAATAAAGGGTACCCCCTTACCCTTAAAGGGTGAATTGCTAATAAAAAAATTGATTATGTGTTTTTATGTTTTTATAATGGATAGGTTTATAAACTACCCTCATGTTAATAATTTTTTGAGCCTAATTTAAATTATAATTCTTCTAAATTATGTTATTTGTCAGGAGTATGTCAATATTAGGTCTAAATTAGCAAATAGAGGGTGTCTTTGAGCCTGATTTAAATTATAATTATTTTATGTTATAATATTTGTTGGTAGCAGTTTAATATTAAGGCCAAATTAATAAGTGAAGGGCTCAATGAATTGTAATGTACATCTACCCAATAAACCATTGTGCTTTTATTATTTGGTGCAAGTAGGTTTTTGTTATATTAAAATCATAAAAATAAGGCCCCAATGAACTGTGAGTAAATAAATGAAGGTCAATATAGGGCTACAAGTTAACCAATTAGACATTGTTTTCCACTATTTAGTGTGAATAGGTTGTTATTAGAATATAAAAACCAAAATTACAAGTAGATGTAAATGGAATGATGAAGGTTGATTTGAGGTTGTGTGCCCTTAATTAATCCTCATTTGTTAATTATTACACTATAGTAGGTCATTTTATGGACCCAAGTTAGTGTGATTCAAAAAATTAAATTATTCAACACATTTTTTTTGATATTCATAGCAATTAGGTTCTTATTAGATCAAAATCATCAAAACAAGGTTCCTAATTACAGTGCAATTAGAACAATGATTTTTGATTATGGGATGCACACAACCAATTAACCAACATTTGTCATTATTTCATGCAAGTGTGTCTTTACTAAGAAAATTTGACAAACAAAGGTGTGAAATTCTACAATGAAATTACACCATGACCTCTTGGTCCTCAAGTGACCTCACACAGACTCACAGTGTAAAGGTAAAGCATAATAATAAAAAACATATAACTACAAAAATTATTCTTTAATTATCAATAAACTAGCATTGAATCAATAATGAACTACCTTTTTTACTAATAGGATAGAGGTGGAACTATAAGTGATAGATAATTAAACTCTCGAAATGGAAAAGATTCTTCTAGTCAAGAGTAGCTCAACTAAAGACTACCTTTTATTTATAATGTTTAATTCTAGCCAAAATTATTTTTTAATTTATATCTTTAGTCAAAAATGTTTACTCTAAAAATCTAAAAAAAAAATTAATCATAATATAATTTTATTTGTAATCTATATTTTTCAAATGTCCTTTAATGTAATTATATCAGTCTACTTTAATAATTTCTATGATAGTAAATTATTAGGATTTTTTGTTCAAAATATTAACTATCACATATAAATTTGGAGGTGATATACCCCAAAAACAAATTTAAATAAAAAATAGAATACTTGTGAACTTTTTATCAATTTTTTTTAAAAGTTGAAATTATAATTCTACATTTTTTTACTTCTTAACTTTTGTATTGCAAACTCGAATTATAATTGTGAGTGTTTTATAAAAACACCGGATTTAAAAAAAAATCAAATTAGAAAAGAAAGAAAGAAAGAAAGAAAGAAAGAAAGAAAGAAAGAAAGAAAGAAAGAAATAAAGAAAGAAAGAAAGAAAGAAAGAAAGAAAGAAAGAAACAACAACAACAACAACAACTAACTTTGGACAGTGAATTAACGTTCCATAACATCACTTTAAACTTTGAAATTTTTACCCATTTTAATATATCATCTTAACTACTTATAACTATGGTTTCAAGGTCTAACTCATTATACATTTTATGATATAACTGATTTTATTGTGAGATAAAATGTATTTTTTAAACCTATATGACCAAAACTTAACTTTTGGAGTACCAGTAGTTGTGCATTAGAGTATCAATTCTTGAGTCTTACTTGTCAAGATGTGATTGGTTACTTTTAATTTTATAGAGTAAATATTGAACAAGTACTAGATGTTACATGCACCACTATTGGTACACTTTAATATTTATACACATCAATATGTTCCATCAATGGGGTAAACTTGAATAAAAATCCTATTACACCATTGTTAGGTGCAACACTACTAGGACATTTCCCGTACTACATGAAAGAGTCCCCTCAGCCCCTCCCGCTCAATTTTGATGTTTTGAGATGAACATGAAAGGCAAAGTGAGTTATCATATGGAAAAGGGAGGGAGAAGCTCGTTTCAGTTTTTGACCAACCAACCATCATTCAAGAGTAATGTTGGTATGTACAAACGGAGAGGTCCCATTCATTGAAAAGAGACTAAAAAGCCATATGTCATATGCATTTAGTTATGATAACTCTCTTTCAATATTGGGATATATGTTGGTGGAAATATATAAGTTAAATGTTGAGTAATTTGTTTAAAGTGGGATGGTTAAAATCCTCTTTTATGGGGTCTTGTGCCTAAACACAATATTATATAGACAAACATGGACTTGTCAAATAGGATATTAGATTTGACTAGATGAATGGAAGAGGAGGAGAAGAGTGAATAAGACTGTCTAGCAGTAAGAAAACAAACAAATGACATAAAAAAATATTTATAATATCTAGTTCTAGTCAAAAATATATTCTAATTTATATCTTAATTCAAAAATGTTTACTTCAAAAAAATCTATAATATTTATTAATTATAATATAATTTTATTATTTTTATTTGTAATATTTAAATTTTTAAACATATACTTTAATATAATTATATTAGTTTCTATGATAATAAATTATTAGGATTTCTTTTTTTAAATATTAATTATCACATTTAAATTTGGAGGTGATATACTCCAAAAATAAATTTAAATAATAAATTAAAATGTTTTGTTAATTTTTTTCAAAGTTTAAATTTTAATTCTAAATTTTTTACTTCTTATTTTTTGTAATTAGAACTTAAATTATAAATGTAAAAATTAAAAAAAAATGTTAAATTATTATTTACTAAATTAAAAAATAAAAATAACTATCATCTTCACCACAAGAAGATTGACTGGTTTTTTTTCCCTCTCTCTTCTTTCTTTATTTATTTCCATTAATTTTACAGTTTTGAGATGAGTATGATAGACAAAGTGAGTGACCACATGGAAAAGGGAGGGACAACTAGAGAGGTCTCACCCAGTGAAAAGCCACATCATATGCATTTCATTATGATAACTCTCTTTTAAATGTTGAGAATTTTTTTTTTAAAAGTGGGATGGTTGAAAATATATTTTTATGGGGTTTTGTTTCTAAATACGATATTATATAGACAAACATGGACCTTTAAAAAGGACATTAGATTTGACTAGATGAATGGAGGAGGAGGACAAGAATGAATATGATCAAATGGGAGTAAGCATATAAATATAGGGCATATAAATTAAAATGATAGCTATTGTAGGTGGGTTCATTCCTAATTTCCATTCTCAAAATAACGAGAAAAAAAAAGAAAAGAAATTTTTCACATAATTTATTCTAAAAATAATTGTATCTTATTTTATAGATTGGAGAAATATTGAAGATTATATTTTACTAAATGAACGAAAGAGATATGTTGATGACATAAATTTGTGCTAGGAACATGGTAGGAATAACTTGGAAGAATTTCACACACGTCATCAATTTGATTTTGAGTATTCAATTCACTAAAGAGGTGGAACAAGATGAAAACTTATCTTTTTTAGATGTCCTCCTTTATTGCAAAAAAGATGGTTTTTTGGCTCACAAAGTTTAGATAAAAAGAAGGCATACTAACCTTTATTTACATGCTACTTCTCACCATCACCAGGCTAAAAAAGTAGGGGTTTTGAAGACTTTGGCCACTAGAGCTTTTAGGGTTTGTGATAACTACTTAGAACAAGAATTAGACCATTTAAAAGAAGTTTTTAACAAAAATGGTTATAAATAAAAAAAATTTGAGAGCGTTTAAATAAGTGAGAGAAAGTCACAATAGGTAACTTCAAATTGATACCTTGATGAGGGGCCTAATAACCTTCCAATCGTACATTGAAGAAATATCTAATATAATTGCTAAGATCTTGAAATGCCAAAACATTTCTACCACTTTCTTACTTTTAAACAAACTGAAACAATCTCTAAAATCATTTAAAGATTAGTGTGAACCTTGGTCTAAAAGCAATGTTTACAAAACTGAGAGTACAGATAATATTCTCTTTATCAATGAAACATAAAGATCTATCTAAACTAGGATTAAAGAATATGCAATAAACATCCGTTTAAAGAATATTTCTGACAAAACACTCTTATAAAATTAAACATTTTATTTATGTTGAGAAGACAAAAATTTTAACTATAAAAAACCATTATCAAAAACACAAATTGAAAGAATCCATAGAGATAAAAACCATTAATTTTGTAGGTGGGTTCCTTCCTTCCTAGAAATGACAAGGAAGAATTGCCGAATGATGATGTTCAAAAAATAGAGAAGCAATGGAGAAAAATAAGATTCGACTCAACTAACCAACAAGGAAGAACAGAGAAACACCGACCTCTCAAACTATCGACCATTTTTAAAGTAATACACAAACACTGACCTGACAAACACCATCTTAAATTATATGTAATGGAGATTGATTTGATTTAAAGTATAAATTAATGGACAATAATTATCTTATAACTATTGCCCATTGATTTGATACTTTAGCCGAGTGACTAAATTTCATAATCCACCGTATATGTTATGCACTTTTTTTTATGAGAGTTATTTGTCAAGATTACCCTTCAAATATAAAATAAATATAGGATAGTGTTAACATAATTCATAATATAAAAAATAAATATTAGATATTGTAGTTTTGATTAAATTTTTATTTTACATTTAGTACGATCTTTTAAAAAATTATTATATTTTATAATTAAAAATTTAAATATGTTTATATGATCATCATATTTAATTTTTCAAAAATATTTGTTCACTCATAAATATGGTGAAGGAAACCATCAATTAATATTTAGTTTATGTGATTATTTTAAAAATAAAAATAAAATTGAAAAGCATCTATATATTAATATAAAACAAGATATGGTACAATGCTAATCATACAAAAAAATGTGTGGAAAAAATGCACAGCACATATATTAGAAACATCTTGAATATGTTCCATTGCACTTTTGAAATCTTTCCCTATGAACTTAGAGAGTGCCTTCAAGGCATTATAAGGAATAGGGTCCCATGTAGATAGGGCTACTGGAGGGATGAGTGGGATACCACTATTCCATGCTACAAAGTTTCTTGGTGTTCCTGGGATTATCCCAAGTAGTTTTACAAAATTTCAAAACTATAAATCCACTTCATACCTGAAAATCCCCCTCCTTTTGGTTTTTTGTCTAGAGAATCCAAACTTACGATCAAATTTACAAATTTGTCAAATCGTGAGATTCCTTTCTACCTTTGACAGCCTGTGATTAAAACCCACTATCCAAGCTATTAATTTTAAAATTTCTCGTACGTACGAAAGTCCAAATTGGTTTGATTTTTAATCATAATGGATTTAATATGCTATACATCACTCCCAAATCTTACTTTCTCTAAACCTCTATAATGTTTTCCTCTAATCCCGCTGCTTGTCGATTGAAGTTGAAGATCTAAGGTCTACGTGGAGGGTTATACGAGAGCGGATCTTTTCAAAATGATAATTTACAACATTAAACTATTTTTATAAAATGTGGGATATGTTAATACTCAAAAATAAAAAATAATCCAATATAAAAGCTTTCATTTTATCCATGCCTTGTTTATCTCTTACAATTTTAACAATCTAAGAAATATTTTCAAATTTATTGAGAGATGGGGTCAAAATCCACACCATTAAAATTCAAGGAAATCATGCGGTGTTGATGATGGGAGCAATTAATGTCGGCCCAATTATAGGTGTTGTGATTTGGAGACCAAATGTGTAGAGGATGGATGGTGAGGGAATTCTTGAAAGAGAGAAGATTGTGTTGATCATATTAATAAAAAGGAAAAGAACATGAGTTTTGAATGAATAAGAGGAAGAAAAGCAACAAAATAACCATCTTCAATCTTGGGCTTTTTTCATGTAAAATGAGAAATGGAATGGACTAAAATTTGTGGGCTCTCAAATTCATGGTATCCATCAACAAAACTAGCCACTATGTTGTGTTGTACATATTAATTTTATCCGTTTAGCTTATCTAGAGCGCAAAGAAAATCAAGGAAAAGGATAAGAATGAATAAATATTACAAATGGTTATAAGTGGTTTGTCTATATTAGTCACTAAAATATATATTCACATGATAAATAAAATAATACTAATTTATCATAATATTATTCAAATTAGAATAAGAAATATATAGCACTATTATAAGTGTAGCAGATAACATTGGATTTCTTACAGTAAAAGAAGAGTTTGAATATTAACTTATATACGTTAGATATATTAGATTTATAGATTTTGGAAATATTATGTATCTGTTTTACACAAAATTTTAGATCACCAACCATGATATATTATTAGGAAAAAAAGAGCTATGGTGAATCATGGTTGGTGACCCACAATGTCAAAAAAAATAAAATTGTGAATCTATTTTCTATGAATTGTGAAAGCATATAATCTTTAATTAAACATACTATTTTTTACAATATAAAATATATACATCAAAAGTGTAGTGAGTAACATAATGTCACATTATTTTTTTAAATGATTTATAATTTGAATCATTATTAAAATTATTAAAAAAAAATGTTTGAAAATTATGTAAGTGAAAAAGCAACAAATTTTACAATTATAATAATAAGAGTTGTTCAAATTATCTCAAATAATTTGTTATATAATTTACATAATTTATAATATCAATTATTCTCTTTAAAATATATTAATATTTAAATAAATTAAATTAAATACGAATTATAATATAATATTTTTACATTTTAAATAGTTAATCATTCAAATCCAATAAAATAATAACATATTATGTAAAATTATTAACACTAATTAAATTATATTACAATTATAACCAATCTTTATAGCTAAGAATTGGTAATGTGAAAGTTCACATTACAAAGTTTTCATATTTAGATTTAATCTTTATTCAAAATATATCTATAACAATAGAAAAGTATCCTATTAAAAATTGGTAATGAAAGAAATTCATTACAGGTATAGTATTATCATTTAAAAGTTTTATAACTTATAAAATAATAAAAAATATGGTTTATTTATAAAAATATAAAATATTAATTTATGGACATGTTAAAATAAAAATAATTTATTTTATTAAACATTTTTTTATTGTTTATGCACATAATTATGTTGAATTTAAATAATTATTGAGCAATATATATTTTTAATTAAATACTTATATTTTATAAATAAATAAAATTCTAAGTTAAATTTTATTCAAATGTTCGATAATTTATATTTTCAATAATTTTTATTTAAATTTAATATAATATTTTAAAATGATTTTTTATACCTTTTTAAAATTATAGTAATAAAATATATCTTTTAAATAATTAAAATAATAATAAAAAATAATAAAATAAAATAAAATAAAATATTTGTTTATAATATTAACTTAAATGTTTTTATGCTTAATATTTAAAAATAATAACTTATTAAATATTGATCATATTATAATATAAAATGTACACCATCAAAAGTGTATTGGATTGTGCAGAACTCATACATTAAGATTGAAGAGAAGGGGTCATTAATGCTATAAGGGAAGAAATGTTTATACCATGACGTTGTAATTGAACTGACCCAACCAAAAATAATATTGATGTTTTGAAAGTGGACCCTACCACTTAAACGTTTGCACATGGTTTCTCAACTTTTTAATGAAATAATCCAGGTTTTTGGGCAACAACCAAACTTTTATGTTATCAATATTTAACAAGAAGATATAGTAGAGGTAGATTCAGATTAAAATTCTGAACTCTTATCTTGCCCTGACTTGATTTTTCATATATGCCTTTTTAAATTTTATCTCTTGTTGCACATAGCATCTTCAAATTTGTCTAAGTTTCCCTTAAAATTCTATGTGTAGAAAAATGAAGTACAATTATTAAAAGATGGGTCCATTTATTCTATAGTGGGAATAACTAGTTATATCATGACGTTGAAAGTGAACCAACTCATTTGAAAAAAAGAGTGACATTTTAAAAGTGGACCCTACCACTTAAATGTTTGCACATGGCTTCTTGACTTTTTCATTAAATAATTCAAGTTTGTGGACAATAACCAAACTTTTATATTATTTTTATTTAACAAAAAGATGTTGTAGAAGTATATTAAAATTAAAAATCTTTACTTTTATTTTGACTCGACTTAATTTTTTATATATGAAAAAAAAATTGACATTTTGAAAGTGGACCTTACCACTTAAATGTTTGCACATGTGTTCTCAACTTTTTGATTAAATAATCTAAGTTTGTGGACAACAGTCAATTTTTTTTTCAAAAACTGATGTATTAAAACTGAACCCTACCTCTTAAACATTTTAAACTTTATTCGATTCGTCACCGATAGACATTTTCTCTCATGTTTGAATTTGGATTATCCACCGTCCTTCCACGCCTCTAATTCCCAACCAATCTAAATTCCCCCACACTAATTTGATGGTTGGGAAATCAAATTAGCGTTAAATTATCAAAGTTTTTCCTTTGCTCGCCACTCTTTAAACATATAAATAAGGTTCGGGTTTTGCAGTTGCATTTAGTTATATCTTTAGAGAAGATTTTTTAAGTGGAAGTTAAAAATATTTTAAAAGACATTCTATTGAAATCGTTGAAGAATTGAAATAAGATTGTGTCATGGTGTTTGAAGTAAGCCACACCCCCTACTCTAATATTTTTAGGGTAGAATGAAATGCTTTAAAAAAAATTAATTTCAATGAAAATATTGTCATCATTAAAGTTGACGTAAGTAATGATATAATTGTGATGGATAATGTTGATTATTATTGTAATATTTTAGATTATTTTAAAAATAATAGATGTTATCATTAGCATTCGATTATTTTAGTTTTCAAAGTGTTTAGAATCGTTAAAAAATGACTAATCTTTTTTTCTTGCATGTTAATTTAAAGAAACATTTCTTACTAAAAAAAAGAATGAAAATATCTATAGAATCTATGGTGCTTCTCAGACACATAAATCAAGCATTGTCTTGAGACCTATTATAGATACTACTGATTCATCCACTTATCCCTCAACATCATTTCTTCCTAGAAAAATTAAATCGTTACTAGGAAAAACTTTTTTTTTTCTTAAAAAAACTTTGGATTTTGTTGAATTCATTAAAGATAAGAAAGTTTCCAATGAGGATATTTTAGTTAGTTTTGATGTAGTGTCTCTTTTCATAAAAATTCCCATTGAGGAAGTTATTAGAGTAGTGAGTAGATAAGTGATGAAGAAATGAAGTCTTTAGTTAAGCTTTGTTTGAGGTCAACATTTTTCACTTTTAGAGTTTTGATTTATGAACAAACGAAAGGTTTTGCGATGGGGTCACCTATTTCTCCAGTTGTTACCAACCTGTTCATGGAGTCTTTTGAAAACATAGCTCTCTCCACTCTTTCCCTCTCAGACTAATGTGGTAGAAAAGGTATGTTGATGACAAGCATGTAAATTGGCCACATAGTGTATAAAATTTGGAAGAATTCAATCAACACATCAATAATGTTATTTCTAGCATCAAGTTCACTAAGGATTATGGGACACACAACTAATATCTATTGAATAGCAAATAGTAATTTAGTGAGCATTAGCAAAACACTCAGTTAATACCAAACATCATGTTTGCATTGAGGACACCAAAGTTTTAGTTGTAGAAGATCACTTCTTAAAGTGTAATCTAAAAGATGCTATTGAGATTTACAAATACCAAAACAATAGAGATGTGGCTTAGGTCTGAACCATTCTTGGAAACCATTAGTTTACCTTTCTAAAAGTCACAATTAGTATACATCTTCTCTCCTCCTTCCCTAGTGTTATTAGTGTTCCTTTTCTTGCATTTACCCAAACAATTTTGTCCCACATCCGTAGTACCAGAGGTCCAAGTTTATAGTTTTTGTTTTTAGTTTCCACTTTTTTTTGCAATTTGGATTTTAGTGGAGTTCTTTGTTTCTCTTCAATTTCTAACTAGGTTCAAGGCTACATATTGCATTCCATGATTTTTATTTTGTTTAGATAGGTATTCACTTTTGACCAGAGCTCTAACTAGATAGTGCCTTTTATTACCAGAGCAACAACTGGTATGGGATACAAATGGGGCTCCTAGATCCCCATGAATAATATTTTTCAACAACAATACCACTTTAATGAGACACTATAAATCACAAACTATATGTTTCTCCAATTATCAAACAATACCAACTTCTGAGATTACCAGATCTACAAAAAGAAAGGATGTTATATCCCTCCAACTGCAAGCTGCTCAAACCATCTAATAATACTGATTTATCAAATATGCCAAAGCTACCATAGATCCACCCATATGCTCTATGGACACTAATACCACTATTAACAACTACTTTTGGCCTCACATGACTCAGTTAGAATTGAACCTTGGTGGGATTGGATACATCCAAGTGACCTCATCAACTAACCCCCACCTCATTGGCGAAAAATGTTGGGTAACATGATTTTTGAAATGGACCCAGAACTGTAGGCATTTTTGTAACTAGAATGCCCAAACCAATGGTGAATAGTATCCCTAGCCATGGATTGTGGACTTGTCTCATCGCATTGAACACAGGTTTCAAGCCACATGTTGACCCTTGTTGTATTGAACATTGAGTCAGTTGTCCATTGCATTGTGGATACTTTTCACGAATAACCTGTTGTAGCTTAGTATGGGAACGATGCTAGAGAGTGTTTATCCCAAAGAATGAATCCCAAGACCTCTCATTTCTAACACTCAACTCACTCACCACTAGGCTATCATCATCAGATTAATCTATGATGTTTTTTACAACCAACCTAATTGTTCTAATAATTGTATACATTAATATCTTATTTAGGTTCATCAAATTAGTATATATATATTACAACCTATCATTATCAATAGTAATATCAATACATTGCATAAATGTTTTAAGACTTTTTTTTTATAGATTTAGGTTTATAGTTTGGTTATCATTTATAGCAGGAGTAAGTTCTTGGTATCTTCCTAATTCTTTGAGTTACATTCAATATTTTGAATCGATTATTGGTACTTAATAAATTAATATTTACTAATGTAAATTATCTAGTCATTAACATCATTTTAAGAATGTGCTTGTAAGTAATTTGTTCTTGTTAAAATTTTAATTTAATTTAAATTTAAATTTTTCATTTAATTTAAGTTATTTAATCATCATTATGATTATTTATTTTTATTTTTTAACTGTAATACTAGTTATTTTCCCTTTCTTACATTGAATTTATATTTTAATTATTAATTATTGATATTGATATTGATATTATATTTATTTTTTAATTTAAGTAATTTATTAAATATTTTATTTAAAAAATAGGGGCTCACTTCATCCTACCATCTTTGAGATTTATTTAAGATCTAAGTCTGTAATTCATCTATCATTCTATTTTTTCTCCGATGATGGATCAATGAGTGTGATATGAAACATTGATCCAATTTTTCTTATTCATTCATGTGAACATTAACCATTTCTTTTAATCATTCAAAATAAATGATGAGAACATTTAAAAGGAAGAAATATTAGATTTTATTTTAAATAAAATATAATGTTTATTGGAAATAAAATTTTATTAAAATCTATAATTTAAGTAAAATTTAGTTTTAAATTTTATATTTGATTGTAACAACGTAATTTTTTAAATATGAATAATTTAATTAAAAATATATATCATCAAGATATTAATTAAATTTATAATAATTATTTGTATAAATAATAAAAAATAAAACTTATAAAAAAATAATCTTTTAAATTTAATACATATGTTTGTTTATAAACTAAAATTTTAGTTTTTTCAAGAAGCTTTGCTTTTGATTGTTCTTCTCTAGTATTAAAATTCCATACAACAGTGTTATATTTGTGATACATTTCACTATTTATATAATTTTATATCACTTTTGCATTTATATTATGAATAAAATGGTATATATATATATTTATATTAATTAATTAATTATTTATTTATTTATTTATGTGAACTTCCACACCAAATTTCAATCATATTTATATAATTCTAAACTTACATCACTCATTTTTCTGTAAAACTTATATATTATTAATTAAAATTTGTATATGCCATGCACTTTTTTATAATAAATTTTACTAATTTTTTTAAAATTGACATCTTATACTTTTATCAACACGGCTTTTAATTTTTTATCACTTTTTTATATTTATTATCTAATGATTTTATTAGATCTATAATATTATCTATACACTTTTTAATTTTATATATATATATATATATATATATATATATATATATATATATATATATATATATATAATTTTTAAATTTATTTTTAGTTATATTAGTGTGAAGTCCTTTTGATATCATAAGGTGAAAGTATATGATAATACATTAAACTTTTTAGAAAACTAATATCATAACATAAATTATGAAAAATATATAATACTTTCAGCTCACAATATATACGTATACACACATACATACATGTCTAGACACACACGTGTATGTATGTGTGTATCACTTCCAATATATTTATCAAATTATAGTTTCATATATTGAAGAGTTTCACACTAATTAACTATTATATCACCCTTTCCTCAAGCTTCCTATTGAATGGTGATAGATGGTCTTAATCTAGCTGCATCAATTAGAATAAAAATAAGGGCTCAAAACTCCATCGTATCTTTAATATATTACAATTTTTTTATTGAAGAGGATATTTATATATTAATAAAATAAGAGTATAAAACAATACTAATCATACAAAAAAATTAGGTGGAAAAGTCACACCCCACGAGCAAATTCTCACTAAAGGAAAAAACCTCAGGAAAATTCCAATAGATGGTCAATAAATAACCACTAAAAAACATCACATTAATAGTTTAAAATAACTAAGCATAAATAATGAAATATCATAAAGTAATAAAGATAAAAATTAAGCAATCACAACAAATATGGAAGCCCGGAGAAGCGGTGGATTTGGTGGGTCTTGAGGCTTACCACCCCATCCTTCCAGAGTAGGAGGATCATTGTCCATTGTTAAGGGCTCATAGATATCAGTTTGTTGAGATACTAATACATCATCTTTGTGTATTTCAAGAGATATTTCTAGAGCTAGTTTCATAAATTTATCTGGGAGGGGACCCCAAGCCCTATTCTCACCATCATGATTCAAGGGAGGAGGGCCCTATCCCTTGCCATCACCTCCATTTATAGAAGAGACACTTAAACCACCATGTCATGAGGAGAACCATCGAGGTGGTGACGATCAAGGAGAATGACTCTTGTGTCTAGTTATAGAATTTTGTTGATAAGTACCAAATACTCACCCTCAGGGATGTAAAGGAACATGTGGCAACTTAGGTGGTTCTCGACTATACATGGGGGAATTTCTCTAGTGGTTGAGAAAATGATATAGATGATTAAGTTATAGGAGAAACTTATCAGTATGGCTTTGTATCTAAAGAGTAACATTAGATATAACAATAATTTTATTAGTAACAAAAAAAACTACATTCCAGCTCTTCGTGATTAAATCAAACATAATTTATATCTTTTCATATTTGAAATAAAATATCAACATGAAAGATCTACTAAAATCTATTATATTTTTCAAGAAGCATTTTTGAGTCCCCCAAGAGGGCCATTTTTCACATAAAGAAATCAAGTCAAAAAGGCTGAAAGAGGGAATGAATCCAGTGCCATGTAGATTGTGAGTGAGAGAAAAACCAAAAAAAGTGCTTAAAAGTCTCAAGTTGCCAACAAACCAAGCATATGGGATTTGAATCTATCATGCTCTTTTTGTCAGGGGATTGGTCATGTATAAACTAGGTGTTGGAAGAGAATGCAATTCTTGGAGGATTAGTTAGAAAACACAAGATCTCTATCTCTACTCCACCCTCTTCTAATGAGAATGGTGAAACACTTAATGTTATTGGGAGATATAGTCACTTATTATAGATAGTTGGGTTATAGATTCTGGTGCTTCTCACCACATGACTTCCTCTAAGGAGTCTTTTGTATCTCTGAATTTGGGTTCTAATTCCAAAATTGAGGTTGGAGATTCTTCATTTATTTATTTAAGGGAAAAGGTTACATACAACTTATTGGTGGTCACATTAAAGATGCACTATATGTTCCTAACATCACTTCACATTTGATTTATCTTTATGAAATTTGTCATTCTAGTTAGGGAAAGACAATGACTTTCAAACCATAAGGGGCTTAAATTAGAATGTTATTGGAACTTCATTCACTTGCTCTACAAGGTGTTGTTGATCATAGTTCTTGACTATATTATTTTGAGGGTTTTGATGACACTTAATCTATGGGGACATGCTTGGTTTCTCGTATTAATTATGAGAGTAAGCTTTGGCATGAGAGATTTGGACATATTAGCTATAGACATTTGAAGGAGTTGAGCACTAATGGTATGGTTGATGGTATTTCTAGAGTTTCTTGTCTTGATGGATTTTACAATGGCTGTCCATTAGGGAAATAACACCAAAATCCATTTCCTAAGGGTATGTCCAAGAGAGCTTCTTCACCACTTGAGCTTGTACATACTAACTTGATGATTTTTATATTCCTTTCAATTGAGCTATGTATGCATTTATATTTATTAATAATATCTCAAGGTGTACTTGGGTGTTTTTTCTCAATTACAAGAGTGATGTTTTTTCACACTTGAAAGTCTTTAAAGCTTTGGTCAAGAATCTATCTTCTAGTTTCATAAAGAAGTTTTTCACTGACAATAGGGGGAGTACTTAAGCAAAGAGTTTTATAATTTTTGGGTATCTCTTGGAATTGTTCACTAGCATTATATTCCTTATACTCCACAATAAAATGGCTTAGTAGAAAGGAAGAACTAAACTTTGAAGGAGATGGTGAACTACATGATGTATTCTCAACATTTACCTCTTAAATACTAGGCAGAAGTAGTTAATTATGTAAATTAAATTTAGAATTACACACCAGACATAACACTTGAGAATTTGACTCAAGACGAGGCTTGGTCTGAAACTAAAATTGATGCCTCATTTTTAAAAGTTTTTTGGAGCCATGCTTGGATTTTTTACCAAAGAAGAAAAGGAAAGCCTTAGATAAGAACATCAAACCCTTGATCTTTTCCGAGTATTGTGAGGACATGAGAGCTTATTGAATTTTGGATCATGCTACTCATGATGTTTTTTTTTTAACACATGTTTTGTTTGATGAGTTCTTCTCTTCCTATTGGTATTCATCTTCTTTCATGCCTTCTTCTTATTTGGTTCTAGCCATTGATGATTCTTCAATTCATATTGAGGATCCCTTCTTTGAGGATCTAGTTCAAGAGACCATTAAGGAGGATATGGATGTATACTCAGATAAGAATCATGTTCCCATTATGCCTAAGTGGGCTCGTACTATAGTTTACAATGTAACACCTTGCATACAAAATATTCCACCCACTAGACATCATCATAAACATTCTATAGGTTCTAGAATTCTATGTCAGGCATTTTTTGGGAATCCATAGTGTTTTTCATAGGCTTAGGGGATATCAAAGTGGGATTCTGTGATGGAAAATGAGTATTATTATTTGATGAAGAATCATACTTGGGATCTTGTCTCTCTTCCTAAAGGGAAAAACTTGGTTAGGTGAAAGTGGATATATTGCACCAGATATGTAGATTATGGGTCCATTGAAAAGTATAATTCCCATCTTGTAGCAAAGGGTTTCTCATAAATTGAAGGTATTGATTACTCTAATACTTTTTCCCTTGTTGAAAGGATGGATTTTGTGCACCTTGTACTTTCTATTAATGCATCACAAGATTAGCTAGTGTACTAGATGGTCATAAAGAATGCCTTCTTCCATGGATATTTACAAGAAGAAATATACATGGAGTAACTTGCTCGGTTTGTTCATGATTATTCTCTTGTTTATTGGATATAAAGGTCTCTCTATAGTATCAAACAAGCTTCTCAGTCCTGATATGAGAAGATGGATTATTTTATTCTATCTACTGTGTCCAAGCTATTAATTCACTAGGACTATGTTTGGATTGTTTACCCAAGCTTGAATCACTTCCATTCTCTTGGAGCATTAGGTGGTTTGGTGGCCATAGATGACATGTGATCTATAATATTTACTTCATCTTTATAAATTAACAGATTTGGAAAAACATTTCATTAAAATTTGTATTAAATTCCATGTTGACAGAGTTTAGTTTTTCAAAGTCATTTTTAGATTTATTACATGGAAGATATTTTAGTGTCATTTCATCAATATTCACATCTCTATAGAACTTATTGCATTCAATATTATATTTTAGTGCATTATATACTCAATATTTATTCATAGTAAAGTTGTAAGTAGTTGCACATTGTCATTTTCTCAATACTATGATAATCATAAGATCTAAAATATGATGTGGTAACAATTTTGAAATTTACTTGACTTCTTATGGAAAATAAATGCTATGTCCTTTATATTTTTATGCCATCCTATTGCATGTGTTACTTGAAGAATTGGATCCACAAAAGTGATCAATATATCTTCCATTTGAGTCAAATTTCCTAGTTCAAGTGGTTGGGGCCCATGATGTTAGGTTGTGGAGCTAAAAGCTTCATTGATGCAGACATGGAGGAGGTTGCTAAGAGGTTGCTAAGTTGCAGAGCAACCAACGTTGGTCTGATCAACTGACATTGGTCATATCCAGTGAGTAGAGCAACTGACGTCGGTCAGGATCGGTCGACGTCAGTCACCTCCAGGCAGACAGGGATCGACATCGATCGCCTGTGCAATTCCAAATCTGTCAGTTTCATGGATAATTAGTTAACGAACTAGTTGTTTGCATGTAGAAGGCCAATTATAGTCTTGAGTTACAGATCTAATTATTGTAATTAGATGTCTAATTATTGTTTGCATGGGATCCATATAATAGACTCATGGGCTATATTATAAAGTGTGTTAGTTGAGTTGAGCAGGCCAGCGCCTTCTGTGTGTGAAGAGAGCAAGGGTAGCTCCTCTTAGTTCCATAGCAGTGCCAAGTGTGGGTGCTGGTTTAGAGAATTAGAAGGATTCTTAATGTATGTATCATCCTGGTCGGCAGGTGTGCAAGGCCAGGTTTAGAGATCTACATGGTAAGTAATATCATTGATCTGTAGGTGCTTATGTGTGTTTGATCTAGGTTTGTAGGTGTTGCAAAACCAAGTTGATTTGTAGGTGATAGCAAGATGAGGGAGATCACTGGAGTACATGTGTAAGTAAGATCATTTGAGTTTCAAGTTGTTGCAAGTTCATGGGAGATCTACTTGAAGTACGTGGAGTACTTGTGGACTGGAAGTAGGCAACGATGGTTTTTTTAGTTGTCACTTACTAGTGGATACTGACTAGTTGGAGGTGAACACCAACTCTGTGTTTGAGTTGTGTGTTGGGACCGTAATTGAGAGAGATAACTCTTGAAGGTGAATTACTATACACTTGGTGTGGGAAGCTTGTAAGGTTTGGAAGAGTGTGGCGTCTCTTCATTTGTAATTCTTTTCTGGATGAGTATTAATGTAATTGGGTATTGTCTCTCATATTCTGTGTTATTTCTAAATTCTAGTTACTTGTGCATTTTGGTTAAATTCTGTGTTTAGTTACTCATACAAAGGTAATCAATTGTGTGCTTCTGGGTCCTAACAAGTGGTATCAGAGCTTGGTTGGTGATACCACTAACAAAGTGGTATCAGAGCTAAGGTTGTAGGGAGTAGGTTTGTGTTTGATTATAGGTCATTCTCAGGGGTTTCTGATTGAGTGGGAGTATAGCAATGGCAGAAGAAAGTAAGCTAAGAATGGAGGAATTGAAAAGCATGAATGGTCAATTACGGTGTTATGGAAAGAAAGAGTAGGTAAATAAATATTGTTGGTTGGTAGAAGATCAACATGAAGGAACTATAGAAGCAGATGTTGCAGGTGTTGTTGCACAAGATGCTCTAGTATGTTCATTAGATAAAGTAGAATCTTATTTTATAGATTTTGTTGCCTCTTTCCATGCAGCCTGAAATAGAGTATTTTTCCATGTTAAGGTCCTTGGAGACTTTGGAAAGATTTATTTAGGGGCTGGTGTGCCTTGTCAAAGTATTGGCAAAGGGAAAGTGTGGCTAAAATTGCAAGCGGCCAACACATGGATGTTGAAGGAGGTCATGCAGGTCCTAGTTTTGAAGATAAGGCTAATTGCTTCAGGAAAGTTGGGTGATGAGAGATGCACAAAAACTCTCACAGTGGATGCACTTGAATTAGTAGGTGGTAAGAAAGTAGGTATCCTTTATCTATCTACTTATATTACTGATTCTTATTCTATTGCAAAGACGTGGCTTTGTAGGCTTGGTTACATGAGCAAGAAGGAGATGCATGTTCTTAAGCATAAGACAAATGTCTTTGACAAACTTAAGAACTGGAAAGCCTTGGTGTTTATGGAGGAGATGATGGATAGAGATCAGTAGATGGGGCTGAGTAACTCTGAGCAGAGTAGTTTGGATAGGGTTTTGTTCCAAAGAGAGCTCGTGGGTAAAAAGTCATCACTCACAGGAGAACACAGGTACCATCATCAATCAGAAGGAACTGGCATCGAACAGATAGGTGCCGATGTTGGTCATGTGTAGACCAGAGTCGGTGGTGTCAGGCAGGGTAAGACCGATGTTGGTTAGGAGGATTGATGTTAGTGACAAGTAAGACTAATGTTGGTCAAGAGGACCGATGTCAGAAACAAGTAGACACTGACATCGATCAAGAAACCAGCATCGGTAGTCAGGACAGTTGCATGGAATTAACGTTAGTTGGATGCAGACTGTGTGGTGACTGAGGTCAGTCACTGGAATAGATTTTGGGTGGATAGCAAGCTGTCAAGGAGTCTCAAACACCCATATGGAGGACTGAAAGGGTAAGTAAGCCTCAAATTCATTGTTCCTCTTCTTTATACTCGTTGCTCATTGTAGAACAAGAAGGATCTAGGAAACAGTGGGAGCATGGCATGAATGATGATGTAGAACCAAATGAGAGATTTGGTAGGGTTACCAGCTAGATGAAAGCACTAAAAGATGAATGGATTCCTTAGTTAAAGAATAGAGAGAATGGACACGTGAGACAGAAGGCTAGGTCATATGGTCTTGAGGGAGCTATAGGACAATGAAGGTTTGACAGGTGGATGACAAAGCATGGATTTAGTCAATGTCATTATAACCATTATGTTTATTTACCAAGTTGGGTGATGATTGCAACATCATCTTGTTACTGTATGTTGTGTGTTTGCTTGTTGCAGGGTCACACATGTAGGGTTACTGAGCTAAAGGTAAAGTTAGTTCAGTGGTATGTCATGAGGAATTTGGAGCAGCAAAATTCTTTGGCATAAGTGTGTTCTAGAGACATGGAAGATCACAGGTTGATTTTGTCTCTGGATGATTGTGTGAAACTGGTCAGCACACCGATGGTTGGATAGTTCCATGAATAGTGTCCTAATTCACATGATGAGGTTAAGTACATGCGTACTAGACCTGAGTTTACCCACGCAGTGGGAGCTATCAGAAAGTTTGGAACTGATCTGGGAAAGAAGCACTAGAGGGTAGTTCAGTGGATTCTCAAGTATCTGAGAGGGACCAATAGTAGGTTGACATGCGATGCAGGGTCAAGTTCTTTTCTACATGTGTTTGTAGATACAGATGTGACAAGTTACTTGGATGACAGGAGGTTCACCACAGGTTTTGTGGTGGTTGGTTTTCAAGGTTGATCTTGAAGAGGGATACAAGCTAAGAAACAAATTAGATGATGTACATGTATAGGTACAGGTGCAACTATTTATCTCCAAGTGGGAGATTGTTAGGTCATGGAGCTAAAAGCTTCACTAATGCAAATAGGGAAGGAGGTTGCTGAGAGGTTGCTGAGTTGCAGAGCAACTAAATTCGGTCTGATCAACTGATGTCAATCATATCTAGTGAGTAGAGCAACTGATGTCGATTAGGATCGACTGATGTCGATCACCTCCAGGTAGACAGGGATCGATGTCGATCTCCTGTGTGATTTTAGAGCTGCTTGTTGATGAATAGTTAGTTAACAAATCGATTGTTTGCATGTTAAAGGCCAATTTTAGACTTGAAGCTATGGATCTAATTATTGTAATTGGATGTTTAATTATTGTTTGCATGGGATCTATATAATAGACTCATGGGATGTATTGTAAAGGTGTGCTAGTTAGAGTTGAGTAGGCTAGCTCCTTTTGTGTGTGAAGAGAGCAAGGGTAGCTCCTCTTAGTTCCACAACAATGCTAAGTGTGGGTGCTGGTTTGGAGAATCAGAAGGGTTCTTCATGTATGTATGATCTTGGTCAGCAAGTGTGCGAGGCCACATTTGGAGATCTACATGGTAAGTAAGATTATTGATTTGTAGATGTTTGTGTGTGTTTGATCTAGGTTTGCAGGTGTTGTAAAACCAAGTTGATTTGTAGGTGGCAGCAAGATCAAGGAGATCACAACACAATAGGTAGCAAGATCAAGGGAGATCTACTTGGAGTACAGTGTGTACTCAGTCATGCTATACGTGGAGTACATGTGTAAGTAAGATCATTTGAGTTTCAAGTTGTTGCAAGTTTATGGGAGATCTACTTGAAATACATGGAGTACTTATGGACTGGAAGTAGGCAACGACAGTTTTTCTGGTTGTCACTTACTAGTGGTACTGGTAGTAGTGGATACTGACTGGTTGGAGGTGAACACCAACTCTGTGTTTGAGTTGTGTGTTGGGACCGTAATTGAGAGAGATAACTCTTGAAGGTGAATTATTGTACACTTAGTGTGGGAAGCCTATAAGGTGTGGAAGAGTGTGGCATCTCTTCATTGTAATTCTTTTCTGGATGAGTATTAATACAATTGGGTATTGTCTCTCATATTCTGTGTTATTTCTAAATTCTAGTTACTTGTGCATTCTGGTTAAATTCTGTGTTTAGTTTCTCATACAAAGGTAATCAATTGTGTGCTTCCGGGTCCTAACACATGATCCATTTTATTAGCTTTAGAAAAATGATGGACACCTTTATCTTGTCAATAACTAATACAAAGAGGCCCTTATGGAGCTCAATAAGTATTCATTCGAAGATAAAACTCTTGATAGATATAACATATACATGGAAAATCAAGTTTATCTAACTCACATCGAAATAATAATTATATAGAATTGAAATCAATATCAACATTGTTTTTTATATTAGGTTCTTTTTTCTTGTTGAGTTATTTAGAACCCTTGAATTTCAATTATCCTTCTCTTTTATGGTGGTTCGCTATTTTGGCTCTATTATCATTCTTACTTCTTCCAATAGTGCTTACTTTTTTTTTATTCTGCATATGCCTTGGATTATTCTTACATATGTTAGCAAAATTGAATTCCAATGTATCTATTCAATTTTGCATATGCCATGGAACATGGTCAGGTAAGTTAACACAATTGAATTCTAATGCATTAATCAATATTTACACTAGTGTTTTTGGTACTCTCTTTGTAACACTTTCATTTTCACAAATAATCCTGATAGGGATTTCAAAAAAATCCATCATATAGCCTAGTTATGTATCCATTACAGTGTCTTCATCATGATCGACATCAACATTATAATTTATGAGATAGTATCTTTGTATTTAATTTTGATTATGTTGTTGTATTTGTTATATTTATGCATCTATCATTTGATTTACATGCATTGATATTTTTAATCTTCTTTGTAATTTAAATTGGTCTTGTTGAGATGTCTTTGCATGATGCTCTCGTATATGATCTACATGTTCTCTCATTTGTGCTTCTAGTTCTTCAACTAGAAAATCAGATTTATATTTCATCATAATACCCCTAGAAGATTAATACAGGGTCATAATACCCCTATCACTAATGCATAAAGGTGAGCAAATTCACTTCATATTCACAATGGTAATTTGGAGCAGTTTTCTTGGCCCAAGTCAACATGCAATAGAAGATGGGTTGCTAGATGCTTCATGGGGAACTTAGTTGAGCCACCTTCATGTTTGTAACTACCAAAGGAGAGATATTTTACCATTTTGAGTGTGGCTATGCCTTGAATAAGTCAACTACAACCTCCACCGCTCCACCTCAATGCCTAAAGGGATCATTTATGAACAACAATGCATGGGGAGACTGATGAAGGACTATTGTAACTATTTGTAATTGTAGTATGAGTGTATTATGGTCATTTATGACCTATTATTTTCACCTCCATGCCAATTTCCCTTTATTTATCTCCTCATACTTCTATATATTCAGGCCTCAAGGGCTTTGTATTCATCCCTCACCTGGGTATGAGGAGATTATACTTAGATTTTTACTTTATAAACCTCTTGAACTGTTAATGGACTATTACAACTTCTCCATGATTGGTATCTAGTGTGTATATGCTTGTTTTGATTTGCATAAGTGGTATAAATTCTCCCTTGGCATGTCCTTGCCACACTTACATGCTGATAAGTTATCTTATGAAGACTATATGATGTGTCAAAGGTTGGTGATCATATTTGGAATGTAACCTAGCTGGAAGTATCTCAAGATAGACCTCTCACACATCACCTCCAAGTTATATCCATTCAACATGACCTCCATGAAAAATATTATTGCATAAGAGCCTTGGAGATAGTGTTTTAGTCCATGATTAGATCAATAATGTTGTTACAATTTCAAAAATAGTGGATAAGATATATTGGTGCATCACCACCCTTAGAGTAACTTCCATTTATGCATATTATCTATCCATTTTCATCCCAACTTCAATATGTCTTAGTGATTTGAGCCATAAGTGATGTAACATGGGAGCTAGCCCCATAATCTAGTCTAGATCAGCCATAGGTCACCCACAACCTTGGGCTATTCCCATGTTGTCCCAGCCTTGAAGGTAGGCCTCAACAACTTCCTTCTAGGGTTTAAGTTGGAGAGATAACATGTACCACATGAGATACAGTTTAATTTTCTTAAAACCCACCTCAATAGGTAAGATAACACAATCAAGTGGATTTATATTAATGATATCATATCTCATAAAAATTTCCTGGGATATTTTCTAAACATCTTCTATAAATTTTAAGATCATTGATGAATTTATCAATTAAATACATTAATACTTAAACCATTGTTATCCATGACTCTATTCTTTTCTTATCCAAGTTCATCAATGAAATATCTTAATATTAAAGGCCTGTTATATGAGCTATCATTTAATATCTCACCATCATGAAACAAAATTATAGGAGGTGCACTCTTATTTATAATTGTAATAATCATGCCAATAAATCCATCAAATTTATGATCATTAAAAGCTTTTGGTGTTTCTATTTGATCTTTTGTATCTATATTATTGACATTTCCTTGATACTTTAATTTAGTATTATGATTTGGGATATGGTTGGAAATGTTTTTCAAATGTTAATTTGGTGGAGCTACTAATTCATTCAAATTATTATTTATTTCCTCCACTTTATTTAATTATTATAAATTATGTTTTGTAGATTATGATTCAAGGTAATACATTTATTTGAATAATGTCCTAAAATGATTTTGCATTGTAATTGTTAGGATATGCTCTTAGATAATCCTATTATCTAATGGAAGGCAAAGTAATCATACTATACTCAAGTAAAATTTTCAACACATTATGTGTACTTTAATTTAACCTTGTAAATTACTTATGATCCCTTTGTCAAGTTAATCTGAGCTTATTAGATTGTTGTTCTACAATTTTAACCACATTTTTAGCATCAGTATTAGGTTTAAAAGAATTTTCAATACTTATATCCTTGAATTTTGTTCTAATTTGAATCTCAGCCCCATTAGAACTTTGGCTATTGGACCCATATTTAACTATATTTTCATATAAATTTTGGCCTCAAAGTATCTAACCACATGAAAAAGTTCATGAAATGAATAACAAATGTTGAATACCAATTTGTCCTTAATGATTAGATGCAATCTATGATCAAATATAATTTGAAATTAGTTATTTGGTAGTTTATGAAGCATCCTCAATATAGTATTAAATCTAAGCACATACTCATTAATAATTTCATTTTATCCTTGATTAATTTAATATTTTCATGCAAAGATGACCTTCATTCTGATATTAATTAAAAAATGAGCTAATAAGTCATCAAATATTTTTTTGAAAGAGAATACAGATTATCATGGTAAAGCATAAAAATGTAAACACTAAAACCAAGTAAATGATACATGACAATGTTAGTTTTGAATTTACTTCAGCCTACATGATTTGACCATACATATATATGACTATTTTTCACCATTCTCTCATATCTACATGCCTTCTAGAGGCCTAACCTTCCCAAGTTTATTTATCACCTATAGGAAATCCCATAATTTGTGTCAAACCAATTACCCATCTTACTCAAAGATCTCCAGGTCATCATATTAGTGTTCATGTCTCCTGGATAGTATTTTCATGCTCATAACATAATATCTCATGGTAGCATATGAATTTCATGGTTTCATCCTACTTTAATAAATAATCACGTTTAAACATCAAAACATTCTTATGGGTCAACCCATGTATCTATGTGTTAGTGGAATGAAAAACTACATAAAGACTCTCATATAAACACAAAATAGGTGTAAGCTTATTATCCATATAGAAAACAAATATAGAACATACTCTAACACTTGCACATTCAAATTTAATACCTTATTCTTATAAATTTACCAATCAATCATAAGGATTAGGTCTTAGCCAAGTTTGAAACACCTCAATCCTAAGACAAATTTATCATTTTCTAAGTACTTAAGACTAGATTACATGATACGTGCATTCAAGGAACACTATTGCACACATTCACCTAATGGGGAGAACTATATGCAGTTTGACTTTCCTCTTCAGAGTATTTTATATAGAATAAATACTTATCAATTCAATGAGGAGTAGTTGGGTCTATATTGACCCATATTTATTCCCCTTTTGTAGGCCTAAAACTAGTGTCAATGGTAGATATAAGGTTTCAAGTGAAGGAGACATTTATGGACATTTTGCTGACAAATGGACCCTAGGATTGCACACAAAGCCATAAAAAAATCATTCACAATAACTGGTATGATAATATAATTACAATATTAGTACAAACATTAAATGTTAGACTTGAAACATAATGACTAACATAAGTGATCAAGATTGATGATAACTTCCAGGCAAGGCCAAACATCCTGCTCGTGATCTAGGTGGCTCATAGTCTAGTTTCCTACCTACCCTACCACCTATAGACAACCTTAATCTTGCACATAGGATAATAAATATAAGTATCTTATCCTCTTTAATACTTTCAATATTTAATATGTGAAATTATAAAATCAACTTCAATTGCATTTAGATTTATGCTTCATTATAATACATAATTATCTAAATTAATGCATAGTTTATACCTTTTTTAGGGTTATTACTAACCCAATATATGGTAAAAAATATTAGTTAACCTACATATTTATTGAACATTACCAAAACCTCAAGTGTCCCTTATGGTTTCATATTTATTTCTATGGTTTCACGTTTCTATAAATAATGTTGATTTATCAAACCTAATTTATGATTTTCCTTTATGCACAAATTAGACATCACGATAATGGATGAACATAATTTCTAATTTTTGGATCAAGATATGATTGTAATCATTACATAATTTTTTAGTTTGATATTCAAAATATGTAATATCTATGTGATTCCATGGATAAAATATTTTTGAGTTAATAAGTATAAAAATAATAATGAACAATTATTGACATTTCTTAGCTCATATTATTGCAACCTCCAATCTGAATTACTTCCTATTACCACTAGGTGCCAAAGGGCATCCAAAAACCCTTCCTCGTACTCCCAATATGCATAAAAAGTTTATGTTGGATCCTAAAATACATGTTATGCATCCTCTTGTTGGAATTATTATGATTATCAAATCTGAAATTATTCAGAAACAATAAAAAATTACTATGGATGTTAATCAAGGACAAGCATGTGTAATTTTTTTGATAGATTTTATGACATTAATGAGACGAAATTAAATCAATTTCTTTCCTTACACCCATAAATGCATGATACATTTATATATGTAAGAATAGATGAACAAAAAATGTCTTGTCAAACTAGTACATCTGAGAAAAATTATCATATTTTCAATGGTATTAATAAAAAATTTCAAGTCATCAAATTCCACCATAGATGTCTAAACCACTAATATTACTAATATTCCTACATTTACATAGTTACATATATGATGCCAACCCAAGGTGTGGGGGAAGCACAATAATTTTATTCTATTATAGTGTCTATTGTTACGCAACCAACCTATGCCCATCCTATGATGACTACACATGCTACATCATCAACCTCTCCTACTACACATTACCTCTAACAAACTCCTTTAAATTGATAGGTTAAGGTGTTGTATTTAGAGAAAGGTGAATATATATCTAGTCATTCAAAATATTTACATGATTTGATTCATAATCATTTAGCCTATGAAATTGTAGCTTATCTCTTACATATGGAATTTTTGTCTCCTAAGATTTTGTTGTCACATGAATCTTGCACTCATTTGATCATTAATTTGATCCAATTAAATAATGGGAAGATCCCAAAGGTGTGGGACCTTATCTCCTTTGGATGAACCTTTAGATAAGGCCAACTCCTACCTAAACATGTACACCTAATGTAATATCATCATGTAGACCTAAAAATACCATTAGAATGACCTATTTATAGCTATTGCTAAGATTCTTATCATAGAAAATGGGATTGAGGTAAACTAAAATTCACAAATGGTGATGCACCAAACCTTAGTGAAATCTTCAACTTGATTGAAAAACACAAAAAACCCTCATAAAAGATAAAAACTCACACAACTTCCACATAAACATTGCATACAGGAAAGGGAAAGTGATAACAATTGTAAAATGGATGTAATGTCTATAGTTCACCTTTAAATAGGTTAAATTTTTTGATAATACACAATACACACCTCAAACCCATATAAATACACAATATAATAGAAAATAGAAGAGGAAAAATTAATTCTTTATTGATTTCAATAGAAAAAGCATGTATATAATCTTTGAAAAGTAGAATTTTGCTACAAAAAGTAGAGGGTTATCATGAAAGTCATTTTTCAATCATTTATAGAGAGTATAAGTGATTGAGATAAGAAAAGGTAATAACTTCCGCAAATACTTCCATCAGTCTAGACATGTGTAGAAGAAGAGACCAAGAAGTTGATTATATTAAACTCTTTCAATGCCTTAGAATTGTTCCATGAAGACTTGGTTAGTTTCCTAGGCATTGTAGAGGATAACCATCTTATCTTCACTCCATTTGTATATTGGAATAGTCACCTTTGATACTCCTTAGTTGATGACTTAGTATTCTTGCTTGAGAAAATCCTAGAAAAGTTCTGAACTCATCATTTTTCCCTTGAACATGTGGTGGTTGGAGAAAATATAGTAAAACTTTATTTTTTCTCATTGATTGGATTACTTGTTATCTCATGCACAAAAATAGGCCTCATGTTTACATAAATCACCCATTTAGAACCTGTGTATATGTTTATTATGAATGTCAACTATTTTGAGGATGTTTCATTTCTTTAACAACATGTTTCCAACTGATTTCCATGTTTTATCCACCCTTTCAAGCAAATTGAATAATACATTAGTATAAAATTACTTGTTTTAGTCCTTAAAAACCTATTTAGGTTATTTCATTGTTTGTAGAATCTTGAGGAGGTTCAATAAAATTGCATTTCCTTGTTTGAGGTATTAATGCTTAATTTCTACTATTTAGAGGGTGTTTTCATCATTTGTATTGGTCAAGAGTGGGTTAGGACCATGTTTTTTTATGAGCAACATATTCAATACAATTCATTCCATCCTACTCCCTTGCCTCATACTCCATAAATTTTCCTTTTATCATATCAACAAGGACTGTAAAAGTGAGTTTCTTCATTTTTGGTCAAAATATTTAACATTAGTCCATTACTCAATATGCATGCCTAAGAAATGCGTTTCAAACCCTTGCATTATTTTTGATCAATTGTATCTTCAAGTTCATTCCTAGGAGGCCTATAAGGTTTTCATGGGACTATTATAGGATAAAATGAACTTCTACAGTTAGCTAGGTCTCTACAAGTTCTACAACTTTCTCTTACCATTACAAACCTTATCTTAGCATTATAACATAATGAAAACCATCTAAAATCTATTATAGACATATTAGCTATATTTTAGGAGCTTGAAAGCCATGCCTTATCATTTTATGATCAATCAAGAAACTTTGGAAACTATGTTGTAGCAGGTTGGTGTCATTAGACCATGCTTAAAATCTTTAAATATATGTCTACATACCTATTAGAATTCCTAGATCATGTTCTAGAACCTATTTTGACATTACAAGATCATGGAAACCTTGTAATGTTTTCTATAGACTTATTGATGTTCTTATATGATGCTTAAAACCTCTATTTTTCACATTGTAAGCTTGTAACTTAATGTTTCTTGTTAATATACATTTGAATTTCATAACTAAAAACTTTATTAAGAACTTTATTTTTTATTTGAGGAGGTTTGCAACCTCATTCTATAGTTTACCAAGCCTAAAAACTATCAACATACATTATCATAGGCCTAGGGTTTTAATGGTCATTTAGACTGCTTACAGAGTTTGAAGGGTTTTTAGTAGATGCATGTGATTTCTACCTTCTCATGAAGTATGGATACCAGCAAGAGATGTGCTAAGGATTGCCAAGACTCCTCTAAAACATTCCAAATACCATGCATGAGGAGAAACATGATATAACATTGATTATTTTTACTTGTAAACCCATGCAAACGTAATGTTTTGGATTGTTACATAGCTTGTAGACTTAATTATTCTTCCTTTAGCCTATAACCCATCATTGATGATTGCTTGACCCTATCAAGCTCTATTTATTGCTCTTGATCTTTGAGCTAACCTTATAGACCTATTTTTACTTCATTGAAGACCTTATCAAGCCTTTTTTCTTGCTCTTTTGCTCATTCAAAACTTTGTCTTGATGCTATAAACATGCAGACATGATTAAAAAAATTGACACCATATACCTTATGAGAAAATTATAAACATGTTTGTAACTTTGAACATGTTTGTAAAGCATCTTCATCAGGGAACCAATGAAAATGGAAGAAAAGAAGAAAATAGTCATCCAAATCCAATGCATTATACATGAGGGGAAAAAATCCTCATAATTGATGAAAGAATGAAAGGTTCAAATTTGTTTGAACATGTTCTTAGGAAAAAGACATGTATGAGTGATGAAGAGTATAAAGAAGATCTTGGCATAGAGAATGAAGAGGAAAATGATGCTCTAAAGTTAAGGAGGAATGAAGAGATAGTGAACCATGTGAAGGATAAGAATGGACATCTGAAGGCCCATTATGACAATATAAATTATTAGTATAACAAAGCATAGAGTAGTGCAAAGGAGTGGAGAAAAGATTATGATATATAAGTGGCTTTCTTTAATGCATTTGCTGCATGTGTAGGTACAATTGAAGAAGGTTTAGAGATGAGAAAAGAAGAGATTGATCTCAAAGAAGAAAGATTAATACTTGAAGAGGATGTAACATTGTACCAATCCTTTTCATGCATGAGAATACCATGGGTTATAGGAGGCATAGAGAGAAGAGGACTATTGAAGAGAAGGAGAAGATATTTAGAAGCATTTGCAGTAAAAGATGATTCATGAGTAGGAGCTCATTAAAGATTTCAAGATTGGTAGTTTTATGTAGGAGCATCACCATTTCTCTCAATTTTGGTTTATTATTTTTTTCATTATTGTTTTCTTTGCTTAGGGAATGATTTTATGTTATCAATCTATATGTGAAGGTCTATATACATAGTCAAATTAATATTGAAGACCCTATTTTGATATAATTTGAACAAGAGGGTACATAATATGTCATTGGAATTGATTCATGTGCTTTGTATGAGAAATATTTATTATAAAAGTCTCATTAAGGTGGATGGAGGTGTAGAGAAGTGTGATACAATAAAAAGGTCAAGATTTTCCATGTATGTGGCTATGTATAGAATTTTGTGAGAGATCACTGACCTTGAATGAAGATTAATGAATATAAGAAGGATTTAAAGAATTATTTTTTAAACTCTATGATTTTATTAGTATGTGAAATAATGTCATGTTGTTAAGTCCCTTTGAATAAATTGGATTATTATTCTTATCTTCAAATGCAGTCATCAATTACAAGCTAGGAAGACCCTATTTTGGCCATACAATCAAGAACAAGAATAGAAAGGGGTATTTATTGAATTCAAGTTAATTATTTTAAAGGTTAGAAGGGTTGTGAAAAGGCTCTGTCTAGTAAGTGTAAACTTTTTAAGGTTCAAAATACATCTACGAATTAAGACTTAACTCAGAGTTTTATAAACCTAAACACAATCCTAAAAAGAGTACCGAGTTCTAAAAATCTATCTAAATTAAAGACCATTAAGGATTTTTCAAGACTTAAAACCTATTTGGAAATGTGCATATTGTTTGGGAATACCTTTGATAGGTCTTAGTTTGTTTTTAAGACCCATATAACTCAAAATAATCCATTTGGATCACTCTTGGGCTTAAACAAGCCCATAATAAATAAACTAGGGTTTCCATTTTGAAACTAGAATATCTAGAGATTAAACCCTTAGAATTCCTTAAGACTTTATATTTTAGTGTGTATTGATATTATCTACAATATTATGTTATTTTTGAATTTAGAATAGACCATACAATATAATATTTGATACTATGTCGATGAAGAGACATAATTAGGCCTGATTAGAGAAAGGTCTAGTGAAGTAAGTGGGATTTCATTAAGAACTAAGACTTAGAATTTATTATGAGGTTGAAATAAGAGGATGGGTGTATATAAATTTTCTTAGTTTATCTTGGATCATTATGTATTATTCTAACCAACTAGACTTATACTTTCAAAGGGCTACAAGAAAGAAGCCTAATTGGAGAAACTTGCATTTTGTTTTGGTTGACTCTCTCCCTCTGCATCACTGAATCTAATTAAGAAAGATTCAAACCAAGAAAAAAGTGAAAAATACCAAGATCTATCATATCAAACTACACTGAAAGAGTTTATTGAATACCCTAAATCTAAGAATAATAGTTGCTTGTAAGAAGTATATCATCAACACACAAAACCAACGTAATAATTTCCTCTCTAACATGTTAAATATACTATAAGATTTGAGTGATATCCATTCCATCATTTTTAGATTATGTATTAGTTGGTAAACAGAGTTTTATTGCATAATAATATTGTTGGGTGGTTTATATAAGTTTAAATTCTAGTTTGTATTCAATATTCAACACTCCAAAATACATTCAAGGTAGTTTGGGTTTTGGGCTTATATATTACAATATTACCATCTTTGGGTTGCCATATAGATTCCTAGATGTCTACAATGAATTAAGTAGATGATTCCTATAAAAAATTTGATTATTTTATATAGTGGTTTGGGTATAGATTTTAGCATCAGTTTAGTCTTCACTGAAATCTCAAACATATCAGCTCTTATTCCAAGTATTTTATATTTTCTATAGATTGTTTGCCAACTATTTGACAAAATGTCTGTCATCAAATTGTTGACCAAATATTTGACATAATTCTTGGATCTAGAAAATAGAAGAGTATTACATTGCTTAATCAATCAATTTGTAAACATATGTGCAGTTCTCTACCATATAGCTTGAATTTATAAGTCTAGATGGCTTTGTCACCATGACAATTGTTTATATTAATTCATTTTTAGTAATTACATTCATGTTAGAGCTATTCAACTTATAGATTGTAAGTTAGTAGTACGATCACTATATGGTCTCACCTTGTTCACATCAGGATCTAAGTGATCAAAAAGTGTGAAGGTTTAGGCATTTCATGCTATCATTTTCAAAAATTCAAAAAAAGTACCAATTTTGAGACATTACAAAAATATGATTTGATGTGAAAACCCTAAGGAGATCCATAAATATTGAAATAAATAATGCCCATGGAAAATAGTTTAGTTTTATAATTATTTAATCATATATGGTTGCCTTGTAATAAGAATATTTAGTTTTTTATAAGTTTGTTAGAGAATAACTATTTTTAATGCATTTGTTGATTGTACAAAGATCTATAAATACTATTTTTCATAGAAGTATTATAAGATGTGTGAAAGATATTGTGTAATCTTTACCCAAGTTATGTGAGATATATTGAAGCTATTAATTAATAGTATTATGCTTCCATTTTTGTGTGATCTATAAATCATTTTGGTGTTTTGTTTTTTGTCTCAATTTTCTTTCCTTTGGTATCAGAGCCAAATCTAAGGAATTTGGGAGAAAGTTGGATCTAGGAGATAGATCTAAATAATCTGGGAGAAAGTTAAATCTAGGAGCTAAATCAAAGGAATTTGAGGTAAATTCAAATACAGGATCTAGATCTAAGGAAGGAAGCTTGGCACTACAAAGAGATAAATAAGAGAAAGGCATGGTTTGATTTTTTTTTTTTTTTTGATAGTTTAAAATAGTAGTAGTAAAGCTATAATATAGATTATGTTTCTTAGAAAAATTTAAAATTTCAAAATGTTATAGAAAGGATAGATAGAGGATCATAAAACCCATAAATGTTTTTGATTGGTTATTTACAATATGAAAAATTGGTTGAAAAAGAAAAGTCATGTTTGAAAAGAGGCATGGAAAGTGAATCAAAGCTTAATTCAGTGATTGATTGATTAGTAAGAGAAGTGTCAATGCATATATTTTATATATTTTTTGTTGTAAATTTCATTTGAGAAGAGGCACCTACAAGAAGAAGTTGGTTTGCAAAGGAGGTGGATCTAAGTAAGGTGTGGTAAGGAATGGTGCATTTTTGCACATATTTATAATTTTAAGTGGAATCAATTTTTTTATTTGGGGAAGGATCAAGAGCCAAAATTTGGCCACATTGTCTAATTTTAATACATAATTTTTGTACACAAAATATTTTATTCTAAGTTTTTGTAAATCTCCTGAAACAATTATTTCCATGAGTTGGCTAAGGTGTTCAAAAAAGACACTTATTTCATTATCAGACAAAAAGGCATATTTTCAACATTTCTCATGTGATACTAATTTTCTATTAGTAATTATAATTGAAAAATAATAATAATAATATTTTTTGGTGTGTGGTCCCATTTTTTAGGACAAAGGAGGAGTATCTCAATTAAGAGATCTCTTCAGTTTTTTTCATATTTATGTTTGATTACACTTTATTATAATGGAAAATATTGGTGTAAATGGTATACCCAATAGCCTAATTCCTATATTTGAAGGTGAAAATTTTAGTTATTAGTGTAGGAGGATGAAGACTGTACTAAAATCTAAATATTTATAGGAAATTATTCAAAATGGGTATACATAACCTGCAGATGTGAATGTTTTGAATGATGCACAAAGAAAGGATTATAAAATAAATGTAAACCCATGAAGGTATTAAAAGGACCTTGAAGGCATGTCCTAAGAGATACCTTGAATGGAATTTTCATACATTTAAGGGGATGTTGAAAGTATCTCCTATGAGATACCTTTCGAACATACATAAGGGTACCTTTGAAGGTATTACAAGACCCTTAAAATTATGTTTGATGGCACTACCAGGTGACACCTTGAATGGCATTGTAATACCTTAAAGGGTACCCTTATGCATGTTATAAATGTATCTCCTTAAATTCACTACTGGATGATACCTTGAAGGGCCTTCTAATACCTTCAAAGGTACCATCAAGGTATCTCTTAGGAGATACCTTTCAAACATTAATAAGAATTGATTTTTACTTAAAGGTAGTTCCTATGAGATACCTTAAATTTACCCATAAATGTATTATAATGTCTTTGAAGGAATATCCTAATATATAGCTTGAAGGGCATTGTCATACGTTTAAAGGGATATTGAAGGTATCTCCTAAATGATACCTTTCAAACATGCATAAGGGTACCCTTGAAGGTATTACAAGGCCCTTCAAAGTATGTTTGAAGGCACTAATGGGTGATACCTTGAAGGGCCTTGTAATACCATCAATGGTACCCTTATGCATGTTTGAAAGATATCTCAAGGATATACCTTCAGGGTACCCTTAAAGGTACTACAATGCCTTTCAAGGTATCTTTTAGGAGATACATTGAAATAAAATTTCAATCATGTGTATGTTCAAGGTATCTACTAGGATAACCCTTAAAGGGATTTGTAAGCACATTATTGGAATTTTATTTTAAGGAATCTTTTAGAAGATACATTTAAGGGTCTTGTATTACCTTCAAGGGTTATCATAGTAAATACCTTGAACATAGACATGATTGGAATTTTATTTCAAGTATATCCTAGGAGATACCTTCAAAGGCCTTTTAATACCTTCAAGGGTATCCTTATGCATGTTTTAAAGATATATCCTAAGAGACACCTTCAAGGTACATTTTACGGAAATACAATGCCTTTCAAGGTATCTTATAGGAGATACCTTGAAGGGTCTTATAATACCTTCAAGGATTCTCCTAGTAAATACCTTAAATATGCACATAATTAGAATTTTTTTTCAAGGTATCTCTTAGGAGATACCTTGAAGGGCCTTATAATACCTTCAATTTTGATTATAATGGTCATTGCAAGGGTTTTGATATAACCCTATCATGTGGGGGATAGTTGAGTTATGGCTATACAAAGTGAATGTGTAGAGATATTAAGAAAGATTAAACAAAACACCTATGAGAATGCCAGGATATCTATATCAATGAATGTAATGGTTATGTGATCACATGAGTGAAAAAAGTGCACATCACAATGAATTTCCAAGCAAATGAAACTAATAAATGAGAATATTGCAAAAGGAGATTAGATTTAAGAATGGAGATGAATTTATTATATAAAGGCTTGAAGTTCATATCTCTCAAAGCTATCACAACTCACAAATAAGTTTCTCAAATAATCCAAAATACATAGAAGAACACAAGCTCTCTAGCTCACTAAAAGCCTTGGAGGATAGGCCAATAAATAGGTGGTTGAGTGTAGTGCCGAGATCTTTGTATTAACTAATGGGCATGGTTATGTGATCAAACGAGTCAAGCAAGCACACACCATAATGAAGTTAAAATCAAATGAAATAGATAAGTGATAATATTGCACAAAGATACTATATTCAAGAATGGAGATGAATTAATTATACAAAGGATCAAAATTCATATCTTTCATAGCTCTCAAATCTATCATAGCTCATAACTAAGTAGCTCAAACAATCCAAAATACACATAAGAACAATATCTCTCTAGCTCACTAAAATCCTTAGAGGACAATCCAATAAATAGGTTGGTTGAGTGCAAGATGACTTAGCTAGACAACATGAGTGGATGGGCTCCTCCACTATGGGTGGAGAGATCACTAAGGGAATACATTGGGATGGATGACCCCATCCACCCACAAGTGACCCCATGCACTCACATGTGCATAACAATTTTAGAATGACATCATTATGATGAAATAAAAGCCTTATTAGCCTTATAGTCCTTAAAATCCACCTAATCTAGGTAAAACATACAAAGAAGATTAATAACCCATGCAAGGTTAAAATCTCTACACTAACAACACCATAGGAGGAGCAGAGGACTATTTAAAGGAAATGTAATTTATATTCATTAAGGGTGAATTGATTGTTTTAATACTTTTTCAAACACTCATTCTTAATTTGTTTAGGATTCAATCTCATCTCTATAGACCAATTTCACACACTGAGTTTATATTAATCATGAATGTATAATTTGGTGACATTTTTCACATAAACATCTCATTGGGTCCCAAATTTGATGTGTATCAGGTTATGGTTCTTATGAAGTTTAAATGCCTATCAAATTTGATCTTCTATGTAAGGAAAACATGTAGCACAACACCATTTATCCCTTGTGTACACCATGACTCAGATTCAACCCATCCACTTGTCTTTATTTTTCACCCTATCTACCACTTCACATTCTTATCAATGTGCATCGTCACGTATTGATCAACACAAAATCTATACATTATGACTATTTATAGGAAATGTAATTTCTATTCATTAATGGTGAATAGGGAGAAACAATGTACAAGGTTATACAATACATGTATGCAGTGAAGATGCTTGGGGAAAACAATATGCATTATAAATGTGTATGTAATCAACTACAAGGTAGAATTACAATGACATTGATCTCTTAATCTATGTTTGCTCAAGACTTACTATTAATGTTGAGTATATATATGCTTGAATATTGAATACCTTATGTTACAAATATATATATCATGTAAATTATAGGGGCAATGATAACTATTATTAAGCTATTGGGGATGATGTAGGTTTGCATAGCTATCTTCCTAGTACTGATGGTTGGTGGTAATAAATAGATCAATAAATGCTCTAGATATTTTTTTATTTGAATCATTAGCACATGAATAAAGAATATTTAGGTGTCAATGGCTAGTGTTGACCTTAATTCTAGTAGGCCACCCAATGAGTCACACGGTTAGAGCACACTTACATGTGGATGTGTGGATGTAGGGCCCACATTATGTGTATAAATCTAGGGGCCAAGGTTATGATGCATGCAAGCTAATGAAGAGATAATGTGAACTATGGAGTGTGATTGGTAGAGCATGGATCATTAAAACTCAATAGAAATGCATTTGGTTGTGTTATCTTGTCTTAAGAAGTCATTGTAACTATTGCCATTTGAACTTGCACCCAATGAGGAGATGATAAGTCTCTCCTCATTCAAGTGACATAATCTAACCACCTCCAGGATATGGGTCACCAAATGTGAGGTAGATCTCTATATGAGGAGCTAGTTCCCCTTTATGCATCACTATAGCTCAATCCTACTACTACTTGGTGGGATGAAAAAGGATAAGGATAAATGAAAGTAAACCTAGTCTATGGGAGGTGATACAACAAATATATGCTCTATTCACACCCTTTAACATGTAATTAGAACCAAGAAGTCTACATATACACTTCATCCAATGACAATCTCCTCTCTCACATCCATGTTTCAAGCATGGGGTCTTAGAGATAACTTAGGCTAGGAGGACTTAGAAAATAGGCATTGTAAGACACAGTATTGAATATAATACTCACTAAACCTAAAATATCAACCTTAGGCACTTCTTGTTGACTTGTAAAAGAGAGATTACACAACACACAATGCACTAGGAAAAGTAACATGTGAAGGTAAAAAAACTACACTTGCACAAGACCAACAACCATTGTGTGCACTTAGTGAAATATTGAATGAGTTAAAAATAAATATATTTATTGTCTCAAGGAAAAAATTTGGAAAGGCTTCACCATACCAAGGTGGATAGATCCAATACAATGCTAAAATGGCCAGTTTATATAGAAAATGTGAGAGAAGAGAGAGAAAGGGAAGATCAAGAGTAATTTGACACTTGTCAAGTAAGGATAATGAATTAAAACTATAATGGACATAAGGAGAGACAGTCCATATAATAATATAAAGATAAATATCCCTTAAACTCAGCTAATCCTCCATATGTGGCATAGATTCCCTTATGCTTGAATAAGAAACTACCCTTGATGATTTGCCTTCCAAAACTACCTCATCATTGCATATGGTCAGTTTTGATGATATGTATGAGTGGGAGGGGTTACTAAAAATCCTTCACATTCATTATATTGTTCTCTAATCATTATTAATATTTTGTCCATGCATAATCATCCATGATAGTCTCAAAGTGACTCCTTTCCATGCACCTTTCACACTTGGCACCCAAAACCTTCCAATTCTATAATCTAATCCATGAACAAGTAGGAATGACACATGTCAAGGGTATTCAATTCATCAAGTTAAATAAAAATGCCTTAAAAGGATTTCCAAATGGACTCTCACCACTTTTTCCTAAGTGTTCACTACCTACCCACTAGATTTGATGAAATGAAATAGATGGTAGATATACTTAGGAGATAAGATAACTCAAAAAATGGATATGAGTACTTAGAAAAAGTCCCAAACTTTCTCCTAAAAGTGATTTGGTCTTTTGAAAGCTTACAAACCTATAAAACATACAAAAATCTCAAATAAATCCATGTTATGCACCATTCGTACAAATTCCATACAATTAAATCACATGTGGAGGATACCTAAAGAGTCTTATATCAATTACAAGTGGTTTTAGGTCCTTTTCACCCCCTCTAGATACTTAATTTGCCTCATCTTCCCAATCAAGTCCTTATGGAGGGGTTGGAAGGGTTTTGTGTAGTCTCAGGCCTTAACATTTGTTCATGAATAACAAACATTGGAAATATGAAAAAATGTCATTTAAGGATTCATGAGGACCCTCTTCATCATCCCTAAACACCTCAACCTACCATGTAAAGGTTCATGAAAGTTTCAAGCACTCCAAGTTGGTATTCGAGCCCTTTCCCTACATTTTGTGAGGGTTTGAATGTTGTCAAGACAAAAATGGATTTTTGATGCAATATTATACAAAGTGAAGGTTTATAAATATATACACATAACCTAAGGACATGTCTCCATCATTAGAATAGTTCTCTAAGGTCTAGAAAGGAAAATACCTCCTACTTTGGCATTAGGCTTAGACCTTGTTCAATAGGTTTGTATTCACTTTGGTGGTTCAAACATAATTTTTACCTCCATGAAGGTGATCCAAGGCACTAAAATTCTTAACTAAAGCCAAAACTGAAAATGGTCCCTCCTTTGAGGCTAGGTTTGCATGTTGTTTCACTAGGTCTGCTTGCAGACCTCCTTGTATAGACCACCATGTTTGCATTAAAACTTTATATAATAGTTTCCCATGTTTTATTAGGTGTTTTATAGATTATCCAATTAAATTTCATGGTTCTCTTGACCTTTGGCTCATCATTTTAGCTTATTCCCTCAAAACTGCCTCTTCATGCAAGGCAAAAGTGCCCTGTCTCTAAGATAGAACAAAGGCATGTTCCTTTGTTTATTATAAAAAAATAATAATTTTATGAGGTTATTCAAGTAATAATGGTGTTATATACCAAAAATATACTCTTTAATGCGTGATTTAGACCTTCAAAAGACACAAAACCCAAGACTAAACTTGCATAGGTAGACTATGTGTAAGGTATTAGACCAAGACTGTGTAAGTGTGGTTTAAGATCTCTTTTTACTCAATATGCATCATTATTTATTTGTGTATATGATATAATAAACATTAATATGTGATAATATTAAATCATCTTACCATAATCATATGTTTTTCACACTCTACACTCTAAGATCAACCCTTCACTCCTTACTGTAACTATGTTTTCCCTCATAGTCACACTTGTAGGTGTATTTGGCTTTATTTTGATCCTAGAAAAATATATAAATATAATTAATGACTTATATATCATTGAATAATGGCATAGAGTCTTCATTTAAATTTGAAACAGCACTAGAACCTCACTTAAGACCTTTTTCATCTCACTTTCTGACTATGATAGTCATTTACCCCTGCCTGTAGGTTACCATTAGTTCTTTCCACACTTGATCATGGTTTCATACACCTTTTGAAAACCATCTGAGGTCATATGATATTCATTCATACTTTTTCTTACCTTTATTTACTAAAACTTCACTGAAACACTTTTTTTGCAAGCTTGTTTTATGCTCAACTATAGGTCACCTTGTCTTAGTGTACGAACAAAGTATGGATATTAGGGTGTCACAAGATCTATATTATTTCTTCTGTTGATCACTTGAGATTTCAAGAGTTATTAATCCACCATCCAAACTGCCCCAAAATGAAGGAATGTTTTTAATTTGAGACATATGGTGAAAAAAGGTCTCTTTAAGTCTCAATCTTGTAGATAACACTAAATGGATTCAGTTTTTTTATGGCACCTTTGAACCCTTAGGAAACCTCTCTCCTTTTGTCAACTATCCCTCTCAATTAGCATAGTCATTATCTAATGATAGTGATGTAAGGTCAAACCATTAATAATGTTGGAAGGTCCTTTGGTTATGATATATCCTAATCCCAAAAAACTTAAAGACCTTTATTTTTACATTTAAGGGATCAAAAGCCTAAACTTAGTCATGTCACCTTTGAGGATGGCCTTCAACCTCCACTTGGTAATTCATCCTCATCACAAGTTTAATATGTTATTCCAAAGTGTTAAGGTAATGAATACTCCTCAAATGTTTCAAATTCTCCATTGTGATCTTTATACCCTCTGCTTAGGCTATCCAAAAGTCTGCATCTAACTATAAAGGCTAACAATGAGGGGAAGCATAATTATTTGAGCATTATTTTGACATTTATTGAGTTCAAAACTTGTTAAAACACTTTAAAATGTATCTTCCTAATTCAAACATCTGAATCAACCTTCATACTTCCATTGTAACTTAGAAAAGCTCCTTCATGGCAATTGAGATAATTGTAATTGTGAAAAGACTAGTTTGAAAGCACAACAAGCCTATAAGAAGATTTCATAGGCATTTGAGAGATCCAAAGCCTAGGGAAGAATAGATAAACTATTTATAGGTATTTAAAAACTTTTGAAATATTCAAACTCATCAAAACCAAACAAAAGAAACAAAAACTAGCTCAAAAGGAGACCCATCATGCTTGCAAGTACATAAAAAGCTACTTGAGTTCTTAGAAATGGTTCATAAAGGAGAAGCCACAAAAATGAAACTTATTATTATAAATTTTAATTACACTGATAGCCCTTTCATCCACCAAGATCATTCCTCTCAATTCCAACTGTATGGCCCACACCAAACATGGAAAGTTGACATTCCTTGGCTTACAAGGACAAAAAACAAGAAATAGAAGTTGTAGCTAAACTTTTTGACATTATTTCAGCAAACCAAGTGTGGAAATTAGTCTATGGAGGTGAAGAGATGTTTTCCCATTTTTTTGTTGTAGATGAGCTCACCAAGTCCATACAAGTGCCCAAAAGGGCCTAAAAGCAAGGGAAACTTGCCTTATTTTGCATAAAATTGCCTCTTAAACTGAAAATAACCACTTTATGATATATATTCACCTCCTCCATGTTTAAAACCAATTTTTTGACAAATATGCCTCCTTAAAAGTTTGTACAAGTCATTAAATGGTATAAAAATGTGGCCAAATGACCCATTTTTGCATATGAAACATAGTAAATGATAAATTTATGACCTAGGGACAAATTAAAACATCTAAATGACCATCATAGGAAATATCCAACACAATTTTCAAATTTGTCCATGTTTGACTAGGGTTGACCAACTTTGACTTTATTTGACTAGACTAGTACAAGGAGAATGGGTTTAGACCAAGGCTAGAGGGAGGATAAGTAAGATGTATAGAACAATACGAGACCCCATACGACATGTAGAAACTTATAAAAATTTATAAATGTATGGGTTGACCCAATTTGACTAAAATTCAAATTTGGTCAACACTTTTGGTAATTCATAGGGGTAACATGCTTGCCTATGTTATGGACTAGTAGCCTTATCCTATCCATTGGGCAAAGGGAGTCAAATGCACTTAAAATAGTAGGGACCAGACCTTGACTTGACTGTGAACACTACTTATTCACATCAAATCACATAAAGGAAAGACAACACACAATAAGACCAAAGTAAACACACAAAATAAAGGCACACTTGTGCTACTAAGCATTTAGGGAAAACAAGACACAACTAAAAGAAAACTAATTATGTGCACCTAATCAAACATACCTCTATTCTTAGATCAAAATGAAAGTACCTTGGATATCCTTCCTCATTAGATGATTGAGGATACCAAGCATGCCTCTCTTTGAATGGAGCACTAGATGACTCATGCTTCTTCCTTTTTTCTTGGATTTGCATGTCAATTTATGGAGTCATATCAAACACGTTTCCAAAGTAGATAAAGTCTTCTTGAAATTGGAAACATTCCTCATACTACTTTCCTTTTATCTTCTCATGATAGATTTACATATCCATGATTGAGATAGTTTGTTGCAAACTTATGTCTTTCTGAAAGGTCTCATTATTCTTCTCATTTGTCACAACCTCTTCAAAGCCTTCAAGAAGTGTTTCATTATGAAATTTTAGAAGTATCTCTTTTTCAAATCCTTCCTTGATGTTGATAATATCAACTTCATGTGTGATTCTAGGACCAAAATCCAAGTCATCTCCAAAAGCCTCATAATCATCATAGATTGCCTCATCATGGTCTAGACCCTCTTGATGATGATACTTCTCAACACACACCTACTCTTCAAAATATTTGGCTTGCTTCATTATGAGTGTTGTCTTATCACCTTATGAGACACAAATACTTCATTGGAAATCTCATTTTGCTCATTTCCATAGTCATCATAGATAGGAGGCTCAAAAAAACAAAACACTTCTTCTTTAGCACTTGGGATCTCATGAAGAAATTTAGTTTGTATCTCTCTTGCTTCAACCACTTTGATCTCTTCCCCTTTGGATCCCAAGAGAACCTCTTCAAAGAATTATTCCTCTTCACAAGAAAGATACTTTTCCTCATCATCAGAATATAATGTCTCTTCACTTGAAGTCTTCTCCTATTCTTCTTCTACCCAATCTGAAATCTCTATATCATTTTCCCCCTTAGTGGTGCCAATACTAGGCATCTCAAAACTAGGAACATCAGCCTAAGAGGGCTTCCAAGGAGGAATTAACTCTTTATCATTTAAAGGGCAGAATGGCTCAGTTGAATGGGATGTTAAAATGGTTTCAATGACTTCATGATGTTCAAAAATCTACAGGATGGATGAGAGTTTCTCTCTCTTTAGCTCCAACTCCTCAATTTGTTTAGCAAGGCTCTCTTGAAATAACTTTTCTTTAGGGGAAATAGGATCTTCATTATGGAAGGGAGTGAATTCAAGCTGAGACGGGGAACAAAATGTTTCTTGAGAATGTGTGGGAGGGAGTTGAGTAGGTTTCTCACTTCCAAATTCTTCACTTAGACTTCTTCTTTCTTTCTTTATACTAGCTGCCACTACCTCTTCCCATCTTGGGAAGCTCAAATTATATGAGTCTTCATAAGGATGGGATAAAAATGAAGGGTTATCACACTTAGGACCTCATTTTATATTTTCAAGTATTTATTTTCTGAATCAATCTCCTTGTCAAGATAAGCCTTCAACAACAACCTTGTTGTCTCAAAATCTTCTCCAATCAAGTTATGAAATGGATCAACTTACTCAACACTGGTGTCCTTATTCCTTTGGCTACTCTCTTAGATGAAACTCCAAGAAGGGAAACTTTAGGGAATCCATTAAGGATTTGGGACATTTTGAATCTTGATGGGATTATAATTTTGCATAGGTATGGCTGACATATTTGAAGGTTGTTGTCGGGTGTATTGGGGCTACCAAGACTGAGTTGGTTCATGAGATCTCAACCTCTCTTCTAGGTAGAATATTAAACCACAAACATCAAGAATCTCATTAGTAAGACCTTTTCCATTATCTCTCTCAATAGGCTCCATTATATCTTTACTTGTTTTTTATCATCCCTCATACTCTTGATACAAACACTAGGGATGACTTGACCACAACCATTTCTAGTGTCAAGGTATAACATGTAGTCCTTGTAGCCAATGAGGGTGTCCTTGAAACTTGAATTAGATTGACATGAAGAGGAACTAGGTGGATTAGGCGAATCACAAGCTTGAGAGGACTGAGAGGGATCATGACAAGATTGGACAAGGATTTGTTCAAATTGACAAGGAATGAAACAATTTGGAAATGTTTCACCAACTTGTGTGAGATAAAACTCAAACTCAAGGCTATCCATGAATCACTCATGAAAATTATATGAAACAAGATAAAAAATTCATATAGAATACCTAGAATACTTAACCAATATATTTATTCTTGGAGTCACCATTGGTGCTTAGTAGAATTGCCTCTAAAGGTTGCTATCTTAAGGAGAACACAAAAACACCACAAGCTCTTAAAACAAGAGTCCCACTGGGTGTACCAAAAACTATTGTCACTTAAACATTCACCCAATAAGGAGATGATAAGTCTCTCATCATTAAAGTGGCACAATGGAAGCACCTTAGGGTTATGGGTCACCAAATGTGAGGTGGATCTATAAATGAGGGGCTAGTTCCCCTTGATACATCAATATATCTCAATCCTACAACTAAAACTTGGGGATTAAAAGGAGAAGGATAAATGAAAGTAAACATAGTATATGGGAGGTGATACACCAAATATATGTTATACTCACACCCTTTCACATGCACTTAAAACCAAGAATAAGTTTGCATAAACACTTCATCCAATGAGAATCTCCTCTCACACATCAATGTTTCAAGCATGGGGTCTTGGAGATAGCTTAGGCTAGGAGGACTTAGAAAATAGGCATTATAAGACACAATATTGAATATAATACTCACTAAACCTACAAAATAAAACTTAGACACTTCTTTTTGACCTACAAAAGATAGATTACATAACACATAAGGCACTAAGAAGAGGAACATTTGAAGGTAAAAAAAAACTACACTTACATAATACCAATAACCATTGTGTACACTTTATGAAATATTGAATGAGGTAAAAAAAATATTTATTATCTCAAGGTAAAAATTTGATAGGGCTTCACCATACCAAGGTGGAGAGATCCAATACAATGCCAAAATGGTGAGTTTATATATAAAATGTGAGAGCAGAGAGGGAAAGGGAAGATCAAGAGTCATCAGAAAATTGTAAAGCAAGGAGAATGAATTATAATTGAAATGGAATTATAGAGAGATATTCCATGTAAAGGAGACAAAGATAAATGTCTCTTAAACTCAGCTAACTCCTCCACATGTGGCGTAGATTCCCTTGTGCTTGCATAAGAAACTGCCCTTCATGATTTGCCTTCCAAAACTATGACATCACTATATAAGGTTAGGTTTAATGATGGATATAAGTGTTAGGAGTTACTAAAAAGACCTCACATGCATTTTAGTGGCCTCTGATCATTCCTATTCTTCTAACCATGCACATTCATCCATGACAATCTCAAAATGATTCATTTTCATGCACCTTTCACACTTGGCACCCAAAACCTTCAAATTATAAAATATGATATATTAAAAATGAGGTATGACACATTTAAATTGTGTCCAAGTCATTATTTTCAATAAAAAATCCTTAAAATGCTTTTGAAATGGAGTTTCACCACTTTTTCCTAAGTGTTCACTATTTGCCCACTAAACTGGCTGAAATGAAAGAGATGGTAGATATAATTATGAGCTGAGATAACTCAAAAAATGGATATTAGGATTTATATAAAGTCCTAAACTTTCTCCCAAAAGTGATTTGGTATTTTGAAAGCCTTCCAAACTTGCAAAACACATAAAAATGTCAAAGAAAGCCCTATTTTGCACCATCCATATAAGTGTCGTATAGATAAATATAATTTGGAGGATAAATAAAGAGTATTTTGTATCTTCCAAGTGGTTTCATGTCCTTTACACTCCATATAGATACTTCATTTGCCTCATATTCCCAATCAGGTCCTTATGAAGGGTTTGAAAGCATTTTATGTAGTCTCAGGTCTTAACATTTTTTCATGAACAAAAAACGTCATAAATCTTTAAAAATGTCATTTAAGGATTAATGAGGACCATCTTAATAATACCCAAAAACCTCAACCTACCATGTAAAGGTTCATGAAAGTTTCAAGCACTCCAAGTTGGTATTTGAGCCTTTTCCTTGCATTCTGTGAGGGTCTGAATGTTCTCAAGCCAAAAATGGATTTTTGATGCAATATTATAAAAATTTAAGGTTTATAAATATATAAAAATAACCTATTGACATGTCTCCATCATCATAATAGTTCTCTAAGAGCCATAAATTAAAAGACCTACTTTGGCATTAGGCTTAGACCTTGTTCAATAGTCTGCCTTCAATTTGGTGGTTCAAACCTCCTTTTTGGCCTTCCATACCTATGAGACAGCTTAAAAACTATGTTTACCTCCATGAATGTGATACAAATCACTAAAAGGCTTAACTAAGTCCAAAACTGAAAATGGTCCCTCCTTTGAGGCTAGGTTTGCATGTTGTTTCACTAGGTCTGTCTGCATACCTCCTTGTCTAAACCACCCTATTTGCATTAAAAACTTATAGAATATTTTCCCATGTTTAATTAGGTGTTTTAAAGCTTATAATATCACATTTCATGGTTTTCTTGACTTTTGGCTCATCATTTTATCTTTTTCCCTCAAAACTACTTCTTCATGCAAGTCAAAAGTGCCTTGTCTCTGAGATAGAACAGAGGCATGTTCCTTTGTTTTTTAAACAAAAATAAAAAATTTATGAGGTTATTAAATTAATAATGGTGTTATATACCAAATTTGGACTCCTAACTACATGATTTATTCCTTTAACAGAAATAAACCCCAAGACTGAACTTACATAGGTAGACTGTGTGTAAGGTATTAGACCAAGACTGTGTAAGTGTGGTTTAAGCTCTCTTTTTTCTCAATATGAATTATGATTTATTTAAAAATATGTTATAATAAACGTTAATATGTGATAATATTCAATTATATTTCCAAAATCATATGTTCTTCATACTCTACACTCCAAGATCAACCCTTCACTCTTTGTTGTAACTGTGTTTTCCCTCATAATCACACCTGTAGGTGTATTTTCCTTGTTTTGATCCTATAACAATGTATAAATATCATTCATGAATCATATATCATTGAATACATGGTAGAGAGTCTTGATTTCAATTTGAAAAACCACTAGAACCTCACTTGAGACCTTTTTCATCTCACTTTTTGACTATGACAATCATTTACCCCTACTTGTAGGTTACCATTAGTTCTTTCCATGCTTGATCATGGTTTCATACACCTTTTTAAAACCCTTTAAGTTCATATGATATGCCTTCACACTTTTTATCACCTTGATTGTCCTAAAAATTCACTTAGACACTTTGTTGCAAGCTTGTTTTATGCTCAGTTGTAGGTCACCCTGTCTCAGTGTACAAATAGAGTATGGGTATGAGGGGGTCACAAGATCTATATTATTTCTTCTCTTGATCACTTGAACACTCAATAGTTCTTAATCCACCTTTAAAACTACCCCCAAATGAAGGCATGTTTTGAATTTGAGACATTTGGTTAAAAAAGGTCTCTTTAAGTCTCAATCCTATAGATAACACTAAATGGATTCAGTGTTTTTATGGCACCTTTGGACCCTTATGAAACCTCTATCCCTTTGTCAATGGTACCTCTCAATTGGCATAGTAATTATATAATGATAGGGATGTAAGTTCAAAACATTAAAAATGTTGGAACATCCTTTGGTTCTGATATATACTAATCCAAAAAAACTTAAAGACCCCTATTTTTACATTTAAGGGATCAAAACCTTGAACTAAGTCATGTCACCTTTGAGGATAACCTTCACCCTCCACTTGGAAATTCATCCTCATAAAAAGTTTACTATGTTATTCCAAAGTGTTAAGGCAATGAATACTCCTCAAATGTTACAAATTCTTCATTGTGATCTCTATAGCCTCTGCTCAGGCTATCTGAAAGTCTGCATCTACCTATAAAGGCTAACAATGAAGGGAAGCATGATTATTTGAGCATTGTTTTGACATTTAATGAGTTCAAAACTTGTTCCAACACTTTCAAATGTATCTTTATAATTCAAACATCTAAAGCAACCTTCATACTTTGATTTTAACATAGAAAAATTCCTTCATGGAAACTGAGATAACTGTAAGTGTGAAAGGACTAGTTTGAAAGCACAATAAGCCTAGAAGAGGCTTTCTTAATCATTTGAGAGATCCAAAGCCAAGGTAAGAATAGATAACATATGGATATGTATTTAGAAACATATGAAATCATCAAATTCATCAAAACCAAACAAAATAAATAGAAACTAGCTCAAAATGAGACCCCTCATGGTTTCAAGTGCATAAAACATTGCCTGAGGTCTTAGCAATGGTTCATAAAGGAGAAGCCAAAAAAACTAAAATTATTGATATGAATTTAAATTACACTCATATCCCTTTCACCCACCAAGACTATTCATCTCAACTCCAACTGTATGGCCCACACCAAGCATGCAAAGTTGACCTTCCTTGGCTTGCAAGGACAAGAAAGAAGAAACAAAAGTTGCAGATGAAATTTTTAGAATTATCTCAGCACACCAGGCATGGAAATGAGTTTAGGGAGGTGAAGAGACATCTTCCCACATTTATTTATATAGATGAGTTTACCAAGTCTGTAAAAGTGCCCAAAAGGGCCTAAAATTAAGGGAAAACTGCCTTCTTCTGCATAAAACTACCTCTTGAACTAACACTAACAACTTTATGATATATCTTGACCTCCTCCATGTTGAAAACCATTTTTTTGACAAATATACCTTCTTGAAAGTATGTACAAGTCATTAAATGGTCTAAAAATGTGGCCAAATGACCTCTTTTTGCATATGAAACATAACAAATGATAAATTTATGAACTAGGGACAACTTAAAACATATAAATTACCATCCTAGGACATATCCAACATAGTTTATAACTTTTACCATGTTTGAATAGGGTTGACCAACTTTGACATTGTTTGACTAGACTAGTACAAGGAGAATGGGTTTAGACCAAGGCTAGAGGGAGGATAAGTAAGATGTATAGAAAAATATGAGACCCCATAAGACATGTAGAAATTTTTAAAATTTTATAAATGTAGGGGTTGACCCAATTTGACTAAAATTCAAATGTGGTCAACAGTAACTCAATAAGAGGATTCATTGGGAGCTTCTAAATGATGAATCTCAATGTTTCTCATCTTTTTTATTGAATACTTTAAGTTTGTGGACAATAGACAAACTTTTATATTGTCATTAATTAACAAGAAGATGTGCTAGAGGTGGATTTAGACTAAAATTATTAACTCTTAAATTGGCTTGACTTTCCATATATTCCTTTTTAAATCTTATACATTTTTGCACTTGGAATCTTCAAATTTCACTAAATTTTTCTTGTACATTAATAAATTACCATTATTAAACCTATAATTACATTAAAAATTTCCAAATTTTATAATGCAGGACACTTATATTGAAAGTGTGGGGGATATTAGAATTTTTCATTAAAAAAGTACTTAAAATTTGAAATGTGTTTAGCAAAAGAAAATATGTTTGAGGATTATGTAACATGGCTTGGGATTAATTATGAGTGATTTAGTATAAATAAACTTTATAAATTGATTATTAAATTGAGAAGTTGAAGACACAATAAATGTTGAAATAATGATAGTTTTAATAGTTTCAATAAACTAAAATTTGGTTAGAAATGTTTTTATAAAAATAATAATGATAATAATAAAATGTTAAAAAAACATTTCTACCCTAGCTCACCCTACCTTAGTCATTTAAGATACATGATTAAGACATCTCATACTCGAGGGAAAAAATAATAATATTAATGTGTTTATACAAGGTAAAATAAATTAAGGATAATATACTAAATTTGATTAATAATACTTCATTATTTTAGGTTTCATATGGTGTCTCTCTATATTGATCTAAAGGGTAAATAATTAATATCTTAAAGTATCATGATGTATATATATCTACAACAAGACTACTGAGATGATATATTGAAATATAAAAAAATGACCATTTAATTTGTAGTTATGTATCATTATGTTTATTTTGAGTAGGCTATGTTTTTGGTATGGAGAAGCCAACAACTTAGTATATAGATTGTAGGATGCTTCCACTTTATATTATTATTTTAGTTAGTCCTTGGTGTCTTGAACTTAGTTTAAGCTATGCTTGTTAAAACTTTGTTGTTTGTTACATTTCTAAACGAATTACAAATTTTATAAATAAATAAAACTTTCACTTAATTAATATTATTATTTACATCAATAAGTGTAACCCAAAATGGTATTTGAGAGTGGTGGTGGAGTGTAGTTTTTGTGAATGTTTTCATAAAAATGATTGGTCTTAAATTTGACATCTATTTCATTGGTATATGATGACACGAAATATGATTTAGATTTTGGATCTCTACATTGATGAGCCTCTAGTTATCTTTGTCACACTGCTTATATCTGTGAATCTAGGTAAGATTTTACTTTAGTTTGTATTTATTATTGATTTTGATTGGTGATTCACCTTTTGGATGGTAGGGGTACCCTATTTTAAATTACTACCACCTTTATCTCTCTCTGCATCCATGGATGTAGGGAAATCTAGAGTGAATTAAAGTAGCTATGGCACCGAAACAAGGGAAGAAATTCATTTTGAAAGTCTTTCACGAGATAATGTTGTTAATTTTGACTCTCTATTACCTGATGTTGTTTTGGATATACTTGAATTTGACAAAGCATGCATTTTTTTATGAAAAATTTACCTTGATTACTTATTTTTTGGGTTGAGTCCATCCTGAGAGTCTATTGAAACAATGGGTTCCTAATCACTAGTAAGGCCATGGATTGAAATTAGGAGTCCAAAATCTTACCAAGGGTTTTTTTTGGTTTCATTTTTCTAGCCTTGAACAATGTAAATCCATTTTCAAACATGGTCTTTAGTTTATTCATAATAATTTGGTTGTTTTTCTCATTGGACTTGAGACTTTAAAGTTTTGGAACAAACAAAGTTGAAAGTCCCTGTTTGGGTTGAGTTTCCTAGCTCACCTCTCATATTATGTGGTTTTATTGATTAGCTCATAAAACCCATCAATCACTTTATATGCCATGAGCAGACTAGGTTATTTATGGATGATCCCTAAAAGAGGGTTTATGTAAAAGTGTATTTATCTCAGGGTTTGAAATGCTCCATTTTCATTCAAATTAGGACTAATAGATTTTCTCAGTGAGTTTTATATATCAATCTCTTGAATACTTGTTTTTGGTGCCAGTCCTCAGACCACATGATCTAAGAATGTCCTTTGATGGTGCATATGCTTCCTATTTCTCAAGAAAAGGGTGTACTTGAGGCTAAACCTCATAATGAAAATATTGATGGCTAGACCATAGTCACCAACAAAAATAATAAATCATTAAAAGGTGGTGGTAGGCCACAAGCTTATTCATACAAACTTGTTGTGAACAATCATGCCTCGACATTTGATGGCCAATCTATTTTACCTAATAAAGATTCACCTCTACTTCTGCGTACACCATAAGTATTGGTTATTCTGGTTGAGGTACCGAATTTAGCTCCACCATCACAATCCTCTCCTAGGTGAACATCTTAGATGAAAAATGGAGTCTAGTCACCTTAGATCACAAATTAGTTTTTTGACATTCTTGAAGTCCCTCTCCTTATCTTGAGGAGGAATATATGGCTCATAAGAGACAATAGTTTAAGACGAGTGATTACATGCCAAAAAAACTAATGTATAATCATTTTGTTGTGCTTGAAAATATCATAGAGAATAATGATATACACCTTGATGGTTCCCAATGATTGTTTACTCTTAGAATGTTTAGGGACTTAATGATCTTCCACTTAGGTATGCTATCAAGAACAATTGTCAATTATTTAGTAGTATGATAATTTTATGTTTACAAAAGGTCAATATTTATGGCTTTCTCATATATAATGCAACAAGAATAATTTGGCCTGGGCTATTTATCAAGTTACTGGGCATAAAGATGGTCATGGTGGGGTTATCACTTTGATGGCTCTAGAGCTTTCTCAAAAAAATATTTTTTAGGGTTTATAACCCACCCATCATGTTTTTGGGGCCCCTTTTTATCTTGATAACCATATCATTGGGCTTGATAACATGTATGCCTATAATCATGTTATGAAATGGGGCTCATTTTGGAGATGGTTTGTTGAGTCACTTCCTAATGTGCATTGGGTCCTCTGTGATGATTTCAACATGGTAGAATTTGTTGAGGATAAGGAAGGGCACCTTTTCATGCATTGGTGTGATGGTGACTGAGAGGATTGGTTTAATACATGTAATAAACTTGGGTTGTTTGATCCCAATCATCACTTGAGGAAAAACTTAGATACTCCATGGTTTACTTGGTCTAATTTTTGACATGGATAAGATAGGGTGATTCAATGGCTAGATCGAGCTTTGCTAGTTGAATAAGACCTCTTTATTTTTGCCCCAATGTATGACTAGATAGTTTTGATCATCCACAAAACTTTTTTATTAGATCACCACCCTATTCATTTCAATATTGAGTGGTTCACACCTCAACTGAAGCCCATCGCAACTCAATTTTATCTCAATACTGTGCATCTTAGACATGAAAGAATAGTGGTGCATATACTCATAATTTGGAACCTAGTTCCATGGTTAGAGGGGAACATGGAATAAATTCAGTGGTGGTCAGATGTTCTAGATCACACTACCACCTTTCTTCATATTTATGGTAAACAAGTTGCATCTTTCTAGCATCATCTGCATAATGCTACAAACCTTGAATACCTCCAAATTTCATGGGAGATGGAACTATCCCTTTTTAATGTTCAACTTCAAAATCAAGTAGCACATTGGCATCACAAGCTTCAAGTGGAGGAGACCCACAAAGATAGAGGATCCAATTTAAGAGCTCATATGCATTGATTGAAAATAGAAGACAAAGTTTCTAAGTATTTTTTTGCCCTTCTCTATTTTGGAAGGGATGTTGCTAAAATTTAAGTTGTCAAGGAAGGAAACATTTGGATGACCAATTTCCTAACATTCTATAAGATTTTTTTCATCACTATCATGGAGTCTTTTTAGCCAAGCGACCTATCTTGAGTGAGAAACAACTCTCAATAAACTTCTTCAAGTTGTTCCTTACAAAGTTTCCAATTCCCAAAGGATTGTCTATGACATGCCCTTATCTCTTAGTGATCTCTGTGAGGCAGTTAAGTAGATAAAGGTTGACAAAGCCCTAGGAATTGAAAAATTTTTGTGTGAATTTTATCAAGCTATTTGGGATACTATATATCGTGATCTTCATAAGGTGTATTATGAAGCTATTTTAATTAATTCTTTGGGACCTTTTATAAACCAAGGTAATATTAAGTTTATTCCCATAGCTTTTAACCTTGAAATAATTACCAATTGTAGACCTATTACTCTTCTAAAATGTCTCCTATAAGATTATTTCTAAGTATTTAGCCCTCAAGTTTAAAAATCTTCCTTCTTTATTTGTCAGAAGTGAGAAAACTAGCTTTATTCAACACATATCCATTTTGCGTAATGTCATTATTGTCTAGGAAGGTATGGAATGGGTTCGGGTTTTCAATAAAATATCCATGTTTGTTAAAATTTATTTTGAAAATTCTTATACCATATTGAGTGACCCTTAATTCTAGCCATGTTATAGGCCATTGGCTTTGGCCCCAAATTTGTTCACATGGTCAATATGGTTTTGTAGGATGCTGGGGCATGTATTACCATCAATGACACTCAATATTCTCGATTTGAACTTCATTATTTTATTCGACAAGGATGTCCTTTATCTCCTTCATTATAAATGTTATAATAAAAGAGATTTAGCTACATGTTAGCTAATTACACTTCCTAGGATTTGGTAAAAGGCATTTCCCTCCCTTATTCTAATCAAAAGCTATTGAATGGCCATTTTTTAGATGATTCATTTCTCATTCTTCAAGAGAAAGAAGAGTTAGTTAAGAATGTTATGGAATGCATTCATATTTTTTTTAGCTTTAGGATCACCTATTTAATAGAGAAAAACTCAATAATACCACCAATCTCTAGCTCCCAAACCTCCTTGGTTGTAGGGATATCAATGGTAGTGGATTCTTCTAGGGGCATAATTTAAATTCCTTGGCATCCCTTTTAATTTTTTGGATTCTCCTCTGAGTTATGGTCTTATGTGGTGCAAATGGTTGAGAAAACAATCTTTATGGATCATAAAGCCTTTGTGTTTAGCTAGAAAATTTCATATTTGCTCCAAGGTTTTGGCAGCTACGAATATTTATTCCTCTACTTATTCGGCCCCTTATAATGCGTCTTAAAATAAACTAGAAAAACTCGTATGATTTTTTTATGGGCTAATTTTGAAGGTCATAAGGGTTTTCACAGAGTTTCCTAGAACATATGTTGTTGACCTAAGGAAGTAGGTGGTCTGGGTCTTTTGGATAATAAAATTCAAGGCCTTGCTCTTGGTGTTAAATAATTTATTAGGGGTCTTGTTGGTGATGAATCTTGGATTTTTGTTTGCTACTATATTTCTCATGGGTTCCCATATGGTAGGAAGGCTTGGAAAGGCATAGGAATTCATTCCCTTCTTATCACCCTAATGCCAATTAAAATTAAGGGTATTTTTGTTGTGCAAAGTCTATGGAAGGCATATGCGAAGCTTAAACCCAATCCTACTTGGATATATGAGGGTTCAAGGAATGACCTCTCTATTAACTTCCATTCTCTTTGGTGGTCACCTTGATTAAATTTTCATAATGTTCTCTTTGCTTTAGTCCCCTTGGGTTAAAGGATTAAGATTATTTAGAAAAGGTGTGAAAATATATGTGAACTTATATGCAAGGTAAATCAATCTTGGATCAATTAGGATCAAATTCATAACAAATTTCATTAAGTAATTCATATGGAGAGACTATAGAAAATAATTCAAGGCTCCATACCTTGTGAGCATTTGTACAAGATAGGGGTCAATTCCCTTGTTCTTTGATGGAAGGAGTGGCATTGGCCTAAAAACCACTCTTTTCACTCGATAGTCTCCTTGGTTGGGTTATAATTCTAGATGAAATGTTTAACCTCAAATGGAATATCCGTTCCATTCATGGGGTTTGGGCTAAGCATTTTAGCATTGTGTAGTCTGCTGTCATTGAGCCCAAAAAAGCTCATTTTCTTTGGTGTATTCTCTATCAAGGCTTGCTTGTGGGTGATTGGCTCAAACATCTAATGGTTTCGAATCCCATATTCTCAACTTGTTGGAAATTTGAGACCTTTTTTTGGTTTTGCTCTCACTCACAATCTGCATGGCACTGGATTCATTCCCTCTTTTAGCCTTTCTGAATTGAGTTCTTTACGTGTAAAATGGATCTCTTGGGGGACTCAAATATGCTTCCTAAAAAATATAATAGGTTTTGGTATATCTTTCATGTTGATATTTTATTTCAAATATGTAAAGCTAGAAATTATGCTTATTTTAATCATGAAGAGCTAGAACATAGTTTTTTTGTTATTAACAAAATTATTATTCTATCTAATGTTACTCTTTAGATTCAAAGACAAATCGATAAATTTATCTTGGAACTTAATCATATCTAGAGTTTTATCAACCACTGGGAAATGCCCTCATGCACACTCAGCCAATAACCTCCTGAGATGCCACATTTTCCTTTGTCTCTTTGAGGGTGAGGATGTGATGCATGTTGGCAGTGTTCGAGAATCAAACACAGGAGTCATTATGCTTGATAATCACCATCATGATGGTCTTCCAAGTGATGTGGTGGTTTGAGTGGCTCTTCTAGAAATGGAGGTGAGGGTAGGGGTTGGGGCCCACCTCCCCTAAATCATGATGGTGAGAATAGGGGTTAAGGTCCTCCCCAAAGATAAATTTAAGTAACTGGCTCTAGAAATCTCTCTTGAAATGCATAAATATGATATATTATAATCTCAACAAATTGACAGCTAAGATCCCTTATCTATGGGCAATGATCCTCCTGCTTTGGGAAGATGCGGTGGTCCATCTCCATCACCTCTCTTGGCTTCCATGTTCATTGTGGTTGCTTAATTTTTCTCTTTATTACTTTGTGATATTTCATTCTTTGTTCTTAGCTATTCTGAAATATCGATGTGATGTTTTTTTGAGTGGTCATTTATTGACCATCTATTCAACTTTTCTTAAGGTTTTTTCCCTCAGTGTGAATTTCCTTGTGGGTTGTGACTTTTCCACCCATTTTTTTTGTATGATTGGTGTTGTACAATACTATTATTTTATTAATATATAGATATGCTTTTCAATCAAAAAAATCATAATATCTTAAGGATATGGTAAAGTTTGGAGCCCTTATTTTTATTTTTAAGCTTGATTGATACAACTAGATTGAGACCATCTATCACCATTCAATAAAAAGATCGATAAAAAGATGATATAGTCATTAATAAATATAAATTTCTTCAATATATGAAACTATAATTTGACAAATCCAAGATAAATATCTTAAAATTGATACACACAAACACACACATGTGTCTATAAATATGTTTATATATATGAATGAATATGAAAACATTATATATTTTTTTATAATTTCTATCATGAAATTATTTTTCTAACATATCTCATACATTATCATATACTTTCACCCTATGAAACGAAGAAGCCTTTATATTAATATGAATAAACATAAACTTAAATTTTTATATATAATTTTTAATATTATATATATATATATATATATATATATATATATATATATATATATATATATATATATATAATATTATAAATCTAAGAAAATTATTATAGAATAAATATAAAAAAGTAATAAGAAATTAAAAGCCATGTTGTATAAAAGTATAACATGTGAATTTTAAAAAATTAGTAAAATTAATTATAAAAAAAGTGCATGGCTTGTACAAATTTTAATCAATAATATATAATTTCTACATAAAAATAAGTGAAGGAGGTTTAGAATCATATAAATATGATTGGAATTTTGAAATTCACATATAAAAAAAGTTTATTATATTAGAATTCTATATTGCATTATATTTTTCTCCGATCAATTACTCACAACACATGCTTATATATATATATATATATATATATAATTAACTATTTTATTCACAATATAAATACAAACGTGATAGAAAATTATATTAATGGTGAAATGCACCACATGGAATTTTTATGCTTGAGAAGAACAATCAAAATCAAATAAATATATATATATAAAATTATAATTAACCATTTTATTCACAATATAAATACAAACGTGATAGAAAATTATATCAATGGTGAAATGCACCACATGGAATTTTTATGCTTGAGAAGAACAATCAAAATCAAAGTTTATTGAAAAAGCTAAAACGTTAGTTTATAAACAAACATATGCATTAGATTTAAAAATTATTATTTTTATATAAATTTTATTTTTTATTATTTATATAAATAATTATTATAAATTTATGTTTTTATAATTAAATATAAAATTTAAAACTAAATTCTATTTAAATTATAAATTTGATTAATTTTTTTCAATAAACATTAAATTTTATTTAAAATAAAATTTAATATTTTTTTCTTTTTAAACATTCTCATAATTTATTTTGAATGAAAAGAAAAAATTGGATAAAGTTCATATGAATGAATAAAAAAAAATTATGAGAATGTTTAAAAAGAAAAAAATATTAAATTTTATTTTAAATAAAATTTAATGTTTATTGAAAAAAATTAAATAATGCAATGTCAAAGGGGGGTTAGGGTAGCATGGGCGACATGGGTTTCTAAAGGGTTAGGTCTAGGTAGTTTAGTTAGGTTTAGGTATGAATTGAGTAGGTCGATAGGGTCAAATAGAGAACAAAAATGATTCAGAAAGCTTGCAAAAATAAAGAATGAAGCTATGAGTATGAGAAAGGCGATGATCAACAAACAATAATGGTAAGTAAAAACCCATAATGGAATTGGTAAAGTACCCTAGTTATTCTTAATACATGCCAGAGTCTGTGAAATCTAAAACAATGACAGTTAAGATATAGATACACTACGAACTCAAACCAAGTTTTCTTGCATGATCAATTAAGATTGGAAACTCACATTGCATTGAGGGTATTAATTTCATGTTGTTTTTTAAAACTCCACTTCACATCCTCACCTAAAACTATCAGAACATTATTCTACATGCAAAAATGGTACTCAATTTTATCACAAAAGAGTGATCATGCCTATCCCTTCATAACCAAATAGATTTAAAAATTATTGTTTTTATATAAATTTTATTTTTTATTATTTATATAAATAATTATTATAAATTTATGTTTCTATAATTAAATATAAAATTTAAAACTAAATTCTATTTAAATTATAAATTTGATTAATTTTTTTCAATAAACATTAAATTTTATTTAAAATAAAATTTAATATTTTTTTCTTTTTAAACATTCTCATAATTTATTTTGAATGCTTAAAAATAAATGGATAAAGTTCATATGAATGAATAAAAAAAAATGAATCGACATTTCACATCACACTCAATGATCTATCACCAAGGAAAAAATAGAATGATAGATGAATTAAAAACTTAGATCTTAAATAAATTTCCAAGACATTAGGATGAAGTATGCCCCTATTTTTTAAATAAAATATTTAATAGATTACTTAAATTAAGAAATCAATATAATAAAAATATCAATATCAATAATTAACACACGTAAAATATAAATTCAATGTGAGAAAGGGAAAATAACTAATATCAAAGTTAAAAAAATAAAAAGAAATAATCACAATGACGATAAAAAAAACTTAAATTAAATGAAAAATTAAATTTTAAAATTTTAAATTAAATTAAAATTTTAACAAGAACAAAGTATTTTCAAATACATTCTTAAAATGATCTTAATGACTAAATAATTTGCATTAGTAAATATGAATTTATTAAGTACCAAAAATCGATTCAAAATAATGAACGTAACACAAAGAACTAGGAAGATACCAAGAACTTACCCCTGTTAGAAATGAAAACCAAACCATAAACCTAAATCTATAAACAAATTTCTAAACATTAATGCAATGTATTGATATTACTATTGACAATGATAAGTTGTAATATATAAATAACTATACCAATCTGATGAACCTAAATAAGACATTAATTTATAAAATTATTAGAAGAATTAGGTAGGTTGTAAAAAAAACATGGATTAACCCAACAATGATAACCCAGTGGTGAGTGAGTTAAGTGTTAGAAGTGGTAGGTCTTGAGGTCCATTTTTTGGGATAACCACTCTCTAGCACCATTCCCATACTAAGGTACAAGAGGTTATTTGTGAAAAGTATCCACAATGTAATGGGCTATCGACTTGGTATTTAATGCAATGGAGTCAACATGTAGCTTAAACCTTGTGTTCAATACGATGAGACAAGTCTATAGTCCATGGTTAGGGATACTATTCACCATTGGTTTGGGCATTCTATTATAAAAATGCCTACGATTCTAGATCCATTTCAAAAATCATGTTACCTGACATTTTTTGCTAATGAGGTGGAGGTGAGTTGGTGAGATCACTTAGATGTATCCAAACCCACCAAGGGTTTAACTCTAACTAAGGCATGCGATGCCAAATGTGATTGTTAATAGAGGTATTAGTGTCAATAGAGCATGTTGGTGGACCTATAGTAGCTATGGTGTATTCGATAAATTGGTATTATTAGATGGTTTGAGTGGCTTGTAATTGGTGGGCTATAGCATCCCGTCTTGTGGTAGATCTTGTACTCACAGAAGCTAGTATGGTTCGACAATTAGAGAAGATTGCAGTTTGTGAGTTTTAGTGTCCCATTAAAGTGGTATTATTGTTTAAAAGGATTATTCATAGGGATGTGGGGCCCCCATTTGTGTCTCAAACCGGTTTTTACTCTGATAATAAAAAGCAATATCCAATTGGAGCTCTGGGTAAAAGCAAATACCTATCTAAAAAAATAAAAATCATGGAATGTAATATATAACCTTAAACCTAGTTAGAAATTGAAGAGAAGAAAATAACTCGACTAAAATCCAAATGAAAAAAAAAAGTGGAAACTAAAAACAAAAACTATAAACCAAGACCTCTAGAACTACGTAAGTGGGACAAAATTGTTTGGGTAAAGGCAAGAAAAGGAACACTAATAACACTAGGGAAGGAGGAGACAAGAGGTCTACTAATTGTGACTTTTAGAAAGGTAAACTAATGGTTTCCAAGATTGGTTCATACCTAATCCCACATCTCTATTGTTTTCATATTTTTATATCTCAATAGCGTCTCTTAGATGATACTTTAATAAGTGATCTTTCACAACTAAACTTTGGTGTTCTCAATGTAAACATGATGCTTGGTATTAACTAAGTGTTCTACTAGTGATGCCTTAATTACTGTTTGGTATTTAATAGATATTAGTTGCATGTCCCATAATCCTTAGTGAACTTGATGCTAAAAATAACATTATTGATGTGTTGATTGAATTCTTCCAAATTTTATATACTATATGGCCAATTTATGTATGTCATCAACATACCTTTTCCACCATGTTAGTCTGAGAAGGAAAGAGTGGAGAGAGCTATGTTTTCAAAAGACTCCATGAATAGGTTGGCAACAATTGGAGAAATAAGTGATCCCATCGCAAATATTTTCATTTGTTCATAAATCAAAACTCTAAAAGTGAAAAATGTTGACCTCAAATAAAGCTTAACTATAGACTTCATTTCCTCATCACTTATCTAGTCACTACTCTGATAACTTCCAAAATGAGAATTTTTATTAAAAGAGATACTACATTGAAACTAACTAAAATATCCTCATTGGAAACTTTCTTATCTTTAATGAATTCAACAAAATTCAAAGATTTTTTAATGAAAGAAGTTTTTCTTAATAACAGTTTCATTTTTCTAGTAAGAAATAAGGTTGAGAGATAATTGGATGAATCAATGGTAGTTATAATAGGTCTCAGCATGATGCTTGATTTATGTGTCTTAAAGGAACCATATATTTTATATATATATATATATATATATATATATATATATATATATATATATATATATATATATATATATATATATATATATATATATATATATATATATATATATATATATAGTAAGAAACATTTCTTTAAATTGACGTGTAAGAAAAAGAACTTAAACCTTTTTTAACAATTTAAAACACTTTCAAAACTAAATTAATCGAATGCTGATAATCACGTTTTTTATTTTAAAAATGATCTAAAATATTAAAATAAAACCAACATTGACCATCGCAATTATATCATTACTTATATCAACATTAACAATATGACAATATTTACATAGGAATAATTTTTTTTTAAAGAATTTCATTCTACCTTAAAAATATTAGGGTAAGGGATTTGGCTTACTTTAACACCATGCCAAAATCTTATTTCAATTCTTCAACGATTTCAATAGAATGTCTTTTAAAATATTTTAAACTTCCACTTAAAAAATATTCTCTAAAGATACAAGTAAATGCAACTGCAAAACCAAAACCTTTTTCAAAATGTTTAAAGAGGCGATCAAACAAAAAAGTTGATAATTTAACACTAATTTGATTTCCCAAACATCAATCCAAATTCCTATTGACAATAAACTGTATTAGGTAAAACATGAGAGAAAATAAACTCAGTGTTCACTTTGTGTCTTCTTGTTAAATAAATGATAATAAACTAGACGTTTTATAAGTCTAGATGTTGTCAATAGACTTGATTATTTAATGAATAAGTTGAGAAGTTATATTCAAACATTTAAGAGATAGGTTCAATTTCAATACATCATTTTTTAAATTGGGTCGAATCATTTTCAATGTTATGATATAATCATTTTTTTTCATTAAATAATCAATGGTCCCTTATTTTAATAATTTTACTTCATTTATATACACATCTGGGATTTTAAAAGAAATATGGATAAATTTGAACATGTTAAGTGCAATAACATATAAGATTTAAAAAGGTGTATATGAAAAATCAAGTCAAGTCAAGATAAGAGTTAAGGCTTTTAATCTGAATATACCTCTACCACATCTTCTTGTTAAATAATGATAATATAAAAGTTTGGTTGTTGCATACAAATTTGAATTATTTAATAAAAAAGTTGAGAAGCCATGTATAAACAATTAAATGGTAGGGTCCACTTTCAATACGTCAATCTTCTTTTTAGTCAGGTCAGTTCACTTTCAAAATCATGATATAAATATTTATTTCCACTATAGAAATAATGGCCCCTTCTTTTAATAATTGTACTTCATTTATGTACACATCTAGAATTTATAGAAATCTAGATAAATTTGAAGGTGTTAAGTACAACAATATATAAGACTTAAAAAGGTATATCAAGTCAAGTCAAGATAAGAGTTAAGACTTTTAATCCGAATCACCTCTACCACATCTTCTTGTTAAATAACAACAATATGAAAGTTTGAATATTGTCCACAAACTTGAACTATTTAATTAAAAATTTGAGAACCCATGTGTAAACATTTAAGTGGTAGGATCCACATTTAAAATGTCAATCTTTTTTTCATACTAAAAAATCAAGTCAAGTCAAGATAAGAGTAAAGACTTTTAATTTGAATCTACCTTTACCACATCTTCTTGTTAAATAAAAATAGTATAAAAATTTGTCTATTGTCCACAAACTTGAATTATTTAATTAAAAAGTTGAGAAGCCATGTGCAGACATTTAAGTGGTAGGGTCTACTTTCACAATGTCAATCTTTTTTTCAAATGTGTTGGTTCACTTTCAACATCATGATATAACTATTTCTTCTCGCTATAGAATTAATGGCCCCATATTTTAATAATTGTACTTCATTTTTGTACACATCTAAAAATTTAAGGGAAACTCTACACAAATTTGAAGATGCTAAGTGCATCAACATATAAGATTTAAAAACATATATATGAAAAATATAGTCAAGTCAAGATAAGAGTTAAGAATTTTAATTTGAATCTACCTATACCACATCTTCTTGTTAAATATTGACAATATAAAAGTTTGATTGTTGCCCAAAAATTTGGATTATTTAATTAAAAAGTTGAGAAGCCACGTACAAATACTTAAGTGGTAGGGTCCACTTTCAAGACGTCAATAAGATTTTCGATTGGGTCAGCTCACTTTCAACATCATGATATAAACATTTCTTCCCTTATAGAATTAATGGCCTATTCTTATAATAATTGTAATTTATTTATGTACAAATCTAGAATTTTAAGTAAAGTTTAGTGAAATTTGAAGATGCCAAGTGAAAAAATGAATAACATTAAAAAGGTATATATGGAAAGTCAAGCCAATTTAAGAGTTAAGACTTTTAAAATCTAAATCCACCTCTACAACATCTTCTTGTTAATTAATGACAACATAAAAGTCTGGTTGTTGTCTACAAACTTAGATTATTTAATAAAAAAGTTAAGAAGCATTGATATTCATCATTTAGGAGATACCAATGAATCCTCCTATTCAGTTACAATGACTTCTTAAGACAAGATAACACAACCAAACACACTCCTATTGAGTTTCAATGATCCTTAGTCCACCAATCACACTCCATAGTTCACAGTCTCACTTTGTTAGCTCACATGATTCATAGCCTTGGTTCGTAGATTTGTACACATCATGTGGGACCCACATTCACACATCCATGTATAAGCATGCTATGACTGTTTGACTCATTGGGTGGCCAACTAGATTTGAGGTCAACACCAGACATTGACACCTTAATAGTTTTTATTCATGTAGCAATGATTCAAATTAGAAAGATAGTTGGAGCATTTATTGATCTATCTGTTGCCACCAACCATCACTGTCAGGAAGATAGTCATGCCAACCTACATCATCCTCGATAGCTTAACAACAGTTATCACTACCCCTGTAATGTACATGGTATATATATTTGTAACATAAGCTATTCGATCACCGGACACATAAAGACTCAACATTAAGAGTAAGACTTGAGCAAACATAGATTAACAGATCAATGCTATTGTAATTCAACCTTGTAGTTGATTACATACACATTTATAATGCATATTGCTTGCCCTGAGCATCTTTACTACATACATGCATTGTATAACATTTGTACACTATTTCTCCCTATTTACCATTAAAGAATATAAATTAAATTTCTTAAAAATAGTAATATTGTATAAATTTTGCATCGATCAATATGTGAAGATACATGTTGATAAGGATACGAAAGAGTAGACAGGGTGTAAAATAAAGACAGGTGGATGGGTTGAATCTGATTCATGGTGTACACAAGGGACAAATAATGTTGTGCCACATGTTTTCTTTACATAGGATCTCAAATTTGATAGGCATTTAAACTTGACAAGGACCATGATCTGGTACACATCAAATTTGGGACCCAATGAGATGTTTATGTGACAAATATCACCAAATTATGCATTTATGATCTGTATAGACTCAGTGTGTGAAATTGGTCTATATAGATGAGATCGAATCCTAAATAAAATTGAGAATCAGTGATCAAATAAGTCTTAAAATAATCAATTCATCATTAATGAATATAAATTACATTTCTTACAAATAGTCTTCTGCTCCACCTAAGGTGTTTTGTTTATTCTTTCTCAATATCTCTACACATTCACTTTATATATCCATAACTTGACTATCTCCCACATGCTAGGGTTATATAAAAACCCTTGCAATGACAATTACAATCAACATTAAAGGTATTACAAAGCCCTTTAAGGTATCTCCTAAGAGATACTTTGAAAGAAAATTATAATCATGTGAATGTTTAAGGTATTTACTAGGAGAACCCTTGAAGGTATTATAAGACCCTTCAAGATATCTCCTAGAAGATACCTTGAAAGGCATTTTAGTACCTTCAAGGGTACCACAAAGGTATTGATTAGAATATACCTTTTAAACATGCATAAGGTTACCCTTGAAGATATTATAAGGCCCTTTAAGGTAACTCCTACAAGATACTTTGAAAGAAAATTCCAATCATGTGCATGTTCAAGGTATCTACTAGGATAACCCTTGAAGTTAGTACAAGGTCCTTCAAGGTATCTCCTAGAAGATACCTTGAAATAAAATTCCAATAATGTGCTTATAAATCCCTTCAAGGGTTCTCTTAGTAGATACCTTGAACATGTACATGATTGAAGTTTTATTTCAATGCATCTCTTAGAAGATACCTTGAAGGGCATTGTATTATCGTCATATGTACCCTAAAGGTATCTCCTATGAGATATATTTCAAACATGCATAAGGGTACCCTTGAAGGTATTACAAGGCCCTTCATGATATCACCCATTAGTGCCTTCAAACATACTTTGAAGGGCCATTTAATACCTTCAAGGGTATCATTATGCATGTTTGAAAGGTATCTCTTAAGAGATACCTTCAATGTCCCCTTGAATGTATGACAACACCTTTCAAGGTATCTCTTAGGAGATGCCTTCAAAGACCCTATAATACCTTCATGGGTAACCTGAAGGTATCTCATAGAAACTACCTTGAAAAAAAAATCAACTCTTGTTCATGTTTGAAAGGTATCTCCTAAGAGATACCTTTAAGGTACATTTGAAAGTATTAGAAGACCCTTCAAGGTATCACCCAATACTCCCTTTAAGGAGATATGTTTGAACATACATAAGGGTGCCCTTGAAGGTCTTAAGAGTCCATTCAAGGTGTCACCCAGTAGTTCCTTTAAACATACTTTGAAGAGTCTTTTAATACCTTCAAAGTTACCCTTATGCATGTTTAAAAGGTATCTTGTAGGATATACCTTCATGTCCCCTTAAATGTATGACAATGTCATTCAAGGTATCTCTTTAGATATTCCTTCAAGGGCCTTTTAATACCTTCATGGGGTTACATTTACTTTATATTCCATTCTTTGTGCATCATTCAGAACATTTTGATATGTAGGTTATGTATACCCATTTTGATCAATTTCCTACAAATATTTATATTTTAGTAGATTCTTCATCCTTCTACACCAATAATTTAAATTTTCACCTTTAAAGATAAGAAATAGGCTATTGGGTACACCATTTACACCAATATTTTCTATTATAAGAATGTGCAATCAAACACAAATACACAACACAACATCGAAGAGATATCTAAATTAAGATACTCCCCCTTTGTCCTAAAAATTGGGACCACACACCAAAAAATATCATCATTATTATTTTTCAATTACAATCACTAATAAAAATTAGTATCAAATGAGAACTGTTGAAAATATGCCTTTTGTCTGATAATGAAATAAGCATATTTTTTGAACACCTTAGCCAACTCACAAAAATAATTGTTTCAGGAGATTTACAAACATATAAAACAAAATATTTTTTCTATAACAATTATCTACTAAAATCAAACAATGTGGCCAAATTTTGACTCTTGATCCTTCATCGTTCAAAAAAATTGAATCCACTTAAAATTATAAATATGTGCAAAAATGAACCACTCCTTGCCACACCTTGCTTAGATATGCTCCTTTACTCTTATCAAATGAACTATACAACAAAATATATATAAAATATATGTATTGACACTTCTCTTACTAATCAACCAATCACTCAATCAAGCTTTGATTCACTTTCCATGCCTCTTTTCAAATATCACTTTTATTCTTCAATCAATTTTTCATACTGTAAATAACCAATTAAAAACATTTCTATGTTTTATTCTCCTCTGTCTAGTCTTTCTATAACATTTTGAAATTGTGAATTTTGTTAAGAATGGAAAAGGTATTGCATATTTACTACTACTATTTCAAATTGTCAAAAAAATGAAAATAATTCAAACCAAACCTTTCTCTTATTTATCTCTTTGTAGTGCCAAGCTTCCTTCTTCCTCAGATTTAGCTCTTAGATTTGAATTGCCCCTAAATCCCTAAGATCTAGCTCCTAGATTTAACTTGCTCCTAGATTCTTTAGATCTAGCTCCCATATCAAACTTTCTCCCAAATTCCTCAAATTTGGCTTTGATATCAAATGAAATAAAATTGAGACAAAAAACAAAACCCCAAAATGATCTGTAGACCATTGAAATATGTATTAAATTCCATGTTGATAGAGTTTAGTTTTTAAAAGATATTTGTAGACTTATTGCATGGAAGATATTTTAGTGTTGTTTCATCAATATTCACATCTCTGTAGAACTTACTGTGTTTAATCTTATATTTTAGTGCATTATATACTAGATATTTATTCATGGTAAAGTTTTAAGTAGTTCCACGTTATTATTTTCTTCATACTATGACAATTGAAAGATATGAAATATGATGTGGCAACATTTTTGCAATTTCATTGAATTATTATGGAAAACAAATGCTATGTCCATTATATTTATATGCTCTCTTATTGCATGTGTTACTTGAATGAATAATTAGATTCACATGTGTGATCAACATCTCTTCCATTTGAGTCAAATTTCCCAGTTCAAGGGGCCTAGTATCCATTTTATTAGCTTCAAAAAAATTATGGACATCTTTCTCTTGTCGACAACTAATACAAATAGGCCCTTCTAGAGCTTGATGAATATTCATTCCAAGATAACACTCTTGACATATATAACACATACATGGAAAAACAAGTTTGTATAACTCGCATTAAAATAATAATTATAAAATATTGGAATCAATATCAACATTTTTGTTTAGATTAGGTACTTTTTCTTGTCGATTTGTTTGGAACCCTTGAATTTCACTTGGCCTTCTCTTTTGTGGTGGTTCATTATTATTAGGCCAATTTTTAGTCTTACTTATTCCAATAGTGGCTACTTTTTTTTATTTTGCATATGCCTTGGATTATTCTCAGATATGTTATAAAAATTGAATTTCAATGTGTCTATTCAATTTTGTATATGCCTTGGAACATGGTCAGGTATGTTAACATAATTGAATTTCAATGCATCTATCAATATTTCCACTAGGGTTTATTATACTCTTTTCATACCACTTTAATTTTCACCAACAAGCTTGATAAGGATTTCAAAAAAATCCATCATATGGCCTAGTTATGTATACATCATAGTGTCTTCATCATGATTGACATCAACAATAGAATTTATGAGACTATGTCTTTGTATTTCATTTTTATTATGTTATCATAGTTGTTCACTTTTTGCATCAATCATTTGATCTATATGCATTGATATTTTTAATCTTGTTTGTAATTTAAATATGTCTTATTGAGATGTCTGTGCATGATGCTCTCTCATATGATCTGCATGTTTTCTCATTTGTGCTTCTAGTTCTTCAACTGGTAAATTAGCTTTACATTTTGTATGTCAATGTTTTTTATACTCATTTTTATTTCTTCACCCCTCATCTGTCATTAGTACTTATTGTTTTTGTCTTTGGTATTCTTGATAATATTATCTTCATTGTTCTCTCCTTTATTCTTCATATTCAATTTTTGGTTATTCATTTTCAAACTGTATTTTTCATTGAGCCATATTCCCTACATGTTATAAAATGTTAATTATTAAAAATAAAACCTTAAAAAAATATGTGTTATGAAAAAACAAATAGACAATGCCAAAAGATTGACCATTGTTATTATTGCTCAACAATTATAGTTAATCCATCTACATCTAGAATAAAGGTTATACAAAACATTGATAAATATTTTTTTTTAATAATATCTACGACAATTTAAGTCTTTTAAAGCCTTAAATATTTAAAATATATATTAACATAACTTTATCATTAAATCTTTATGGCATAATGTATCTATAGATTTAAGGTTATACCATAAATGCTAATTAAATGTTACTTAAAATATACATAGAATAATTGTCATAATTTAAGTCTATATATGTTTTTTATTTTATTTTATCATGTCGTGATATTTACTATAGCATTGTCATAATGAAATACCATAAAATTTTGTATATTATTCTCTAAAAATGATATAAATAGAATGATATATATATATATATATATATATATATATATATATGTATGTATGTATGTATGTATGTATGTATGTATATTTATATATATACATATATATTTATATATATACATATATACATATATACATACACACACACACACACACACACACACACACACACACACACACACACACACACACACACACACACACACACACACACACACACACACACACACACACACACACACATGTTTAAGTATGTTAGGAATGGTAAAAACATTCCATGAAGCCAAGATCTAAAGAGTTCACAACAAGAACATCTTGGCTTCATGGAATGTTTTTACCATTCCTAACATACATAAACACACACACACACACACACACACACACACACACACACACACACACACACACACACACACACACACACACACACACACACATGTTTAAGTATGTTAGGAATGGTAAAAACATTCCATGAAGCCAAGATCTAAAGAGTTCACAACAAGAAAATCATAAATGTAGTTGAAAACAAATGAAATACAATACAAAGAAAATCAAATGATTATTCAGACTATGAGATAATGAGATGCTAATACAAAGGTAAGCACTTGCTTATATAGGCAAGGTAAAATACTAATCTGACTAATTTAACAAATGTGGGATAAATCCTCATATAGGAAAAACCCACTACAAGACAAAATAGCTAGATAATATACTAACAAACATGAGAAAATATATGAAATACATACTCTAACGCCCCCACCCCTTGTAATTGAAGCTAGGAGATTAAAAAAATCTAAAAATGAAATAGTGGCATATCCATAGATTGAGTCCCAGTTACTACACTTGATAAGGTACTCATGTACAATATGTATCGATGAAATGAAGATGGAATATGTCCTCATGAACACCCCCTAAGGATAAATTTTGAAACCCGAAACATGCCATGCAACTCAAGGAAATGATGTGATGCAAAAGGCTTCATGAATATGTCTTCAACTTATTGTTGAGTCAAAATGTACTTTAAGATAAGAACACCATCCTAAATGTGATAATGAATGAAGTGCATATATGCCTCAATTTTCTTAGTCTGTTGGTGCTCAACAAGGTTATGAGATATGTGATTTACACTCTGGTTGTCATACCAAAGTATGGTGGGTGAATCCTACATAAAGACAAACTCTATCAACAACTAATGAATCCAAAGAACCTATTGACTCGCTATAGTTTTGGGTATAAATGTGAATAAATTTACATAGTTATGTAGAGTTTTCCAACATGTAAAAGGTAGAAGTTATAATGATGGTTTATATCAACCATTAACATTCTATATCATGGGATGCATTGAACATGGACTTTGTTCTTGGATTGTTGAGAACACGGTAAGGTAATAATTACATAATTTTTTGTGTGGATAGATTCAAATATGGCTCACTTTTTATCATGTAAGAAGACTATTGATACCACATACATTAAAAATTTGTACTTTTAATAAATTATCAAATTTCATGGATTGCCTCAAAGTATTGTATCGAACAAGAATATAATTTTTTTGGACAGTGATGGAGGATGCTTTGGAATAAGTTGGGTACCAAATTATACTTCAACTCAGACTATTATCCTTAGATGGATGGACAATTGAAGGTAATAAATCAAAATTTTGGTAACTTGTTGATATTTCTAGTTGTTGACAAGCCCAAATAGTGGAACTTAATGTTGGTACAAGCTGAATTTGCTTACAATGATGCAAAAAACCAAAGTAAAAGAATGAGAACCTTTTAGATAGTGTATGAGACCAAACCTAGAGGCATATGTGAATTGAGGAGTATAATTGAGATGAGTAGAATAAGTATTGAAGGTGAAGACTATGCTTAGACTATTCATGATATGCATTAAGAAGTCAATAAAAGACTTGAAGGGAGTGTTGTAAAATATGAGATAATGTTGATATCTGTAAGATAGAAGTGAATTTTGAAGTTGGTGACTTTGTGTTAGCACCTTTGTGTAAAGAATAGTTATTGAAAGGTGAATATATCAAAATCAAGTGGAAAAATATTAGATCTTTTAATATTTTGAGGAATTTATTAGCTAATGCATATGATATTGAGATGCCAAATGGAGTATGTATTTCACCTATTTTCAATGTGGTTGATTTGTACTTATATCTTGAAGGGGACACAAGTGATAATATGGATTTATTATTTGAGGGTTATAAGGAGTAGCTACCCCAAGCAACTAAGGAATAAATGGAAACCATTATATATATTCAAGTAAGCAATAAGACACGAGGTCATGACTACTATGAGTACCTAGTCAAGTGGAATGATAAAGTAGTCGAAGATGAAACTTGGATGAATGCATCCAAAGTTTCCAAACATGGAAAAACTATAGAGAAACTCACCCTAGGATCATGAGTGGGAACTCATGGTCATTTTCATTTACTATGGGTGTTTGATGGGGGAGCATCCATGGTGGACAGGTTATCCTATGTCAAACAAAAATATAATATTTTATTTTATGTTATTTTACTTTGTCATTTGTTTTTGGTGTGTGTTATTTTAGGTTGAATTCTTGGTTTTTGTGTTTGACTATTATTTTTCTAGTGGCATGTTCATGTTGTTTCCATCAACTTTTATTTTTGACACTCATCCCAAAAAATTTATTCGTTTCCTTGGTGTCCTTGAAGTCTGACACTTCATCTTTTTAGTCTTGGTAGGTTGTAGTGTTAATTAGGGTCTTCCAAGTTTGATTAGGTCTTGGGTTGAAATGTTTCACATAATAGTTGTAATAGGGTTTTAGAAGTCCAATTTGGTTTGTCAAAGATTTGGAGGCTCTTAGATTTGTTAATCGGGTTTGTCACTACTAATTAGGTCCTTAAAAATTTCATGCCTTGCATGTTTTGGTAATTAAGATTGGACTTCTGATTTGGTCCTTAGAAAAACAAAGTGGTTTGTGCTTTTACTAATTGGAGTCCAACTTCTAATTTAGTCATTGGTTTACTTTATTACCTTCACCAATGTTAATTGGGTTATTATTCTTGATTTGAATTTTGGTATCCATTTGAATGCTTTTCCTTTTTTGTGTGGTTTAAAACCCACACGGTTATGCAGGTGTTATTTATGTTGATCAATGGTGTTAATCTAAGTTTTTTTTGAATAATTATTGGTGGAAACTTGTGTTCAATGCAACAAGGCAAGTCTACTATTCATGGCTATTGATACTATTCACCATTTGTTTGGGCATTTCAGTTATAAAAATGTTTGTGGTTCTGGGTCCATTTAAAAAATCTTGATACCCCAAAATTGTATACAAAAAATTATGTATCAATGATGGAATAATGGTGGTAAAGTCGATAGATTCAGTGTAGAATGGCAAACAGGTGAGATCATAGTCAAAGGGGAAGTTAATGGTAATAGTGGAGGTGTAAGGATCTGCAACAAAGGGGAGGAGGCAAACAAAGGGACAAAGGCATGATCAGTTAAGTGGGTAGGTGGGAGATGAGGATGAAGGAGAGGAGAAAGGTGGAGTAGGATTTAGGGCAAGTTTGGTAAGGCAAAGGTCAACAACTAGGCAAATTAGAGGAAGGGGATGACACAAAACTTTAGATCATGATCAAGTTTTATTTACCTTTGAACAATTGGAAATAAGGTTTGTTCCTCCTAAACTTTTTTTAGGGAAAAACCAATTGGGGGTAGATAATGGCCTATAAAAAAGAGGCACCTCTCAAGAGGAGAGTGAAGTTGGAGCATCAGTAGGAGAGGCTAGGATTTTATTAAAGGCTTTAGTGTATTTATGTTGCATTAATAGATCTAACACATTTCATACATGTGGATCATTTTGAAAATAATTTATCCTCAAGGCTCAGCCTGGTTCTATCCCTATTTTGGTCCTAAGAAGTCAGATTCCTTTAAAAAAGTTACTTGTAAAGAAAATAGTTGATGAAGAGGGTATTAAGGAGAATCCAAAAGCAGATTATTCCTAGAATAAGGATTCATAAATAGATTTCCTAGGTGATGTTCCATTAATATTCTATAAAAACTCCCTTATGTTAAATATAAAAGATTTAGATCTTTCAGTGGTTGGTTTGGAAAGGGGAAGTAAATTTTTGATTGGCAGAGGTGTTGGGACACAGTTGTCATGGGAAGTAGTTTAGCAATGGGTGGCAAGATCCTAGTGTTCATTGAAAACTCCTATCTTTATGCTCTCAAATGGTTCTTTTTTCTTCAGTTTCATTCTGCAAAACATAGAGATGGTGTAGTCAAATGGGCTTTGGTTTGTGGGTAGATAAGGTGTGTTTTTTTGCCCCTAAGATATGTTCTTTGATCTAGATTATTCGGTTATTTTATAAGTCCTGGTATGGGTAAGATTTTATAATCTTCCCTTATCCTTACACGATCTTGGTCTTTTCAAATAGTTGATGAGCAAGTTGGGAGTCTTTGTTAAAATTGATGATTCCATTGAAGTTATTTTGAATTTTTTCAAATTGTGTATAATGGTTGATTTATCTAAACCTCTGCATCATTCTGTTAGAATCTCTTCTTCCCATGGAGTGTGATCCCAATTTTTTAATTTTGAAGGTCTTTTGTTTAGATGCTTAAAATGTAATAAATTATATCATAAGATTATCGATTTCCCTGAGAAGGGTTTTAAAGATTCCCATGCAACGATTGTTCAAAAATGGGTTAGAAAGATTGCTTTCCTAAATTATGACCTGGTTCATAGTTTATTATTTTCATCTAAATCAAAATTTATTGAGGTCCCATCTCCAGAAGCCTTTTATAAGGTTCAACAATTTACTTAAAAGAGCGAGGTTCTGGTGGTAATAGAGGAACTGATTAATTTGGAGTCAGGGCAGCCTTCTTTTTACACACTAGGAAAGGAAGCTAATGTTTTTAAATATGGGCTAGAGGATTTGGATAAAATCTATACATTAATGGATAGCCCCCAAGAGAAGGAAAACTTAGAAGAAGAGAGGGAAGGATGGGAGGAAGAAGTAGAAGAGCTGGCAAGTGAGGCTTTTTTGTCTATTTCTGATAAATATTGTGCCTTACAAACTCCTAACTATGGTTTAAAATGGAAACGTGGAAGGAAAATGGCAGCATAAAGATTACATCTAGATGCTTATAATTCTATTAACGACATCACTCAATGGACTATGGAATCATTGTTGTACAGTAGGGGCAGGCAAATGCAAATAGTAAAAGGATGATTTGAAGTTTAGGTTCACGGTGTTGTTCTTGTCTTTTGCTGAAGATTATATTTTTTCTGCTTGGTTATTTGTTTAGGTGTTTAAATTTATTTGGATCCTCACTATTTTGTTGGGATTTTAAAGGTTAATAGATACACTATTTTTTGATTTTAAATTTTCTTGGGAACTTGAACCTCTCACTGTGTTCTAGAACCAGTTTTGGCTCTAGTCAAAAGCTAAAGTGGGATTTAACCCTACTATCAAGCTAAAAAAAAATCTTGGTGGGAAAAAAGCTAATGCTTTGAAATCTAGGCCAGAGGATTTGGATAAAAATTCTCCAATAATGGATAGCCCCGAAGAGAAGGAAAAATTAGAAGAGGAGAGGGAAGATGGGAGGAAGAATAAGAAGTGCTGACAAATAAGTCTTTTTGTCTATTTGTCAGAAAGACTGTGCTTTAAAGACTCCTAACTACGATCTGAAAGGGAAAGAAGGCAGGAAAATGGAAGCAAAAAGATTATAGTTGGATGCTCATAATTCTATTAACAACAACACATGATGGACTATGGAATTGTTATTGTCCAATAGGGGCAGGCAAATGCAAACAATAAAAAGATGATTTGAAGTCTGGGTTCATGGTGTTAATATTGTCTTTTACTGAAGATTATATTTTTTCTACTTGGTTGTTTGTTTAGGTGTTTAAATTTAATTTATAGCCTATTTTTTACCTTTGGATCCTCAATGTTTTGTTGGGATTTTAAAGTTTAATAGATACACTATATTTTTTGGGATAGGGACCCTTTTAACCCTGATATCAAGTTTAAAAAGTAGTCTTGGTGGGAAAAGAAGCTACTTTTTTGAAATCAGGGCTAGAGGATTTGGATAAAATTTCTCCAATAATTGATAGTCCCCAAGAGAAGGAAAACTTAGAAGAGGAGAGGGAAAGATGGGAGGAAGAAGAAGAAGAGCTGGCAAGCAGAGCTTTTTTTGTCTATTTCTCAGAAAGACTATGCTTTAAAGGCTCCTAACTACAGTCTGAAAGGGAAAAGAGGTAGGAAAATGGCAGCAAAAAGATTACAGCGGGATGCTCATAATTCTATTAATGACCACACTCAATGGACTATGGAATCATTGTTGTCTAGTAGGGGTAGGTGCATGCAAACAGTAAAAGGATGATTTGAAGTCTAGGTTCGTGGTGTTGTCCTTGTCTTTTGTTGAAGATTATATTTTTTCTACTTGGTTGTTTGTTTAGGTGTTTAAATTTAATTTAGATCCTAGTTTTTACCTTTGGATCCTCACTATTTTTTTGGGATTTTAAAGGTTAATAGATACACTCTGTTTCTTGGTTGTAAAATTTCTTGGGAGACTAAACCTCCCACTGTATTCTAGAACCGATTTTGGCTCCGGTCAAACCCTGAAGTGGGATAGGGACCCTTTTAACCCTGATATCAAGCTAAAAAAAATCTTGGTGGACTCAACATAGTTATATGCAAGTTTTTAAGCTCGACTCGATCCATTGTGCTCCCAACCACAGTCAAACGCTCTGACAGCAATCTCTTTATATCAAAAAAGAGACCCCCAAAAAATAGTCTCAAATAGTTAATACCTAATTTTTTTCACCATGTGGAAAATTAGAGGCATTTTAAAGGTGGAGGATGGATTCTCCAAACTGTTACTTTAATAGAGTATTAAAAGTAATCTAAAAGCTAAAATACTTTTAATCAGAATGAAGAAAATGAAGCAGCAACTATTCAATACCTAAAATCTGTGACTGGAATTTTGTATTGTTGCATTGCTACCCGGTGAAAGTTGCATATGTTTCAAGGTAGGGAATTCTTCAATACCTGCTATATTCTATAGCTTTCACAACTCTCAATTTCAATGGTTTGTAGGAAGCTTAGTTCGATAACATTGAACTCCTCCAGCATCTCACATCTAACAATGGTAAGCTCGTTCACACCTGCAAGACTTGGCAGCTCCTCCACTATTGAACAGTCAATTATGCCAAACTTTTTCACGTTAACATTCCCTGACAGTGTTTTCAAATTTTCGAAATCACTCACCACAAGCTCATTGAGCTTCCCACATCCATCAATTGTAATCCTCTCGAGAAAATATTGATCATTAAAAGGTTCCAATTCCTCCACCTAAGGATAATGTCGAATGATGAATATTGCAAGCTCTGGGACATCAACCACGTTTATTGTTCTCAAATTATTACAATGTAGAACGCTGAATATTGCAAGCTCTGGAACATCAAAAACTTTTACTATTCTCAAATTTTTACAACCATCCAATTGATGACCATTCAGCTTCAAACAGTGATCAATTAAAACACTCTCCAAACAGCTCAGATGGAAAAGACATGGCAACTCCTCAAGATGTGGACATCTATCAATCTCCATATTTACAAGATTTGTAAGATCACATATTCCTGACATACATTTCAAGTTTTCTAGTATATCGTACACCCCTTCTGTTGAAAAACTCTTTAGAGAGAGTTGTCTTCCCTGAACCACCTATTCCAAAAATGCCAACAGCCTTAGCCTTCTTTTTCACTTCTTCATTCAACCTGCACAGTCTTTCAAATCTTGTGGGAGGTCATGAATGCATCGCTTTTCAAAATCTTGCACAAGTTGGTCAAGCCCCACTGGGTGTTTAGCAACATATAATGATTTTGTTCTTTTGACTTCTCTTTTCACTGCCGACACTATCCTTCAAAGACACTGTGCAAGGAAAAGGGCAAATTTTTATGAGAAATTTTGCTTACTTAAATTAGCTATCTATTGAGAGAAGAAAAAATGAAGTAAATTTAAAGGAAGCATAAAACTTACTCTGACTTGGAGAATCCCCAGCCTGGGATAAATGAAACAGTCTGAAGTGCTTCCTTCCGCTCCTTGAGCTTCTCCAAGTGCCTGGACTTCTCTTTTTAACAAGTGAATGCAGCAGCATACACTCCCTTTTCTATGTGCCTGAGTTCCGAAGGCTGCAGATCATAAAACACAGGGATTATCTTAGCTGGAGTCTGTAACATGAGAACCAACTCATTCAGACACCAAGCTGACTCCGCATATGTTTTGGAAAAGATGGCGATATGGACTGAAGCTGAGCGGATGGCGGTCTCAATTGTGGAAGGAAACGAATCTCCAAGTTCTTTCTCTTCACAATCAAGAAATGCCTTTATTCCCAACTGCCGAAGAGAATTGTAAAGCTGAAGAGCCAGAGTTTGTTTAACCTCAGGGTCTCTGTGGTTGATGAACACGTCAAACAATCTTGACGATTCAGATACCTTTCTCCTTTTGCAAGCAGGTTCAATTCCAGAGAAACCATCATTTTGTTGGTAAGACGAGGATGTAGATGCCATTGATTTCAACTCAAATGGCAAGCACGCACGCTTTAAAAAAAGGATTTATTTGAAAGAGAGAGGAAGAACAGAAGAAATCGGATTTAGTTGCAGTGGGGTTTAAGAGTAAGAAAGAAGGCTTTATGTCGAAGAGGAAGAGCAGAGTGAATATAAATAGATAGGTTGTATATGAAAACCATTGATCTCTTGTAGGTGGGTTCATTCCTTTGAAATTAAAATTTAATTTTTTTTCTACGTTTGAAATTAAAATTTAATTTTTTTAATTTTTTAATTTTTTTAATTCAAATTTGAATTATAATTGTGAAAGTTTTTAAAAAAATGTTTGAGTGTTTTTATCAAATTAAAAAAAAATAAAAATAAAAAAACAACTATCATCTTCATCATAAGATAGAATGCTTTTTTTTCTTTTACTTATTTATTTATTTTCGTCAATTTCAAAGTTTTGAGATGAACATGAAAGGCAAAGTGAGTCATTGCACGAAAAAGGGAGGAAGAAGATTGTTTCATTTTCTTACCAACAAAACCATCATTCAAGATGTACCAATGGAGAGGTCCCACTCACTAAAATGACACTGAAAAGCCACATGTCATGTGCATTTCATTATGATAACTCTCTTTCATTACTGTGATGTGTGTTGGAATGAAATAAGTTAAATGTCGAGCAATATTTTTAAAGTGTGATGGTTGAAATTCTCTTTTATAGGATGTTGTGCCTAAATGAAATATTAAATAGACAAACACCATCCTATCAAAAAGGACATTAAATTTGACTAGATGAATGGAGGAGGAGAAGAATGAATAGGACCGAATGGGAATAAGCATATAAAGAGAGGGTATATATATTAAAATTATGGTTATTGTAAGTGAATTCATTCCTAATTTCCATTTTTGAAATAAGGGTTACAAAGTGCCAAGTGCCTACGGGGCAGTTTGTAGAGTAGTTTTGGGGACATAAAATGTAAATATTTATTTTATCTATACTGTATAGACATTAGCTGAAAAAAAATATCATAGTACATTTACTGAAACTACCTCTGGTGATCTAGTTCATTGATTATCATGATAGGTTACATAAATATATTCTATTCAACAATGGAGAGCTCTTAATAAGATTTTGTCAATTCTAGTCTACCTGAAAACAGAACTCCGTTAGTACGCCCTTTCTCAGGGACCAACAAATTTATATTCTTAAATAAAATGGTTGTCATACAACTCATGACACACATAAAATAATAGGATTACCAAAATTATCAAAGGCCTCAAGGGCTTAATACTTGGAATTTAAATTATGATTGAAACTGAATATCGAAATTAGAAAGAACCCAGATATTATCCTAGAATAGTGCAATAAGTTCTACTATATCCAAAATAAGGCCCAGATTCACAAAATACATGCCTATTTCAAAAGTTTATATGCCTCTCTTTCGAAGCTCAATTTCTATTGTAGAGTGGAAGCACACCTCAACCGACTCACTTTGCTCTAGAGCACCTCCTTTTGTTGTGCACCCCGATTAGAGGGAATGTCTTCATCTCCAGGGCTTTGAAGTGGCACTTTTGGAAGACTTACCATACACATATTACCTGGCACAGATCCCTCTTCTTGAAGAACATTGGAATCCTGAAAATTATCATTGTTAATTATGCAAATTCAACTTTTTTAATAAGTTTTATTTTGCAAACTAAATAGTGACTTCCACTCACAAGTGTTGTGTGTTAATTAGCTTGTTCAAGTCAGACTGGTTTATACTTGATACTGGAAGTGATCTAGACAGTTGATTATTGGCCAAGTCCAGCGTTAAAAGTTTTGTCATATTACCCACTAATGGAGGCATGGGGCCACTAAAACTATTTGAACTAAAGTCCCTATAAAACATAAAAAATTGTGTATTCATCTATAATGAAACCAACAAAATTAAACAATAACAAAATATGGAGAAAACACTGTGCAATTTATTTGTGGAGTATTTTTCTTACAGAAACTTAAGCTCTTACAGGTTGTCCAATTCGTGTGGAATATGTCCTAAAAAGCCATAGCATATCAAGACCCTGAAGAACCAACGTGTTAATATGGGCTAATTTTGAAAACAAAGTAATAATAATTTATCTGTAACAAGCCATCCTTACAAGGACTTGAGATTGATCAAATTTCCCATAGTTTTTGGAATGGGTCCTATCAATTCTTTATTGTATGACAAATCTCTTTAACAAAATGCAAGAATTTAAAGACACTGATCAAAATTGGTTGGTTTGGGAAGTGCAAAGTGTCTAGTGACTTCTTTTAATGTTTACATACAAAGTTTGCAAGAGAGTAAGAAACCCAATTTCAGTAGCAAGGGTTCCTAAGATATTCACGCTGGTTGATGTCATGTTGACATAGAGGCTGAGATGATGATGATGTCAAGATAGAAAAGCTTAATCAAGAAAAATAATAAAAGCATCCTCACAGTGAAGTTATTCTTGAAGTACGGCTGCAGTCTAGGTCATGCCATTTGGTAGCGTAAGGATCGAGGGAGTATTTTGCCATTTGGCCTTGACCTCCTTCAACAACAAAAATTTTAAACCTCTCTTCATATATATATATATATATAGAATCTATTGTTGTAAATGATAATTACGAAGAGAGAATGGTATCCAAAACCATGACCATGTCGAGGCTAAAAATGCGAAACACAAGTTAAAGTAGAATAAGCCATGCAGAAAGTTGAAGTACCATCTCCCTGTTGGAATAATTTTGTTCATGTTAAATAATTATTGCTTGAGATACAAAAACCTTATAGGGATCTACTTTACACATTAAGCTTTTGCACTAATAACAAGTTTACAAACTGGGCTGGAAAACTGACATGATTTTAACCCATCCCCTCCCAAAAAAAAATAAAAATAAAATAAAATAAAATCTATTTCAGGATAGATTAATTTAGAATCTGGTCAGTTAGAATGCACCATGCGATGAGACCGTTAGATTGCTAGCAAGGTAAAGCAAACACTGATTCGCAAGTTCCTCGTTCATCCCTTTACACCGGTGGTGGAATGAGGCACCTTAAATGACAAAGGAGATGGAGAGTATATTAGATGAGCGCTAGAGAAGCCATTTGAGGAGGTAATAGAGGTGATCAGGGGGAGAAAGAGGATTCAATGGAGGTAAAAAGGGAGATTGACTTGCGATAATTTTTAGAAACAAACCTTTGGGAGGATGTGGTGATGGACATGTAGGAAAGGATGCAGTTGAGCACCATCAAATTTGCAGATAAAGAACTTTCAAATTGCAGTTCACGTTCTTATAGAAATGAAAAATCAGTCACTTCAGCTACACAGATTAGTATTATCACTGAGCTAAATGGTGACATTAATAGCATTAATAATGTGAATAACCTGATAGCAATGATGATGACTGGGAATGGAAAAGAAAAATGATTTTTTAATTTAATTTATAATCTTTATGCTTTGTTGCCTACCTGTCATTGATAACATAGTAGCCTGAAATCAAGCCACCATGACTAACACTACTGCAATTCACCCGTCATGATTGACACTACTCAATTCATCTCAGAATTAAAAGCCTTGATTGTTTGGGATTTGAATTTGTCTCTTCCCAATAGGAATGATAACCTGTTCCCTGCTATCCATTGTAATGACTGAAATTTTTCCTCGATTTATGGCCCTACCTGACATCATAAAATTGCAGCCTACCCATCAATTCGACTTAGAACAAAGTGAAGTCATTAATAACATGAAATATTTCCTTCCAATCAATGTTCAGTATAAATAATATGTTATTCTCCCAGATAAAACCTTTGCACTTTACTTTTACAAAAGTCTAAACAAGTTTTTTAACATAGAAAATAAAGTGACTTGATTGGGAAAAAAAATGGAATAATAAATGTTTAAAGCTTCATGAATCCAATAGATAGTTCCCTTCGAAATTAATAATGAGGAAAAAGGAGAGAAGAAAATTGTCACATGGATTATTTAAAAAAATATTAATTACTTTATAAAATTTAGAAATATTGAAGACTAGATTTGATTAAATGAATGGAAGAGATATGTCGATAGCACGAATTTGTATTAGGAACATGGTAGGAACAACTTGAAAGAATTCCATACATTTCATCAGTTTGATTCCATGTACATTCAATTCACTAAAGAGGTGGAACAATACTACAACTTACCTTTCTTAGATGTCTTCCTCTTTCGCAACAAAGATGGCTCCTTGGCTCGCAAAGTTTAGAGAAAAAGCACACACACTGAGCTTTATTTACATGTTACTTCTAAATCTATATGATTCAAATTTTGATATTTTTATATAAAAGAATTTACTATATAAATCTATACCTCGTAAATGTGATAGGTGGTGTGAAACTTCACGTCATAAATATTTTATTTTTAAAAATGTTTATAAACTATTTTATTCACAATATAAATATAAATACAAAAGTGATAGAAAATTCTATCAATGGTGAAATGCACTATAACACTGTTGTATGGAATTTTTATACTTGAGAAGAACAATCACAAGCAAACCTTATTGAAAAAGCTAAAATGTTAGTTTGTAAACAAACATATGCATTACAATTAAAGATTAATATTTTTATAAGTTTTATTTTCTATTATTTATAAAAATAATAATTATAAATTTAATTAATATTTTAATGTTATATATTTTTAATTAAATTGGGGAGGGGGGTGAGGGCAACCGGTGAGGTATTTCCGTTGCGGCTCTGCCAATCCAGGTTCAATTATCCTTCCCCCTCGATCCCGTGGTACCGGTATTAGTCGTGTCTAGCCAGCGGCGCCGGTCACGATAAAAAGTTTACCCTGCTTTCAATAAAATGAAATATATTTTTAATTAAATTATTCATATTTTTAAAATTATGTTGTTATAATTAAATTTAAAATTTAAAACTAAATTCTATTCAGATTATAGATTTTGATAAAATTTTATTTCCAATAAAAATTAGATTTTATTTAAAATAAAATATAATATTTTTTCCTTTTAAACATTCTCATAATTTATTTTGAATGAATAAAAGAAATGGTTAAAACTTATATGAATGAATAAAAAAAATTGGATCAATGTTTCACATCACACTCAAAAATCCATCACTAGAGAAAAATAAAATGATAGATGAATAAAAAAACATAGATCTTAAATAAATGTTGAAGGTGTTAGAATGAAGAAAGTCCTTATTTTTTAAACAAAATACTTAATAAATTACTTAAATTAGGAAAACAATATAATAAAAATATCAATATCAATATCAATTATTAATAATTAAAATATAAATTCAATGTGAGAAAGGTAAAATAACTAGTATTAAAGTTAGAAAATTCAAAAAAATAATCACAATGGCGATAAAATAATTTAAATTAAATGAAACATTAAATTTTAAATTTTAAAATTAAATTAAAATTTTAACAAGAACAAAGTACTTACAAGCACATTCTTAAAATGATGTTAATGACTAGATAATTTACATTAGTAAATATTAATTTATTAAGTACCGACAATTGGTTCAAAATAATGAACGTAACACAAATAACCAGGCAAATACCAAGAACTTACTCCTGCTAAAAATGAGAACCAAACTATAAACCTAAATCTATAAACATGTATCAAAACATTAATGCAATGTATCTATATCACTATTAATAATGATAAGTTGTAATATATAAATAATTATACCAATCTGATGAACCTAAACATGACATTAACTTATACAATTACTAGAACAATTAGGTAGGTTGTAACAAAAATCATGGATTAAGCCGGTGATGATAACCTAGTGGTGAGTGAGTTAAATATTAGAAGTGGGAGGTCTCGTAGTCTATTCCCTAGGATAACCACTCTCTAGTGTCATTCCCATACTAAACTATGACATGTTTGTGAAAAGTATCCACAATGCAATGGGCTATCAACTCGGTGTTTAATGCAATGGGGGTCGACATGTGGCTTGAAACATGTTCAATGCGATGAACCAACTACAAAGTCCATGGCTAGGGATACTATTCACCACTGGTTTGGGCAGTCTGGTTATAAAGATGCCTGTGGTTCTGGGTCCATTTCAAAAATCATGTTACCCAACATTTTTTGACAATGACGTGGAGGTGAGTTGGATGTATCCAAGCCCACCAAGGTTCAATTATAACTGAGGCATGTGAGATCAGATGTCATTTTTAATAGTGGTATTAGTGTCCATAAAGTGTGTGGGTGGATCCGTGGTAGCTATGGCATATTTGATAAATCGGTATTATTGGACGGTTTGACCGACTTATTGTTAAAAAGGATTATTCATGGGGATCTGATGTCCCCATTTGTGTCTTATACCAGTTGTTATTCTGGTAATAAAAAGCAGTATCAAGTTGGAGCTCTGGTCAAAAGCAAATACCTATTTAAAAATAAATAAAAATCATGGAATGTAATATATAACCTTGAACCTAGTTAGAAACTAAAGAGAGGCAAATAACTTGACTAAAATATATAAAAAAAAAGTGAAAACTATAAACTATTGTCAGGATCCACGCTCCTAAGAGCACACTTTGATTACCTTTGTATAAGCAACTAAACACGGAATTAAACCAGAAGTAATAAGTAACTAGAATTTAGAAATAACACAGAATATGAGAGACAATACAACCTTGTATTAATACTCTTCCAGAAGGAAATACAATGAAGAAATTACACTCTTCCCACACCTCTTGGGCATACATTAATTCTCCCTCAAGAGTTCACTCTCTCAATTACAGTCACAACAAACAACTCAAACACAGAGTTGTTGTTCACTCAACCAGTCAGTAACAATACTGCCAGTACCAAGTACTCAACGTACTCCAAGTATATCTTCCCTGATCTTGCTCCTTATTGTGTTGTAGATCTCCTTTGATCTTGCTGCCACACAGATGTCCTTTGACCTTGCACACACACACACACACCTGCAGATCAATTGACCTTACTTACACATGTAGATCTTACCTGATCTTGCACACCTTGGAGATCAACTGATCTTACACACCATGTAGATCTAACCTGATCTTGCACACCTGCAGATCAACCTGGTCTTGCACACTTGCAGACCTAGATCTTACACACCTTGGAAGAACCCTTGTCCTTGCCTTTGCAAGTCCTTATGATTCTATAAATTACAATATAGCCCATGGGTCTCTTAAATAGATCCCATACAAACAATAATTAGACTTCCTAATTACAATAATTAGAAACACAGACTCAAGACTTAAATTAGTCTTTTACATGCAAACTAACTGTCCGTCAAAAAATAAACCAGTTCTGGAAGCGCATGCAAACATGCACACACACACAGGTTGCCAACGTCGGTTCCTGTCAGACCGATGTCGGCCAACCCCTAACCGACGTCAGTTGCTGTGAACACTAAAGATGATCGACGTCGGTTGATCAGACTGACATCAGTTGCTTTGCAACTCAGCAACCTCCTCCATTTGCATCAGTGAAGCTTTTAGCTCCACAACCTAACAATCTCCCACTTGGAGATAAATAGCTACATCTGTACTTGTACCTATACATCCTCTAATTTTGTTTCCTGGCTTGTATCCCTCTTCAAGTTCAACCTTGAAGACCAACCACCACACATCCTGTGGTGCAACTCCTGTCATCCAAGTAACCTGCCATATCTGAATCTACATACACATGTAGAGAAGTGCTTGACCTTGCATAGCATGAATCCCTACTGTTGGTCCCTCTCAGATACCTGAGAATCCACTGAACTGCTCTTTAGTGCTTCTTTCCCAGATTGGCCACAAACTTGCTGACAACACCCACTACTTGGGCAACATCAGGTCTAGTACACATGTACTCAACCTCATCATGTGAATTGGGATACTGTTTTGTGAACTATCCATCCATAGGTGTGTTAACCGGTTCTGAATCCTGCATATTGAACATCGCCACTACCTTATTCACACAATCATCCTGAGACAACATCAACCTATGATCTTTCCTGTCTCTAAGAATACTCATGCCAAGTATTTTCGCTCCTAAATCCTTCCTGGCACACCTCTGAGCTACCTTTAGCTCAGAAAATCCCTATATGTGTGACCCTACAACAAGCATATACACTACATACAATAACAGGATAATGTTGCAACCATTATCCAACCTGGTAAAGTAAACACATTGATTACATTGACATTGACTAAAGCCATGTTTTGTCATAAACCTGTACCACTGTCCTAGAGCTTTCTCAACACCATATGACCTGGCCTTCTGTCTCACGTGTCCATTCTCTCCTTTCTTTAACCTGGGAATCCATTCATCTTGCAGTGCTTTCATTCCAGCTGGCAACTCTACCAAATCTCCCATTTGGTTCTTCTCCAAGGAATCAAATTCCTTATTCATGCCATGCTCCCACTGTTTCCTAGATTCTACCTACATTGCCTCTTCAAAACTTCTTGGTTCTTGACCATCAGTGAGCAACAAGTAGTATAAAGAAGGGGAATAACAAATTTGAGGCTTACTTACCCTTTCAGTCCTCCACATGGGCGTTTGAGACTCCTTGATAGCTTGCTATCCACCCAAAATCTATTCTAATAGTGACCGATCTCGGTCACCCCTCAGTCTGCATCCGACCAACATCAATTCCATGTGACCAAACTGACTGTCGACGTCATTTCGTTGACCAACATCGGTGTCCACCTGATCATCGACACCGATTCCCTGACAAGCCACATCTTTGATAAAATAGAAGGAGAATCAATAATACAAGTAGATAGATAAAGAGTACCTACTTTCTTACCACATGCTAATTCAAGTGCATCCGTTGTGAGAGTTAATGTGCATCCCTCATCACCCAACTTTCCTTAAATTAGACTCCTCTTCAGGACTAGGACCTGCATGACATCCTTCAACACCCATATGTTGCATGTCTGCAATTTCAGCTGCACTTCCCCTTTGCCAACAATTTGACAAGGCTCACCAACCCCTAAATAAATCTTTCCAAAGTCTCTAGAGACATAGTCATGAAAAAATACTCTATTTGGGGTTGCATGGAAAGAGGCAACAAAATCTAAAACACAAGATTCTACTTTATCCAAGGAACATATAAGAGCAACTCGTGTAAAAATACCTGCATCATTTGCTTCTTTATTTCCTTCATGCTGATCTTCTACCAACCAACAATCTTTCTTTACATGCTCTTTCTTTCCATAATTTAGTAATTGAGAATTCTTGCCATTGAATTCCTCCATTCTTAGCTTACTTTCTTCTGCCATTGCTATACTCCCACTTAATCAAAAACCCCTGAGAGTGACATGTAATCAACAAACACTTAACACACTCTGAAACTAAGGTGTTAGTGAACCAAGCTCTACCGCTTGGTGATCCTAGCTCTGATACCACTTGTCAGAATCCACGCTCCTAAGAGCACACTTTGATTACCTTTGTATAAGCAACTAAACACAGAATTAAACTAGAAGTAATAAGTAACTAGAATTCAGAAATAGCACATAATATGAGAGACAATACAACCTTGTATTAATACTCTTTCAGAAGGAAATACAATGAAGAAATTACACTCTTCCCACACCTCTTGGGCATACAGTAATTCTCTCTCAAGAGTTCACTCTCTCAATTACAATCACAACAAACAACTCAAACACAGAGTTGTTGTTCACTCAACCAGTCAGTAACAATACTACCAGTACCAAGTACTCAACATGCTCCAAGTAGATCTTCCCTGATCTTACTCCTTGTTGTGTTGCAGATCTCCTTTGATCTTGCTGCCATGCAGATCTCCTTTGACCTTGCACACACACACACACACACACACCTGCAGATCAACTGACCTTACTTACACATGTAAATCTTACCTGATCTTGCACACCTTGCAAATCAACTGATCTTACACACCATGTAGATCTAACATGATCTTGCACACCTGTAGATCAACCTAGTCTTGCACACTTGCAGACCTAGATCTTACACACCTTGGAAGAACCCTTGTCCTTGCCTTTGCAAGTCCTTATGATTCTACAAATTACAATACGGCCCATGGGTCTCTTAAATAGATCCCATACAAACAATAATTAGACTTCCTAATTACAATAATTAGAAACACAGACTCAAGACTTAAATTAGTCTTTTACATGCAAACTAACTGTCCGTCAAAAAATAGACCAGTTCTAGAAGCGCATGCAAACATGCAAGCACACACAGGTTGCCGATGTCGGTTCCTGTCAGACCAATGTCGGCCGACCCCTAACCCACGTCAGTTACTGTGAACATTGAAGATGACCGACGTTAGTTGATCAGACTGACGTCAGTTGCTCTGCAACTCAGCAACCTCCTCCATTTGCATCAGTGAAGCTTTTAGCTCCACAACCTAACAACTATAAACCTGGACTTCTGGAACAATGGAAGTGGGACAAAATTGTTTGGGTAAATGCAAGTAAATGAACACTAATAACACTAAGGAAGGATGAGAGAAGAGGTCTACTAATTGTGACTTCTATAAAGGTAAAGTAATGGTTTCCAAAAATGGTTCATACCTAAGCCCAAGTTTCTATTGTTTTCTTATTTACAAATCTCAATAGCATCTCTTAGACAACACTTTAAGAAGTGATCTTCTATAACTAAAACTTTGGTGTCCTAAATGCAAACATGATGCTTGGTATTGACTGAGTGTTCTACTAGTGCTCACTCAATTACTATTTGGTATTTAATAGATAGAGAAGAGGTCTACTAATTGCGACTTCTATAAAGGTAAACTAATGGTTTCCAAAAATGGTTCATACCTAAGCCCACGTTTATATTGTTTTCTTATTTACAAATCTCAATAGCATCTCTTAGACAACACTTTAAGAAGTGATCTTCTACAACTAAAACTTTGGTGTCCTCAATGCAAACATGATGCTTGGTATTGACTGAGTGTTCTACTAGTGCTGACTCAATTACTATTTGGTATTTAATAGATATCAACTGCATGTCCCATAATCCTTAGTGAACTTGATGTTAGAAATAACATTATTAATATGTTAATTGAATTCTTCCAAAATTTATACACTATGTGGGAAATTTATATGTGTGTCATCAATATACCTTTTCCACCATGTTAGTCTGAGAAGGAAAGAGTACAGAGAGTTATGTTTTCAAAAGACTCCATGAATAGGTTGGCAACAACTAGAGAAATCGCTGACCCCATTGCAAATCCTTTCATTTGTTCATAAATCAAAACTCAAAAAGTGAAAAATGTTGACCTCAAACAAAGCTTAACTTTATTTCTTCATCACTTATCTACTCACTACTCTAATAACTTTCTCAATGAGAATTTTTATGAAAAGAAACACTACATCGAAACTAACTAAAATATCCTCATTGGAAACGTTCTTATCTTTAATGAATTCAACAAAATCCGCAAATTTATTAATGAAAAAAGTTTTTCATAGTAATAATTTATTTTTTCTAGTGAAAAAAGAGGTTGAGAGATAAGTGGATGAATTAATGGTATCTATAATAAGTCTCAACATGATGCTTGATGTATGTGTCTTAGAAACGTCGTAGATTCTATGAATATTTTCATTTTTAAAAATAAATAACGTTTCTTTAAATTAATGTGTAAGAAAAAAAGATTAAATATTTTTTTAACGATTTTAAACACCTTAAAAACTATGTTAACTGAATGCTAATGATAACTCCTATTATTTTTAAAATAATCTAAGATATTGAAATAATAATCAACCTTGTCCATCACAATCTTATCATTACTTATTTCAACATTAATGATGACAATGTTTTCATTAAAATTAAATTTTTTAAAGGCGTTTCATTCTATCTTAAAAATATTAGGGTAGAGGTTTTGGCTTACTTTAACATCATTACACAATCATATTTCAATTCTTCAACGATTTCCATAGAATCTCTTTTAAAATATTTTTAACTTCCATTTAAAAAATCTTCCTAAAGATATAACTAAATGCAACCGCAAAACCCAAACCTTTTTTAAAATGTTTAAAGAGTGGCGATCGAAGGAAAAAGTTGATAATTTGACATTATGTGGGAATTAGTGTTCGTTTCAACTGCGTCGTGTGAAGGGGACGGTAGATATTTAAAAGTGGGAGGTAAAACATAAGAGAAAAAAATGGACGTTCACTTTGTGTCTTCTTGTTAAATAAATGACAATAAATTGGATGTTTTATAAGTGTGGATGTTGTCAATAGACTTGATTATTTAATGAATAAGAGGTAGGGTTCAGTTTCAATACATATTTTTTTAAATTGGGTTGGTTCATTTTCAATATTATGATATAACTATTTTTCTCATTTATAATTAATAGTCTCTTTTTTTTAATAATTGTATTTCATTTATATGCATATTTGGGATTTTGAGGGAAATATGGATAAATTTAAAGATGTTAAATATAATAACATATAAGATTTAAAAAGGTGTGTATCAATAATCAAGTCAAGTCAAGATAAGAGTTGAGACTTTTGATTTGAATATACCTCTACCACATCTTTTTGTTAAATAATAATAATATAAAAGTTTGGTTGTTGTGCACAAATTTGAATTATTTAATAAAAAAATTAAAAAGCCATATGCAAACGATTAAGTGGTAGGGTCCACTTTCAATACATCAATATTTTTTTTAGTTGGGTCGATTCACTTTCAACATCATGATATAACTATTTCTTCTCACTATAGAAATAATGGTCCCTTCTTCTAATTGTACTTCATTTGTGTACACATCTGGAATTTTGAGGAAAATTTAGTGAAATTTGAAGATGCCAAGTGAAAAAACGTATAAGATTTAAAAAAGTATATATGGAAAGTCAAGCCAATTTAAGAGTTAAGAATTTTAATCTAAATCCACCTCTACCACGTCTTCTTGTTAATTAATGACAATATAAAAGTCTAGTTGTTGTCCACAAACTTAGACTATTTAATAAAAAAGTTGAGAAGCATTGAGATTCATCATTTAGGAACTCCCAATGAATCCTCCTATTGAGTTACAATGACATCTTAAGATAAGATAACACAACCAAATACACTCCTATTGACTTTCAATGATCCATGATTTGTCAATCACACTTCATAGTTTGAATTCTTGCTTCGTTAGCTTGCACACATCACAACCTTGGTCTATAGATTTGCATGCATCATGTGGGTCCCACATTCACATGTCCACATGTAAGCATGATCTGACCGTGTGACTCATTGGGTGGCCTACTATATTTGAGTTCGTTACTAGCCATTGACACCTTAATAGTCGTTATTCAAGCACCAATTATTCAAATTAAAAAAATAGCTAGATCATTTTTTATTTATCTTTTGCCACCAACCATCACTGCCAAGAAGATAGTCATGCCAACCTACATCATTCTCAATAGCTTAACAACAGTTATCACTACCCTTATAATGTACATGTTATATATATTTGTAACATAAGGTATTCAATCATCAGACACATAGAGACTCATCAATAACAGTAAGTCTTGAGCAAACACAGATTGAGAAATCAATGCCATTGTAAGTCAACCTTGCAGTTGATTACATACACATTCATATTGCATATTTCTTGCCTTGAGCATCTTTATTACATATACACATTGTACCATGTGTCTCCCTATTCAACATTAATGAATATAAATTACATTTCTTAAAAATAGTCACACTGTATAGCTTTTTTGCTAATCAATATGTGAAGACACATGTTGATAAGGATGTGAAGGGGTAGACAGGGTGCAAAATATAGATTGATGGGTTGAATATGAGTCATAATGTACACAAGGAACAATTGGTATTGTGCCATGCGTTTTCCTTGTATAGGGGCTCAAATTTGATAGGTGTTTAAATTTCATAAGAACTATGATCCAATACACATCAAATTTGGGACCCAATGAGATGTTTATGTGACAAATGTCACTAGATTATGCAATAATGATTTGTATAGACTTAGTGTGTGGAATTAGTCTATAGAGATGAGATCAAAACCTAAATAAAATGGAGAATAAATGTTTGAACAAGTCTTAAAACAATCAATTCACCCTTAATGAATAGAAATTACATTTATTACAAATAGTCTTTTGCTCCACCTAAGGTGTTTTATTTATTTTTTATCAATATCTCTATGCATTCACTTTGTATATCCATAACTCGACTATCCCTCACACACCAGGGTTATATCAAAACCCTTAAAATGACTATTACAATCAACATTGAAGGTTTTACAAAGCCCTTCAAGGTATCTCCTAAGAGATACCTTGAAATAAAATTCTAATCATGTGCATGTTTAAGTTATTTACTAGAAAAACCCTTGAAGGTATTATAAGACCCTTCAAGGTATCTCTTAGAACATACCTTGAAAGGCATTGTAGTACCTTCAAGGTATCTCTTAGGAGATACATTTTAAACATGCATAAGGGTACCCTTGAAGGTATTACAAGGACCTTGAAGGTATCTCTTAGGAGATACTTTGAAATAAAATAATAATCATGTGCATGTTTAATTTATCTACTAGGATAACCCTTGAAAGTACTACAAGACCCTTCATAAAATTCCAAATGTGTACTTACAAATCCCTTCAAGGGTTCTCCTAGTAGATACCTTAAACATGCACATGATTGAAATTTTATTTCAATATATCTCTTAGAAGATACCTTGAAGGGCATTGTAGTACCTTCAAGGGTACCCTGAAGGTATCTCCTATGAGATATCTTTCAAACATGCATAAGGGTACCCTTGAATGTATTACTAGGCCCTTTAAAATATCACCCATTAGTGCCTTCAAACATACTTTAAAGGGCCTTATAATACCTTTAATGTTACCCTTATGCATGTTTAAAAGTTATCTCTTAGGAGATACCTTCAACATCCCCTTGATAAGATGTGTATGCAATCAAAAATGCATCATGTCTATAAATCAATCCTAGCTCAGAGAATATAGAGCATACCTACACTTACGATTGGGGATACACTTATTAAGCATGAACATGACCAATATGGGGATCTGTTGGACCCAATTAAGGAATCACTTATATCACTTGTCATAAAATATCATGTTAGGAAGGGTTCCAAAGCCTATAGTCTAACATAATTACACAACAAACCTAATGGAGTCCTAAGGTTTAAATCATTCACTCTATTCTAATAACAAAATAGTAAATCTAATCTAGTGCACACCAAAATTTGTGGCATAAAGTGTGAGTTAAAAATAATAAAATAAACTAAACTAAACATATATTAGAAGACATATACTCACGTCAATGTATACATAATCCTAATACATGGGAGAAGAGTATAAATGCATAGGAGAAATAAAGTTTAGGAATAATTACCTTTTAAGATAAACTTATTGAGCCTCAATCTCTCCCTTGTCCAAGGTGATTTGTAAGAGATTAATGTGGTATGTAAGGATAACTAAGATAAATTAGCTCTAGGCTACACAACCTATCTAAGTATCTAAAAGACTTCTCTACAAGACAAGATTTGTATCTCCAAAGAAAGTATGGAACCCTAAGATTTATTCTTCAAGTAGAATGGTCAATAAGTAGATGTTTTTTCACATTTTTTCACTAATAATTATCCTCTTATTATGAAATGGTGGGAAATGAACTTATATATTCATGTGTATATTTCCCTAAATCCTTCTGGGAATGTCAGTTGTATAGGGTTGACCCTGTTGGCTGAATATTTTGTCAATCAATGTATCGATAAACAAAATATGTCTAATCAACCATAGCAGGAAGATTGGTCAGCTATTTTTGTAGGTTTACCACATCAAAAGGGGACTAATCTCTCCTTTCATCAAGGGGAAGTTTCCTATACGCATGAGGATATATATTATATGTATAAGTAGAAAGTAAGACACAGGGGTGGGATAAACCATCCATCTCTCTTTTTTTATAGATGATGCTAACAAACAAAAGAGAAATCCTGGGTGATTGGTGAAAGCACTTCTCTTCTTTCAGAAGTAACATTCAACCAAGAGCCAGATCCCTTCCTGGATAGTAGAAATCTTGGTAAAGTGACAAAAGGCACTTCTCTTCTTTCAAAAGTGCTTGTTCTTGCAAATAGCAGGACTCTTTTTGGTAACAAGTGACTGGTAACCAGGTACAAAGTAACTAGCAATCTAAGATGTAGCACAAAGTCTCCACCTTGGCTGCCCTATAGAGAGGTATGAAGAACAATGGGGGCACAAAGTCATCCCAAGGTCCTTTACATATAAATAAAAAAGAAAAACACACACTGAAGACAACTATGACAACACAAAGTCTAAAAGTAGTTGGCTTCAAGACACCTTCCTTATCACCTCCACTAGTCCTGATTGTTAAATCAAATAAATAAGAATCCTTTCAGAAGATAGACATAAGAACAATCTCCTAAAATAGCACAAGCTATAACAACACAAAGTCTGCAAGTAACTTGCTTTCTCATTCAATCAAAGAAATATGAATTATAATCTGAGCTCAAAGTCTCAGTAATGCCTTTCAATTTGGGCAGAGTTTCACTTTTGGTAAGGGGAAGATCTCATTTCAAATGATACAAGAGATTACATTATATAGAGGCCTAAGGGAGGCTTGGCACTTAGTTCCATAGAACGGCCCATGATGTGCATTCAATGCCTTGAATGCATTTCCAAGTTTGTCAAAGGACTGCATTGAAAATAGGGTGGTTGTCTTAACTATGGCATGTCAATTCATCTCTAGTGCATCCTCTGAGCCTAAATCACTCATTCTATCACTTGATTAGCTGCGCAACTGTCTATTCTAAAGGGGACAAACAAATGATGCTTTCAATGTTTGCAGGCCCCTAATATCTACCTGGAAAATTGCTTCACCTATTGGAATTAACTCCTGTTGAGTTTCCCTCTTTGTCTCTTCCTTCTCTTGGTCCTAGCCTTACGGTCTTTTGAACACATTCAGGGCCACGCTTTAAGCCTGCTAAAATCAACAGACACTTCATTACGACAAATTTGACATTTGCGGGCCCGTCATTCTTCTTAGCAACTCTCTCATGTCTTTCTCACTTGCCATGGTCACTTTCTATTGTGACATGGGTGAAGACATGTGGCAGCATCTGCAACTTTGAAATAGGCTTATCAGAATAAGCTTTGAAACTTTGTTAGTGGCTGGAGGCATAGATGTAGACACGTGATAATTTCTATTGCACTGGGATGAGACACATGGCGAGTTCCATGCTTTGAAGCTTCATCTGAAACTGTGTCTCGACATGTGACACCTGGTAGCTTTTGTTGCACTTTGAGGCTCAAACCTTTCCCAAAGGGAACTTGCCCTTTGGGGTCTTGAAAAAGGTCCATTTCTAAATGTCGAGTCTCCCTCCACAAAGGTGTCTGCCCTTCGGGATCTTCCAAGTGGCCTTCAGGCTTCAATTCTTTGGTGGGCTGTTGGTCCCTTTGTTTCCTTCAAATGAAATGTCTGAAGGAATTCCTTCAAACAATTTCATTTGAAGGAATTCCTTTGGACAATTTGTCTGAAGGAAACCTTTCCTTGGCTTTATGCGTGTCTTTGCACTTGAGGGTGCTCCATCCTTTGACACATGGTTCCTTCCACTATTTTAACTAGAGACACATGACATCTTCCACTATTGACACTTGGCAGCATCCACCTTCTTGGGCCTTCATGACATTGTAGAAATGTTTTGGGCTTAGTCGGGCTCTCACAGATGATGACACTTGTCGGCCTCCACCGATCTCTTCTCAGGGCACGTGGCACGGTCTGCTACTCTTAAACAAACATAGTGGATCCTTCCACGATTTCCACTTGTCAGCTTCCACTCATCCTTTTCTTAGCCACTCTTTTCCTTCCTTTCAATCAGGCTTTCTTCCCAGGTGAAGTCCTTCAGACAATTTGTCTGAAGGACTCTACTTTACCTTTTGCCTTGTTCATTTTTTTGAAAGAGTTCACTTTGTTCATTTTTGCTCATAGCCCTCCACAAGGGCACTTGACTTGATTCATGGCCCTCTACAGGGGCATTTGTTCCTTCAGCCGTGGGGTAACCCTTTAAACCTGCCGATTGAACCATCATTGGTTCAATGGTTCAACAGTTTAACCTATTCATTCTTCATTATTTGGCTATTTTTTATCTCTTTGAAGCAAGCACATTGAACCAATAGGTTGTTGAACCTGTTGAACCATTGAACCAACGTGGTTCAAGGTTCAATGGTTCATTGCATCATTTTTTGCTAAGTATTTTGAAGCCATGGAACTTTGAGGCAGTTGAACTTTGAACCTTTGACAAATGCACTTAACTCCTACTAATGACATTGAACATTTGAACCCATTGAACCCATTGAACCAAAATGGTTCAAGGTTCAATGGTTCAATGGTTCAATTTTTGCTTAGAAGCTTGCCGATGGACGCTTTGGTTGAACCTTAGCATTGAACCAATCCTGAAAATGACTAAGTGCTAGAAACTTGTTCTTTTGAGAGCTTGCTTCTTTCTTGAAGAGTCTGTAGAAATAAACTTGTGAAGCCCCTAGAACTTGGCCTACAGAGTCCATAGATTCAAGCCTACAGAGTCCATAGATTCAAGCTTGCAAAGTCTATAGATTTCTGAGAAAGCTTTGAAAAATGAAGAACCTGAATGCTTAGAATGATTTTTTAAATGGGAAGAGAGGATTTTGGTCTATAGGACCAAAATAGTTCAAATGTTGTTCCAAAAATGAGTCACATTTTTGGGGACCAACAGCTGGCTCCTGCTAGGGAACTACCTTCAGATGACAACTTGGAATAGCTTAGGGGAGTAGAAACCAAAATCTCCAGTGCCTTGAAGTGTGCCATTGGGCTACAGAGTCATGCTACTCAAAAAGAAAGGCTCCAAAAGAAACAAATGAAAAACACAAAGCAGAAATAGAAACTATACAAATATACATATGTATAGGTGAACTTATCTGATACTTCAAGAATTGAAGTACTTCAAACACTGCTCATCATGGGACAATGAAAGGGGATGCCATCCTGGTAAACCACTAGGAAACCATTTTTCCCCCAAAAATGGTGACGAGCAAATTGAGCTCTCCACCATAAAACCAATTTTATGCATCTTCCTCTTGGCCTTTTCTTCTTCTTGCTCCATGGAAGGATGTGGTCTTCAAATTGAAAACCATAACTCCTTGCTCTCCCTGTGAAGAGTTCCTTTTTCTGACTTTGGAATACAGTAGTATGGTCCACCACCATAGCTTGTTGTTCTGCTGGTCTAGTCCAACACATGCTTTGATTGTCAGCATCAGACCCTTGGCAAGTCATCAGCTCAACATCTCCTTTGGTGTGAAGGAGTTTGATCTCTTCATCTTGAGCAGTCTTCAATCTGAGCAATAGAGATCTGCATCTAGCTATGGAAGAATTACTTCCATCAAATTTTAGGATCCAAGCATCATCAAAAGCTGATCTTCTATCAGATTTCTCTTCATCAGAGATGGAAGATCCTTTTTGATTTGTACTGCACCCTACTAATTCTTTTGATGCCTTGTTTGGATCAAATCTTGGATTGCCAGCTATAGGACTTTCATCATCTGAGACATGAGCATCCTCTATGGTCAAAAAGTAATTACCCTTGCCTAAAGGCTCAAATAAAATTTGAGCTGCAGGGGCCGACATTTGGGTGACCACAATTTTTGCCTCAGACAGGTTCGTACTTGGTTCTCCATCAATGTCTAATTGCTTAGGATTAGCTTGCAGGGATTCAAACTCAGTCATTTGAATTTTAGATTTCTTGACATGATCAATCATGTCAAATGACTAGAATGGACTTGGAAGAGAGGATGGGAGTTCATCCTTCTGGTTTTTGGGAGGGGGAGGACTGGTTTGCAAAGTTGAAGTAGAAAGTGCAGAGATGTTTGATGTACTAACCTTCTTGGAAATCACTGGGTCCTTTGACTGGAAAGGCCGAGTGGTTCCCCACTTAGCAATTAGAATTACAGGATGAGTTCATTCCTCTATTCTTTCTTTATCAGCTTGTTGGGCTGATTGATTCTCAAACTAGGTGAATACTACATATGATCCTTCAACTGCTTCACCTTCACTTTTGGGTTCATCCTAGTAATTCAAGAAACCAATGTGGGAGTCACCAGCTAATTCTTCTAGATCCTCCCTGAAGAGATCAGCACCATTTTTTTACTCAAACTCAAGTTGGAACTAGGAAACATTTTTTGTTTCCAGATATCCAACTACCTAGTTGGTTGGAGGTGCTTAAAGGGTAAGGTTCCTCTATGGGGGAGGGATGATGATTTGGTTGCCCTTGACTTCTAGCAACATTGTCTTGATATGGCTGATTGGGGAATGTCCTCCTTGGTACATATTTATATAGAGGAGTATAAGACATACATTGTGCCATTTGCCTCTTCAAAGCTAGCAATTCATTTTCCAGCTTTTGTATTATTGGGTTAGTGGTGGCTGTGGGTGAGTATTCAAAAGATGAAAAGGATTTACCTTTGTTCGGGTCTCTCTTTATCTTTCCTACCAAGATAAGGTCATCTTATACCTCAATAGCCAAGTCTTGAGTAGAAGCAAGGTCTATGTGGCCAGCTCGTCTTAGCAGAAAACTCACTTCAGGTAGCTATGAGTTGATTAAGAAGCATTTGAGGTTCTGAGGTGTCAGCTAGGCTACCATGGGAATCCTATACCTTAGCTTGTCAAACCTGGCAATAAAATCCCTCATAGGCTCATGGGGCTCCTTCTTCATCTGAGTGAGTTGGGCTAGCAAGGCATGTGCATCTTCTATAGGCTTAAACCTTGCTTCAAACTTGGCTTTAAGTGTATCCCAGTTAGTCATTGATCGAGCTTACAGATGGTAAAACCAGTCTGTAGTAGCACCTTATAGTGTCTCCACAAAAATCTTGACTGCCACACCTTCAAATTCCACCCCTATCACACCAAAAGCTATGCTAAAGGTTGCAATGTGTTCATCAGGGTGAACTATCCCATCACTAAATAATTTGGGGAAATTCTTTCTTGAACTACATGGGAGTTCATGTAGAGGTGGATTCAAGTTGAGTGGGCCAAAAGAGTTACCCCAGGGGCCTCAAACTGCCATGATTTAACTATCAAAAACATGGATAATAAATCTGGGTGGAGTGACCAATTTTCAAAACAAAAATGGAGAAGGACTGGCCCTACTTCAGCTTGAGGCTTGAGGCTTCAAACTGTGCACTCTTTTCCAGTAGCTCTAGTTTTGTAGACTAGATAAAATAACGAAAGTGGAGGAAGATGGTAAGGCTATAATGATAATGGGTAAGACATAGAATGGAGTCGCCAGAGTCTGTAATGGATAAGGGTTATAATGATTATGGGTAAGACATAGGTGATGTTTCAATCTAAAACTTGAGGTTCCAAATTGCACAAAATTACTATGTCCCCAACGGAGTCGCCAAAAACTATTGGGTGAATATTTTGTCAATCAACGTACCGATAAACAAAATAGGTCTAATCAACCATAACAGGAAGATTGGTCAGCCAGTTGTGTAGGTTTACCACATCAAAAGGGGACTAGTCTCTCCTCTCATCAAGGGGAGGTTCCCTATAAATATTCAGGAGGCTATATACTATATATAAGCAAAAAGTAAGACATAGGGGTGGGATAAATAATCCATCTCTTTTTTTAGAGATGATGCTAACAAACAGAAGAGAAATCTTGCGTGATTGGTGAAGGCGCTTCTCTTCTTTCAAAAGTAACATTCAACCAAGAGCTAGATCCCTTCCTAGATAGTAGAAATCCTGGTGAAGTGATAGAAGGCACTTCTCTTCTTTCAGAAGTGCTTGTTCTTGCAAACACCAAGACTCTTTCTGATAACAAGTGACTGGTAACTAGGTACAAAGTAACCAGCAATCTAAGATGTAGCACAAAGTCTCCACCTTGACTACCCTAGAGTGAGGTACGAAGAACAATGGGGGCACAAAGTCATCCCAAGGTCCTTTACATAGAAATAGAAAAGAAAAACACACACTGAAGACAACTATGACAGCACAAAGTCTAAAAGTAGTTGGCTTCAGGACACCTTCCTTATCACCTCCACTAGTCCTGCTTGTTAAATTAAATAAATAAGAATGCTTTCAGAAGACAAACATAAGAATAATCTCCTAAATTAGCACAATCTATAATAGCACAAAGTCTGCAAGTAACTTGCTTTCTCATTCAATCAAAGAAATATGAATTACAATCTGAGCTCAAAGCCTCAGTAATGCCTTTCAATTTGGGTAGAGTTTCACTTCTGGTAAGGGGAAGATCTCCTTTCAAATGATACAAGAGATTACATTATATAGAGGCCTAAGGGAGGCTTGGTACTTAGTTCCATAGAATGGCCCATGCTGTGCATTCAATGCCTTGAATGTATTTCCAGGGTTGTCAAAGGACTGCATTGAAAATAGGGCAGCTATCTTAACTATAGCATGTTGATTCATCTCTAGTGCCTCCTCTTGAACCTGAATCACTCATTCCATTACTTGCTTACCACATAACTATCTATTCTAACTTTATCTCAAAGGGGACAAACAAATGGTACTTTCAATGTTTGCAGGCCCTTAATATCTACCCGACGAACTGCTTCACCTATTGGAATTAACTCCTGCTGAGTTTCCCTTTTTGTCTCTTCCTTCTCTTGGTCGTGGCCTTAGGGTCTTTTGAATGCATTTGGGTCCACACTTTAAGCCTACTAAAATCAATAGACACTTCATTACAACAAATTTGATGTTTGAGGGCCCGTCATTCTTCCTAGCAACTCTCTCATGTCTTTCTCATTTGCCATGGTTACTTTCCATTGTGACGTGGGTGAGGACACTTGGCAGCATCTACAGCTTTGAAATAGGCTTATCAAAATAATCTTTAAAACTTTGTTAGTGGCTGGAGGCATGGATGAAGACACGTGACAATTTATGCTACACTAGGACGGGACACGTGGTGAGTTTCATGCTTTGAAGCTTCATCTAAAACTGTGTCTCGACATGTGACACTTGGTAGCTTCCACTACACTTTAAGGCTCAAACCTTTCCCAAAGGGAACTTGACCTTTGGGGTCTTGAAAAAGGTCTATTTTTGAATGTCGAGTTTCCCTCCACAAAGGTGTCTACCCTTCGAGATCTTCCAAGTGGCCTTTGGGCTTCAATTCTTCGATGGGTTGTTGGTCCCTTTGTTTCCTTTAGACAAAATTTCTGAAGGAATTCCTTCAGACAATTTGTTTGAAGGAAACCTTTCCTTGGCTTTATGTGTGCCTTTGCACTCAAGGGTGCTCTATCCTTTGACACGTGGCACCTTCTACTCTTTTAACCAGAGACACGTGGCATCTTCTGCTATTGACACTTGGCAACATCTACCTTCTTGGGCCTTTGCAACATTGTAGAAACATTTGGGGCTCAGTCAGGCTCTCGCGGATGATGACACTTGTCAGCCTCTGTTGATCTTTGCTAGGGGCACGTGGCATGGTCCATTGCTCTTAGAAAAACATAGTGGAGCCTTCTGTGGTTGCCACTTGTTAGCTTTCACTCATCCTTTTCTTAGCCACTCCTTTCCTTCCTTTCAGTCAAGATTTCTTCTCGGGTGAATTCCTTCAGACAATTTGTCTGAAGGACTCTACTTTGCCTTTTGCCTTGTTTAATTTTTTGAAAGAGTTTAATTTGTTCATTTTGGCTCGTGGCCCTCTGCAAGGGCACTTGACTTGATTCACGGCCCTCCATAGGGGCATTTGTTCCTTTGGCCATGGGGCAGCCCCTTGAACCTGTCAATTAAACTGACCGATTGAACCATCATTGGTTCAATGGTTCAACCTATTCATTCTTCATTATTTCGCTATACTTTGATCTCTTTGAAGCAAGCACATTGAACCAATAGGTCATTGAACCCATTGAACCGTTGAACCAACGTGGTTCAAGGTTCAACGGTTTAATGGTTCAATGCGTCAATTTTTCCCTAAGTGTTTTGAAGCCATGGAACTTGGAGGCGGTTGAACTTTGAACCTTTGACAAATGTGCTTAACTCCTTCTAATGACATTGAACCTTTAAACCCATTGAACCTATTGAACCAAAATGGTTCAAGGTTCAATGGTTTAATGGTTCGATTCTTGCTTAGAAGCTTGCCGATGGATGCTTTGGTTAAACCTTGGCATTGAACCAATCTTGAAAATGACTAAGTGCTGGAAACTTGTTCTTTTGAGAGCTTGCTTCTTTCCTACAGAGTTTGTAGAATCAACCTATAAAGCTCGTAGAACTTGGCCTGCAGAGTCCATAGATTCAAGCCTACAGAGTCTGTAGATTTCTAAGAAAGCTTTGAAAAATGAAGAACCTAAATGTTAAGAATGATTTTTGAAATGGGAAGAGAGGAATTTGGTCTGTAAGACCAAAATAGTTCAAATGTTGTTCCAAAAATGAATGACATTTTTGGGGACCAACAGACCCAATGTGTTTTTAGGGACAAATCACTAGTTTTGAGCTAAGTCGGCCAAAAGACTAACAAGCCAAGAAAGTGAAAAATACTCTTAAATTTTACTAGGTTGACTTAGTACAGTCAATTGTCCAAAAAGTTGTTATGGCAAGAAAAGGAAGAATAGGAGGAAAAAACTAGAGTAGGTAGGACTAAGAAGAATAAGCTTAGGTTTAATGGTTTTAGGAGACAAATGTATAGATGGTAAGTGACAAAAGGGACAATAATCTTACAAAGCACTGATGGTCTATCCACCCCTTTCATGGTACACCCCTTAAGGCATGCACTCAAAGAGATTGAGACTTGATAGGTTCTTACAAGATACAAAGTGTCAGTAATCAATAAAAGTTTGAAAATATTATGTATATACATATGCCCTACTCAAATCTCATCATGTGTCATTTAAGTGCAACATGGGATGGTGCTTTGAGATAAAACATGATAACACACAACATTGATGCTAAGTAAAGTGCAGTAAGTAACAAATAAGATAAATGAAATGACAAAATTGAAAAACACATACCTTTATTTACCTTAGTGTCATAGATAAATAAATAGACTGTAAGAAATTTGAAGGTGTTCAATGTGAATAACAGTAGATGAACCTATAGAAGTTAGTGCAAAAAATAGCCAAAAATTAAAAAAAATGGAAAATAGGCATATGGTAGTTAGTAATGATAGATATTTTAGAAAAAATGGCAAGTTAGGATTGGTAAGGTAAGGCTACAATATTGAAGGCAAAAAAATGACAAAAGGATGGAAAATGAATGACAAATGATGGAAAATGAATGACAAATGATGGCAAATGAATGACAAATGATAGGAAATAAATGATAAATGATTGGAAACACATTAAATCATGTTGAAAAGCATGTAAAATGTAAATGACAAAATAGAATATAGAACATACTAAATCATGTTGGGAAGTATGTAAAACATGAATGACAAATGAAATATCCATTTAAGAAAACTTGAACAAAGATATGTAAGAAAGGGAAAATTAAGCTCATGTAAGATAATCAAAAATGAAAACATGAACGAAAGAAAGAAAATGAAATGTAATAGAAGATGGAAGACAAACATGAAGAAGGCATATGTGTATTAATGGTAAAAGGGTGTGGACTCAATTGTCCATAATAGAAGGGTAGTATAATAATGACAAATGAAAGAAAAGAGTAATCCATATTTACTCAAACATGTTGTTTTTCTCTTAGGAGAGATAAAACTAAAACAAAGTAATGCTAGCATGTTTTTAAGATGTGAATAAAAAGAAATTTTTAGAAAAGGGAATATAGATTTGGAATCACAATTTGGCTACTAAGCGGGGGAATAAAATGGTTGGAGGGGAGAATGAACAAAAAATCAAGGTAGAATAACTCTTTACCAAAGTCAAGACACTCAAATTAGGTTTGTCAAAACAAGAGGACTGTCGACATTAAGGACTCTAAAAAACTTCTCTTAGCCACACAAGTCTTGGATCAATAAAGGCTATAGATCATCCCATAAAGGCTATATGCATGAAAAGTAAAATAGACCTACCTTTCGATGACATGTTCCCCATTCTTCAGGACCCCTCACAGAGTCATCAGTCTAGTAAGAAGATTGGCTACTTGCATGATAAATTAGGTAGCACCATAGAGTTTTTTGAAATCCCCTATTCTAATCTACTAGCCTACCACACCCCAAAGGACCTCGGCTCTATGTGAGGCCAATTGTGGAGTTTGAGCTTTGGTTAGAGATAGGATATATGCTTAGAATCATGTCTTTTAGTGTAATTTTAACTTTTGAGATTTGTATGTTGCCTTTTAGATATCATTGCATTTTGATTCAAATGATTTGGCTTTTAATGTTCTTAATGGCTTTTTCCATTCCTCCTCCATACAAATTTAGAATACCAAACTTGGGTGCTAAAGATGACTTTGATTTGAAAACTTGACATAAGGTTGTTAAGAGAGATAAATTCAAAGAGCATGGGGTTTAAGAGTCTCGTAAGTCTAGGTAAAATAAAAGTGCTATATTGAATTTGACCTTATTTTATCCAATGAGGCATGGAAGGAAGGGGAAATCAAGAGGAATGACACATGGAATAATTTGAATAACTTAAAATCTCAAAAAAAAAAAAGTGATAAAGGGTGAAAAAAAGGATACAATGATAGTAAAGCATGATTCATTGTCATAAGAATGAGGGAAATGGAAGAAAACATGCTAACATAGATTGTTTACAAATTCCATCTATCAAAAGAAGAAAAAGCTAAAGCTGAGAACAATGATCAAAAATAAATGAAAAGATTGAAAAGATGTTAATTTTATGAGGAGGCTTAGGTTGTATCCAGTCTTACCTTGCAACTTCATAAAAGAGAAATCCATAATGGTGCTAAAAAGATAACTGAAAAGATAAACAAAAGATGGTAGTTTTGTGAGGAATGTTGGGTCCTATCCACAATCTTACAAAGCAACTCACAAAAGAGAAACCCACTAGGGTGCCAAAAGAGAAATGTCAAAATATAAATAAGACTATGGTACATCAAGAGGTAAATACTAAAGCAAGGGACATAAATGATCATAAAGCTACTAAGGCAAAGAATGACATAAAGAAGACAAAACTAAAAGAAATATATAAGGGCCAAAATAAAAACAAATGCCAAATGTGATGTGTAATAAAATCAAAGAACATAAATGAAAATAATGATGCCTAGGAAAGTGAAAGTAAAATCAAGAAAGAAAAATTCACAAAAACAAAAAAAACATGAGACAACAAAACAAGTAATACCTATGCTAATGTTTGTATCAAATATGAGCATGAGAAATATAATTCTATAAGTCTCAAAAGGTTTTTTAAAGATAGATTTGTTTGTTATTATGCATTTTAGAATAAGAATGGGCATTACAAGATGCCCAAATGGGTAAGTAGATGTAAGGATGGACATCACAAGATGCCCTAAAGTTTGAAGGGACATGTGGATGGGCATTGCAAGATGCCCCAACATGTGAGTTGGAGTGAGGTAATATTGAACCATTAAAATGATTTGCATTGGGTTGGTAGGTGCTTTTAGAGATAGGCGAATGTGTTGGTTTGTTATATGTTAAGGATGTTGAATGTGACATATGATTTGTAGGAGAGGTATGAGGAGGTAAAGGAGGACCGTGAATGATATACTTTGGACTAGGAATTTAACTAGGTATTATTTTAGTTCAAGTGACCTAAGAATTTGAGGTTCAATGATGCAACAATATGTTTAAAGTTGTTCATGTTATCTATCCTTTCCTTATTGGTATAGGAAGGAGGATCAACTGTGTTTTGAACAAAATTAGTAGATGAGGTATAGGTATGAGATAATTGTTGTTGTTCATTAGGTAGTTGATTTTGATGTGATTTTGGTTCTTGAGATTGACTTTGAGAAGCTTGAATATAGTCTTGATAATGTTGTTTTGTGAGAATATCAAGATTGAAATGTGGACCAAGCAAGGAAGAAAGAATAAATTGGTAAAGATTGTGACAAGAATCATGAGAATAACCTATAGTAGCATGCCACCAATAAAATTTATCAAGATTTTACCATTTTTTAGGAGGTTTGGAAGGATCAAAGCTTGTGGGTTTAGAGGGTGGTAATTTATTCTTAAGTTGTTCTAGAGTCAAGAGTGGGTGGGTTGGGTTACAATTGGTTGAGTTGGATGCTTCATTTTGAGGTTGGGGAGGCTTGGATGAATAAATGTTATGAGAAAATGATTTAAAAGGTTCTTTTGTTTGAGATAGTTCAAATTGAGTCATAAGAAAGTCTTAACTTTTTGCTTGGTCTAAGTCTTCTTCTAAAGTTTTAGGTGAAAAAAATCATACTTTGTATTGAAGGGCATTCTTAAGAGTAGTGACAAATAGTTTTAAAAGATTATCATCATTCATGTTATGGTCCACTTTATTAGCTAGATACTTCCATAATTTGATGAAATTATGATCAAATTCATTAGGAAGTTGCTTGGCATTGATGAAACGGCTAAGGTAATTTTTTTGGAAGGTCATCATGTTGTATTTCCTTCACTAGAGCATTGACTAAATCCTCTAGATCTGAGATGGAATATTTAGGAAGTTGGTTGTACCATTCAAGTGCATCACCAACAAAGGTTTTGTCTAAAGATCTTGGTGGTAGCAAAGGTCTTATTTTGGACCCATTCCTTATAGAGATTACCAAAATACTTAAGAAATATAGTGGGATCTTTAGTCTCATTATATGTGATAGTTGGAGAAATGTTTTCAATATCTATGGATGCAATAAATGGGGCTAAAGTTTCATTTTGAAAATGTTGAAGAATTTTGTTATTCATTGGAGGTTGAGGGATAATATTGCCATTAGCATATCTAAGAGGAGGAGAGACAAAATTTTGATTTGGTTGAGACATGATGACTTGAGGGGGTTGTCTAGTCATGTGTAGTAAATGTTGTTGCATGTTCATTATTTAAGATTGATTGTTTGTTTGCATGATGTTCATTTTATTGATGACTTATTCAATAAGTTGATTTATATCAATAGGCGGGTTGATGTTTGGAGAAGGGGCATTAGTGTTGGTGGGAAGAGGATTGTTAGTGTTGGTGGGAGGAGGATGCTTTATAGGTGGAGGATTCCCAAAATTGGTATTGGTTGTCTTTAAGTGTGGTAAAAGAAGAAGGAAGCTTGGTAAGGACAACATTCTTGTGAGCAGTGTAAATAGTATTATCATCAAGGTTTTTGAATATTTGGGAACCATCTAGCTTATCAATTTGAGTGCTTTCAATCATGATACTTTGGGAAGTGTTAAGGCTTGGTGATCTTGTCATGGGTGTAACAAGAGGATTGTGAACATTGGTTGTAAGGGTATTAGTGTTGATAGGAGGATTTACAACATTAGTATTAGGAAGAGGATTAGGAAAAGGGACCTCAACTACATTTCATTATGTAGTGAGTGGTTTTGGTTTAGGAGAAGCAGAAGGAATAAATTTTATAGTTTCGTCAGAAGTAATGAAATAAGTGAGGTTATTATCCAAATCCTTAATTACGTAATGTGTTGGACTAAGAAAAGGATAAAAAGATGGCATCATGATGAACCAAGACTAGATAACCACACAAGGGGAATAAAAAGAGATATAAAATAGTAGATGGTCGATTGGGTCAATCTTGTATAGAAAATAAGGGCTAAAAAGGGTTTGTAAATAGTACTGAGTCGATTGGGTTGATCTCGTATAACAAATAGAGACTAAAAAAGGTTTTTAAATAGTATAGGGTCTATTGGGTTGATCTTTTACATTGGATAGAAGCTATAAAGCTTTGTATACTGTACATCATCGATTGGATTGATCTTGTATAGTGAACAGAGGCTAAAAACAGGAAGATTTTTTATTTTGCCTATATCTTTGTTTTTTCTCATCTATTTTGTAAATATTAAAATGCATTGGATTCATGATGATGTACAGAATGTAAATAGGGAAGATAAATTTTATATCAAGCTGTGAATAATAAAAAAATTTAAGTAATATAAAGAAGTGTTGAAAAGAAATAAATAGTCTATTGGATCAATACTAGCCAATCCAATTGAGGCACACAAAGCAAAATCTTACACTAACATTGGATATGCAAGTTTTTGCACACATAATTGAGAAAATAGAAACCAAAAAAATTGGAAATTAAATCTAATTATTTTTTCAACTTGATTGTTAATTTGGTTATTAAGAATGATTTTAATGTGATTAGAAGTTGGCTTATAAGCAAGGAACTAGATAGCAATCTATGGATGGTTTCAAGTAGTTTGGGCTAAAAGGAAATGTAGTGGTAATGGTACAGCCTTGGTATTAGGTCCTACCCCCTCACTTCACACACCATAATGATAAGGGTATTAGGTACTTATCCAGAATATACCACTAACCATGCTTTATACTAGACCAGAGTATCAAGTCAGCTTCCCCCTTAGTGATGAAATCCAAGTGCATTGGCTTAAGGTATACAAAATGTTAAAGTTATTATTTTATGCTTTTTTAATTTGACTATGTGTACATAAAATATAAATAATGAAACTAAGTGATTACTTAAAAATCCCTTAATTAGACTATGTGAACTATTCTAAGCATTCAAGCAACAAGAAAAGAAGTGTGAATTAATTACTAACAGATATGAGGTTAATTCCAACTTTGAAACAAGTTATAGTGTGGACACTATATGCATAAAATATAGAACAAGGTTGATAATTTTAAATCTATACTACGGAATCAAATTTTGAAAATGAATTGGGTTGGCAGGGTTGATCCAGTTATTTCAAATAGTACACAGAATGGATCAACAAAGTCGATCTAGTTGACTGTGCAAGGAAAATTTTAAAGACTAAAAACTATGAAAGTAAAGATATAAAAGAAATAAATAGAGAGGTGGAAAGTAACCTTGGTGGATAAAATATATAATGAATAAAGATTGTTGATGAAGAACCTTGAAGTATGCTTGAGAAACCTGCAAACTAGGTCGATAATATTGATCAAGCTATGTAGGAACCTATTACAAAGTGTTAAAACTATAATGGGTTGATTGGCTTGACTTAGTAGGTTTAACTAGGTGTTTGAAAGGTTGGAAACTTGTATTAGGTTGATTGGGTTGATCTAGTTACTTATTCTTGGAAACCTACACATAGAGAAAAATAACAGGGTTGACAGAATCGATTTAGTATGTCAAAATATATGATAAAGATGATGATAAAAAAGAATGAAATAAAGTGAAAGAAATAATACAAGGGTTAGTTTCACACTGGGTTCACCAGAATGTATGCAATAAAAAATGCATCATGTCTATAAATCAATCCTAGCTTGAAGAATATAGAGAATACTTACACTTTTGATTGGGGATACACTTGTTAAGTGATATCATGATTGATATGGGGATCTGCTAGACCTTATTAGGGGATCACTTATATCACCTGTCATGACATATCATGCTATGAAGGGTTCCAAACCCTACAGCTTAACACAATCACATAATAACCTTAATGGAGTCCTAAGGTTTAAAGCATTCACTCTATTCTAATAACAAGAAAGTAAATATAATCTAGTGTACACTAAATCTTGTGGTACAAAGTGGGGGTTATAAACAATAAAACAAACTAAACTAAACATATATTAGAAGATATATACTCACATTAATGTATACAAAATCCTAATATATGGGAGAAGAGTACAAATACATTATCTATATCTACTCTTACAAAGGAGAAATAAAATTTAGAAATATTTACCTTTGAAGATGAACCTGTTAAGCCTCAATTTATTCCTTGGCCAAGGTGTTTTTTAAGAGATTGTTATAGTATGTAAGGATAACCAAGATAAATCAACTCTAAGCTATACAACCTATATAAGCATCTAAAAGAATTTTCCACAAAACAAGATCCATATCTCCAAATAAAGTATGAAACCCTAAGCTTTATTCCTCAAGTAGAATGGTCAATAAGTAGATGTTTGTTTGCACTTATTTTTTAATAATTATTCTCTTCTTATGAAATGGTGGGAAATATACTTGTATATATAGGTAGATCTTTCCCTAAATCCTTTAGAAAATGTTGACTGTATGGGGTTGACCCAGTGTGTTTTTTAGGACAAATCACTAGGTCTGAGCTAGGTCAGCCAAAAGATAACAAACCAAGAAAGTGAAAAATACCCATAAATTATACTAGGTTGACCAAGTCGACCCAGTATAGATGACTGTCCAAAAGGATGTTAAGGAAAGAAAAAGAAGAATGGAAGGAGGAAAAGACTGGAGGAGGTAAGAATAAGAAGATTAAGCTTAGGTTTAATGGTTTTAGGAGATAAGTGTGCATATGGCAAGTGATAAAAGGGAAAAAATCTTATGAAGCACTAATGGTCTACCCACCCATTTCTTGATGCACCCCTTAAGGCATACACTCAGAGAGATTAAGACTCGATAGGTTCCTGTAAGATAAAAAGTGTCAGTAATCAATAAAAATTTGAAAATATTATGTTTATATAGGATGCTCTAAACAGTGCATGGACATTCGGTATATTTCAGATGGAAATTAAGATCCATGGAAACATGTAGTAATAGGGTATCAAAAACATTGTCACAAGTATTAACCCACTTACTAAACTAAACAAGATCAATGGGTAAAATAATCTCTCCATATAGGAATGGAATATGGATCTTTTGTGTGAGAAAGTATTATATGTAAACATGCCACAAAGCATAATTGGACTTTTCGAGAATGACCACTGGCATAGACTCAACCTTACTCATTTGATATCTCTCAAGTGGAGTTGACATGACCATAACTGAGAATAAAATTGCATGCCTTAGAGATAGACTTTATACTATGATAAAAATGAATCCATTAAAATGAGATCAATCTATGCAAAGGTTATAATGCATGCTCAAATGGACTTCAGACTTTGTTGCTAATGTATCCAAAAATACAAGAATAATTTGTGAAAGTAGTTAATAAATGGGCACATATAATAGTTATGAAAACTAAATATGTAGAAAAGAGAATATAAGGCCCATAAAAATATGCCTAAGATAATCAACAGTTCCCCCCTATGTTTGCAATTACAATCATACTCAATGTGAGGAAGTCAAACTCAATTGACAATGCATCTAGATATATATGATCAAACAGTGCACAAGTGATAATGTACATCTCAACAAATGGATCAAAGACTCAGCTAATAATGCAACCATGAGAATGAGAAATTAGTGTAATTGACCAAATTAGTACAAATGAAATGTAAAGTGGACAAACAAGAGGACATTATACTCTATCAATAATGCATTCATGTACAAAACTCAACAAGACATATAAAATGTTGTTGTGAGGGAATCTGACCACCTATCATATTAGATCTCATGTGTGAGTATTTGAAAGTCAAAAGAAAGGACAATGGAAGTAAAAAATACCCCCAAAATGGATGTTGATTCAGGAAAAAACATCATTTTTGACACTCTATAATTTTAATGTGATTACAATATAAATGGAACTAATAGATCAGGAAATAAAAAATATTAACTGTTTAAAAAGATGGTACTCGATTTAGAGTTACTAATTATAAGTTATTACAATATCAAGTTCCTATCATTATGGTCTGTTTTAATTAAATTTGTACCAAATTTAAATACACTAAGTCTGATAAAAGAAACATAACCTTATAACTAGGCAATGGAACCAGAATCAAGCTAGTTACCTCTCCTTAACAATTACAAGTCTTAACAATGCTTCCATCACCCCTATGTGCACCTTAATAGAAAAAAACCCTCTTAAAGCAATATAAAATCGATCTATTTAAAAAAAATAAACACGCATCATTTTTTTAGGATTTGACTAAGTTTTGAAATGATTATTGAGAACTTAAGCTTGCTGTAAAATAGAGGGAATCATCAATGTCCTTTTACAAGTTGAAAATAGAGAAGTAACACAAGTTTTAAGCACCATTTGAAGGAGGGAGGCATCAAAGGAAGGAGGTGTTGCTAGTGGGTGGAATGAATCTCCAAAAAAACTACATGTTTCTATTTAAGAAGACTTCAGTTGCCGTTATTATTTTGATCAAGTCTAAAAATTAAAAAATATAGAATAAAACACCATTGGAGAGAAGGAATGCACCAATGGAGGAAACCAAAGATGGATGCATTAGATGTGACTCTCATTCCCACATTTTCTATTGTGTAAATCTTGAGAGAACCACCATTAATGTTTAGGCCTAAAAATTATAAAGGCATAGAAAAAATCCACTAATGAAAAGCACCAATGGAACTACAATGGTTAAAAATAATAGTAGGCCATTAGGAAGCTGAGTCTAAGAAGCCAGCCATGGGGCAAAAATATAGGGTTGTCAAATTTAATACATAAATTTATGTAGAGAGTGGAGAACCAAGAATGGAGAGGCCATGTGAAGTCTGTGATAGAACCCACAAGGCATATTGAGATCCCAAAGAAAGCTCCAGCATGTTACAAGATATGTAAATTCATTAGAATTTCATAAAGGCCTCCAATAGATTAGTGACAATGCAAATTAAGGGTTTCAACCTTCAACTAAATGTGATCTCATTGAGGGAAAAAACTAGAACCTAATCATTATTATTTATCTCTCACCATATGAATAGATTTGAAAATAATAACCTCCTAAAAATATTAATTGCCCTGTTTAGTTAAGGCCCATGCATTTTTTTGGAATCCTGAGGTTTTTGGATTTTTTTAAAAAATCAATCCATTTTTTAACCCTACAAAAAAATCACAATAAATTGAAAATAAACTCAATATTTTACAACAAAAAAATAGCACAAAACCCAAACACATGAATACTAGTGTGGCTCTGATACCATGTCAGAGTGTTCACCAAGATCATTGGATCAATAAAATACACTAGTTCACCAAATATAAGACAAGAAAATGCATAATGTTGCTAAAAGTGAATAAAATAACAATGAGAGAATATTATATATCAAGTAATCACAAAGATCCATCATATTTCACCATAAATGCTTTAGAGGATAGGTCCATAAATATGTTATTTAAGTGCATGATGACTCAACCAAACAAGGTGAGTGGATGGGGTACTCCACAATGGGTGGAGAGAGAACTAAGGGAACATAGTGGAAAGTGACCTAAGTGGACTAGGCACTTAGAGGATCAAGTGGGATGGATGACCCGTCCATTTAGTGTGTGACCCCATGCACTCAAAAGTATATCATGACATCGTGATGATATCATAATGACATAATAAAGACCTATTAACCACATAATCAATATGAAGTACATGTGTATTTAAAATCTACACCAACAATCATTATAACTAATACCCTATTTACCCTTATGGGTAGATGATTTAATAGGATGAACAATGCTTTGCACATGTTTTCCTAGTCCTTATCTAATATAACCCATAATTTATAAGTATTTTAATCCAAACTTATATTTTGTGTCATTTTTATTACTACATGAGATTTTTGGCATAACTAGTTATGTAGGTATAGAGCTTTGAATAGTAGTTTGTATCATTATCTGGGTAGAAGTACCATATGAGGAACATAATTTTGCATAGGCTTCATTAACTAAAAATTATTGAATGGTTCTTAATCCATAAGAAACACACACACACACAACTAGTTATGCAGGTATAGAGCTTTGAATAGTAGTTTGTATCATTACCTAGGTAGAAGTACCATATGAGGAACATAATTTTCCATAGGATTCATTAAATAAAAATTATTAAATGGTTCCTAATCCATAGGACACACACACACACACACAAAAAAAAAAAAAAAAAATGGTTATGCAGGTATAGATCTTTAAATAGTAATGTGTATCATTATATAGGTAGAAGTACCATATGAGGAACATAATTTTGCATAGTCTTCATTAACTAAAAATTATTGAATGGTTTATAATCCACACACACACACACACACACACACACACACACACACACACACACACACACACACACACACACACACACACAAATACATACATATATACATGCGCGTCAGGATCCTACTCTTTAAGAGCACAATTGATTACCTTTGTATAAGCAACTAAACACAAAATTAAACCAGAAGTAATAAGTAACTAGAATTCAAAAACAACACAAAATATGAGAGACAATACAATCTTGTATTAACACTCTTCCAGAAGGAAATACAATGAATAAATCACACTCTTCCCACACCTCTTGGGCATACAATAATTCTCCCTCAAGAGTTCTCTCTCTCAATTACAGTCACAACACAATACCGAGTTGTTCCCTCCACTAGTAAGTGACAATCAACTCAACCATTGTTGCCTACTTCTAGTCCACCAAGTACTCAAAGTACTCCAAGTAGATCTCCCTGATCTTGCTCCTTGTTGTGTTGTAGATCTCCTTGATCTTGCTACCCCACAGATCTCCTTTGACCTTGCACACACACAAATACAAATCTAACTAATCTTACTTACCATGTAGATCTCCCCTAATCTTGCTAACTACAGATCAACTGATCTTAGACTCAGAAGAACCCTTGTCCTTGTCCTTGACAAGTCCTTTTGATCCTTGATTACAATACAGCCCCATGGGTCTATTAAATAGATCCCATACAAACAATAATTAGAATTCCTAATTACAATAATTAGAAATGCAGACAAAAGACTAAAATTAGTCTTTTACATGCAAACTAATTGTCCGTCTAAAATTAGACCAGTTCTGGAAACGCATGCAAATGCACACACACATAGGTTGCCGACATCGGTTCCTATCTGACCGATGTTGGTCGACCCCTAACCGATGTCGGTTATTACATAGCTAAATATGATTGACGTTGTTTGATTAGACTGGCGTTTATTGCTCTGACACTCAGCAACCTCCTCCATTTGCATCAGTGAAGCTTTTAGCTCCACAACTTAATAATCTCCCATTTGGAGATAAATAGCTGCACCTGTACCTATACTTGTACATCATCTAATTTTGTTTCCTAGATTGTATCCCTCTTCAAGTTAAATCTTGAAGACCAATAGAAGTTGAATGAATATTCAATTTCTCCTTTATTCCCAGCTTTGTTAACATACCTACAGGGTTCATATCCTTGCTAGCCACTATGACTACAACAACCTTCTACATCTCTGATATCCAGCTAACCACCATACCACCAATAGTGAACACATATCCTGTGGTGCTTCTCCTATCATCCAAGTCACCTACCATATCCAAATCTACAAACCCATGTAGAGAAGTGCTTAACCCTGCATAGCATAAATACCTGCTATTGGTCCCTCTCAGATACCTGAGAATCCACTGAACTGCTTTCCAATGCTTCTTTTCTGGATTGGCTACAAACTTGCTGACAACTCCCACTGCTTGGGCAATATCAGGTCTAGTACTCATGTACTCAACCTCATCATGTGATTCAGGACACTATTCACAAAACTGTCCAACCATAGGTGTGCTAACTGGTTTTGCATCCTGCATCTTGAACCTCTCCACTACCTTATTCACATAATCCTCTGGAGACAAAATCAACCTGTGACTTTCCCTGTCTCTAGAAATACTCATGCCAAAGATTTTCCTTGTTGCTTCCAAATCCTTCATGGCAATCCTTTGAACTAATTTTACCTTTAGCTCAGCAATCTCCTGCATGTGTGACCCTGTAACAAGCATATACACACATACAGTAATAGTATAATGTAGCTAATATTATCCAACTTGGTAAAATAAACACAATGGTCACATTGACATTGACTAAAGCCATGATTTGTCATACATTTGTCAAACCTTAAACACCATTGTTCTGCAGCTTGCTCAAGACCATATAACCTAGCCTTCTGTCTCACCTATCCATTCTCTCCTTTCTTTAACCTAGGAATCCATTCGTCTTTCAGTGATTTCATCTTAGCTGGCAACTCTACCAAATCTCCTATTTGGTTCTTTCCCAAGGAATCAATTTCCTCATTCATGCCATGCTCTGACTATTTCTTGGATTCTACCTGCATTGCCTCTTCAAAACTTCCTAGTTCTTGACCATCAGTGAGCAACAAGTAGTGTAAAGAAGGGTAATAATGAATTTGAGGCTTACTTACCCTTTCAGTCCTCCTCATGGGTGTTTGAGACTCCTTGAAAGCTTGCTATCTACCCAAAATCTGTTTTAACAGTTACCGATGTCAATCACCTCTGGCCGACCTCAGTCTACACCTGACCGATGTCGATTCTTCCTAATCACCGACATTGATTCCCTGACTGACATTGGTGTCCACTTGCCTAACATCACTGACTTTGGTCTGCACATGACCGATGTCGGTACTTGTCTAATCGATGTTGGTTCTTTCCTAATCGACCTTGGTAATTGTGTTTTTTTGAGTGATGACTTTTACCCATGAGCTTACTTTGGATCATAACCTTGTCCAATTCAACCTTGCCCTACTCAAAATTATTTAGCCCCTTGACCTGATCTCTATCCATCATCTTCTCCTTGAAAACCAAGGCTTTCCTATTCTTATCATTGTCGAAAACATCAGATTTCCTCTTTATGCAATACTGTGATCCTCCAATAGAAGCTCCCTTCTTTGTTGACCTAGTTTCAAGAAACCTTACTTTCTTTTGTTGCTTACAAAAATCTTGATCCATGCTTTCCAAATTTCAACTCTTACCATTTGACTTAAGAACATGCATTCCCTTCTTACTCATGTGACCAAGCCTACAGAGCCACATCTTCGCATCTACATCTGAAGTAGATAAACCAGAAGGAGAATCAATAATACAAGTAGATAGATAAAGAGTACCTACTTTCTTACCTCTTGCTAAAACAAGTGTACCCTTGGAAACTTTCCAAGATTCTACTGTGAGAGTTACTGTGCATCCCTCATCACCCAACTTTCCTACAGAAATCAAATTATGCTTCAGGACTGGGACATGCATGACCTCCTTCAACACCCATGTGTTGCCCGTCTACAATTTCAGCTGCACTTTCCCTTTGCCAACCATTTGACAAGGCTTACCATCCCCTAAATAAAATTTTCCAAAGTCTCCATGGACATAATCATGAAAAAATTCTCTATTTGGGGTTGCATGGAAAGAGGCACCAGAATCTAAAACCCAAGATTCCACTTTATCCAAGGAACATACAAGAGCATCATGTGCAACAATACCTGCATCTTTTGCTTCTTCATTTCCTTCATGCTGATCTTCTACCAACCAACAATCTTTCTTTACATGCCCTTTCTTTCCACAGTTCTAGCAGGTTATACCTCCATTTTTGGATTTGGATCTACTGCCTATCTTTGACCTTGATTTCCCTTGCTTGCTCTTATCTCTTTGCCTTCCCCTGCTTTCAACACTTAAAGCATTACCTGATGATTCCCCTATGTTTTTCCTACGAATTTCTTCATTCAAGATTACACTAACAACATCATCAACTTTCAAGATATTTGAAGCAGACGTAGTATTACTAACTGTCATTACCAAACTATCTCAACTTTTAGGTAAAGAGCATAAGAATAAGAGAGCCTTAATTTCATCATCAAAATCTATATTGACTAAAACTAACTGATTTACTAATCCATGGAAATCACTAAAATGACTATGTACCGATCCATGTTCCTGCATTTACAAATTAAATAATTGCTTCATAAGAAATACCTTATTCAAAGCTGAGGGTTTTTCATTAAAATTTTCCAAAGATTCCATTAACTCTACCATTGTCTTTGCCTGTGATAAGTTTGAAATCACAGATGATGCCAGGCTCAACCTTATAGATCCCAGAGCCTTCTGATCAAGAACCTTCCATTCTTCATCTTTCATATCTGTGGGCTTGCTTGCAACCCCACCCAATGGTAAGTACAGATCTTTTTGATACAGATAATCTTCTATCTGCATCCTCCATTATTGATAATTCTTGCCATTGAATTTCTCCACTCTTATCTTACTTTCTTCTGCCATTGCTTTACTCCCACTCAAATAGAAACCCCTATGAGTGACCTGTAATCAACAAACACTAACCTACTCTGAACCAGGCTTTGATACCAATTGTCAGGATCCTACTCCTTAAGAGCACAATTGATTACCTTTGTATAAGCAACTAAACATGGAATTAAACCAGAAGTAATAAGTAACTAGAATTCAAAAAAGATAATACAATCTTGTATTAACACTCTTCCAGAAGGAAATACAATGAAGAAATCACACTCTTCCCACACCTCTTGGGCATACAGTAATTCTCCCTCAAGAGTTCTCTCTCTCAATTATAATCACAACTCAATACCGAGCTGTTCCCTCCACCTGTAAGTGACAATCAACTCAACCATTGTTGCCTACTTCCAGTCCACCAAGTACTCAAAGTACTCCAAGTAGATCTCCCTGATCTTGCTCCTTGTTGTATTGCAGATCTCCTTGATCTTGCTACCTCACAGGTCTCCTTTGACCTTGCACACACACACACACCTACAGATCTAACTGATCTTACTTACCATGTAGATCTCCCCTGATCTTGCTACCTGCAGATCAACTGATCTTACACTCGAAAGAACCCTTGTCCTTGTCCTTGACATGTCCTTTTGATCCTTGATTACAATACAGCCCCATGGGTCTATTAAATAGATCCCATACAAATAATAATTAGACTTCCTAATTATAATAATTAGAAACACAGACTCAAGACTAAAATTAGTTTTTTACATGCAAACTAACTGTCCGTCTAAAATTAGACCAGTTCTAGAAATGCATGCAAATACACACACACACAGGTTGCCAACATCGGTTCCTATCTAACCGATGTCAGCTGACCCCTAACCGATCTTGGTTACTGCATAGCTGAATATGACCGATGTTGGTTGATTAGACTAATGTCGGTTGCTCTGACACTCAACAACCTCCTCCATTTGCATCAGTGAAGCTTTTAACTCCACAACTTAACATGTGTGTGTGTGTGTGTGTCCCTAGTAATTAAACTTTAAACATGCATGTAAACTGGAGGGAGGGCCTTGTTTATCATATTTTCATAGTCTTACTAGTAGAATGTTTTAATTAAGGTCACTGGGCAAAATTGGACATGTTGTGTAAATAGTGAAAGGTTCAATGTCATTTATCCCAATACCTTAAGAGGGACATTATAAAAACTTATGATATTCATGTATGAATAATATATATTTTTATCATTGATATTTATTAGGCAAAAAAATATATCTATTATAAATATTTAGACCTGAGCCATTATAAACTAAGACTCATTTAATGACTATGTTATCAATTATAGGATGAATGTATAATAATAAATACTAATTAATGATATGTTGTGGTGTAAAATATTCCTCTTCAAAATCTATAGGATATTCTATCTAGCATAAGATATTAATGATGTTTTCCATATAATTGTATTTAATAACAAGTGAAATAGTAATCTCATACAATACTACATACAAGATATCTTTATATGTATCTAATTTTTGGAGTAACTTTAAAATGGAGATATTAGCTATTGTATTTTTTATATGATTGATGACATTATATCCTTGGATTATTTCATTTTCCCATGTATGAAGTGGTTCCCATGCTCTTTTAAAGATAACGACATGGACTATGGGATCTACTATGTGTTGAGTGTGAATAGTAGAGGCAGAATGGTAGCTGAGGTAATTTAGAGGTCAAATGAAAGGAGGAATGAATGGAACTGAATGTGCCCTCTAGTGTCTAGTAGTAATAGGTGGGAATTTGAACTGAATCATGTAATATTAAGCATCATGGATGATTCATGTTTAAGTTATTGCTTATTTTGACTTTTATGTTTACATTAAAATGTGAAACCATGGATCAACATACAACTTAAAAAAATTATATGCAAGAGGAAAAGAACATGTAAAGAGCAAAAAGAAAGTTTGAACCAAAAAATGAAAAATGGAAGCATTCATTATAATTATTATTATGTAATTTATGAATTTTTCAATATTGAGGATAATTTTAGATATGAAACTCAAAAACCTAGAAAGATTAGAAGGAAACCCTGGGGAAAACTAGGGTTTTACAATGCTCTATGAGAAGTTGGGTTCACCAATATTTTTTTATCAAAATTGGGAAATAGGAGAGTCATAAATCCTAATTAGATAAAATAAACTGATCTAAATAAGTATGTATAATATTACAATAAATTATATATTCAATTTTTTTTAACTTGTTATATTTAGAAACATGCTGAAAAGGGAAAGTATGAAAGAATAAACCACTTAGATAGAAATATGGATGCAAGTCTTATATAGGGACTAATAAGTGACTATGCAAGACTATAGGGTGACTTTGATTTAGGAGCAATGCTCTGAATTCATCCCAAACATGGTTGGTGGAATTAGACAAGGTTGCTTTATTCTACTATGTAAATAAGGCATTGATGTCTGGTAGGTTTTGATTCATAAAACTATTATGATAGGTATTCCCATGATTTTTAACCTTATTAATTATGCAATAACCTCTAATCCATTATGGGATCTATTTTATACATTCTTATTCACTCAAATAAGATACCAAATGACATCAAGGGGTAAAAAGGGGTTAGTAGTTGAATTTGTGCTAGACCTCAACACCCTATTGTGATGAATGCTGTCTACATACCACTACTCTGAATATGGATAAAACTTCATATAGTTATAGTTATCCCATGCTAAGTGGTGTGTGAGTAATACTAGTGAAAGATGATAAATGTTGGTGCAAACCTAAGTGAAATTAAGTTCCTTGGCAATGCATTGTAACTTTGGAATAGTATGCATACCTATCTTTATGTTATATGGGTTGTGGGGACTTTGTATTGAGAATAATATAGAATATTATCTCAACTTACGGTTAGATGTTCCAGTTTTTTTCCATCATGTGAGCCTCTAGTGAGCAAATGGGTAAAAATGTGGCTTTATAGTAATCATATTGGATATTCCTCGAATGGGACATGTGAAACATGTGAAAGGACCCATTGAGGTAATTTTGAACCTAGGAAACAAACTTGTATTTATAAAGAAGATAAGGTCACCCTAGTTGGACTTAGGCATTATGTTCTAGTGTAAAAATGGAGTGCCATTATTTGGATCACTAGGATAATTGAACAGGTAGAGTAGTAAATTAAAGGGTTTAAAATGTTGAGACTTAGAAATAAGATTTCTTGGTGATTTGAGTTGCCTTGTGTTAATGGTCATCCCAATAAGGAGGTAAGAATGGTGGTTCAAAACTGTGGGTTTGAGCATAGTTTGGGTGTACAAAAGAGGGTGGTCAAAAATGCATTATTTCAACATTATATGTTAATTTATGTGTTGACACTAACCAATTATCCCATCAATGTGAAAATCATAAAAATATGTGATAAGTGATAAATGAATTACTTTCCTTGAACAAAATGTGCTAGATGTGCATGTATTAGAATAAAAAAATGTATCATGTGAAATAAGAAAAATATCTAGATCACTACTTTTTAAACTATGTATAGGAGAAGTAGCTCTAAGAAATGTAGAATGATGTGCAATCTAATGAGGACTAAAAAGAGATTGTGCCAACCTCTATGAATTTTGAGGAAAATGTTGATTTGTATGAATCACCAGTTTGGAAGGTATTGCATGAGAACATGCTTTTTGATAATTAGACTCCTTTTTATAATAAACTTGATTTTGCATTGGTTAATTTTGAACCTTTTCCACATTTTTATGAATTGGTCGAATATGAACCTTTTTCCTATGTTCAACAAGTAAAAATATTCTTTGATTTTTCATAGATGAGTCAATAGATTGTGGTGGTGGATGGGTGGAGGAGGTTCTATAGATTACAAAGGTCGTTCATACTTGATTTTTAATATTATAATCACTTGATTGAAATGAATATAATTTATGCATCTATTTATTGTTGAATAAATATTACTAAGATTTTGTAACCATGGGCCTCCCAATATCAAATCAAACATCCCATTTTGTGGAAGAATTATAAAATGAGTAGATAGTATAGAAAGGCCCACTTGAAGAGGCAACATAATGTGTCCTAAAGTGGTTTTTTTTCCATTGCATGTCTTGACACTTTGAGAAGTTTCTTATATATCACACTGTGTGTAGCCCAATGAATAAATTATTATCATTATGCATTCATTATAACTTGATCCATTATCAACTAGCACACCATGAATAGGTTTTTGATCAATAAAAACTTGTACACATAAAGCATGAAAATTGGAATCATCATCCATTATCTCATTATCATCAAAGTATACATAAGATGTCATTATTTAGTTTGAAAAATTATGCCAATAATTTCATCCAATGGATGATCATATGACTCAAGATGTGAATAAGCATTGTAGGTACGATGCACTACTAAATTTTATCTGTTAGTATCATGAATAGGAAATGGTTCACTAAAAATATTCAATTTATCATTTTCATTCTATTAAGGCTTGGTTTCCTCTATAAGAGTGCCCAACTCAATAACAATGTTATCAATAAGATCATGAATAAGTTTATTAAGCTTGAAACATTTATTATTAGAAATACCATTGCATCTATGGTAATCACAATATGCATTTTGATCAAAATATTTGCATTTTGGTTTTATCGTGTCAATTGCAAATGGAAGAGGTAGTGTAATTATATTGCATTCAAGTAAATTTTGTAATAATTTATAAAGCAGTTGTGGTAATCTAGAGGTTTGAATTTTTTGGTTGATCTGGTAAAACAATCTATTTAAAAGGTTGATAAATAACATTAACTATTATCTTTACATCTTATTTAGTATTTTTTGCTCTAATTTTATAATATGGTTTGATTTGAAACTTCATTTTGGAAGTTAAATTATATGTAGTTTCATACTTGAGCTTGTTCAAAGCAAGAAGCTTTAACTATCTTTCTCTTATTGTGTAACAAAGATCTTCAAATTATCTAAATTTGTTGAAAATAATTGACTCGTGCAAATGTGTAAGCAAACTTTATTTGAAAATATTTTGTAATTCAGTATTTGGCAAGGAGTTAGTCATTTTATCAAGCATGGTCTTGTAACAAATTACATAATCACTGAGAGGCTCATTATTTTCTTGCTCAAGCTTAGAAATTTATGCATAAGACATATTGTCATCATTGTTAATATAAATACTTAAGAAATAAAATAGCTAATGGATTGAATGTTTTGACTGATTGAATAAGTAGATCATAAAACTAATGTAAGGCATAATATTGTAAGCTTTTTGGAAACAAATTGGTTATAAATTTTTCATTAAAATCATAATCAAAACATGGAACATGAAATGATATGAGATGTTGTTTTGGATCTCCTTTACCCTCATATATTAGAAGCTTGGGGGCTAAATATCATCTAGATAAAGGGTATGATGAAATATAGGATCTTAATGGTTTATGAAGGGAACATTTTGAATCCAATGATTGAATGGATTTTTTGATACCTTGCTCTAATTACAACACCTTAGCATGCAAAAATGCAATAGTTTCCTTAGAAGATTTTGTAATAGTTAAGGTATGTGATGTAGTATATGTAGCTATCAAGGGATTTGTATGAGTCACTTGGTTAGTCATAGGCATAGAAATATTTTGTAGATCTTATGTATCCCCCAAGCCTAAGGGTGTAGATGGAATAATAGTATTAATAATTGGAGTAGCAACACATGTAGTAGGGTTTATAATGTGAAAGAGTGATTCTTATTATGGATTAAAAGTAGGAATTTTTTATTTTTATACAATTTTAGAAGTTAAATTTAACTTCAATTATATTGGGGGTATACCTTATCGAATTTGATGAAATCCTTATCAAAAATTGGATGAATGTTAGACTTGTGCATGATCTACCCCATTGACCTCATCCGAGTGAATCATATCTACACCTTCATGGATATCTTGTGTATTATGATCATCTTTATTAGCTTGTTCATTATGTGTATCTTATTTAAAATATTCAAATCATCAAAAAGAAGAGGAACCAATTTTTGTATTAATAGAGTAAATTTTAACAGTGGTCAAAGAGATTTGAATGTGTTCAATAGGTATGTTATTTAACCTAGCACTTCACCTTACATAAATATGAGAAGTAAGTTTTTATATCATATATAAAAATGACATGGAAAAAATATTGCAAACAATGACCAAAATGAAATGATAGAAACAAGAGATTATTTTTGTGTATGGATATTAGTAAATTATTATGAAATTTAAGGTCAAAATAAGATAATTTTTGTATTAGATATCATATCCAAGGTTAAAATTAAGCGTTTTTAGTGTCAACAACTCTATCCAAGATCAAAATCAAGTTATTTTAGTGTTATATTTAAAATCAAAATCAAAAGAAAATCATTTTAGTGTACAATATTTAGGAATTTATCTAAACCACATGGCATAAATTTTTAAAACCTGGAAGGCTAAAACCCTAAGAAAAAATTAAAGTTTAACAATGTTCAAATAAAAACATGGGTTTATAAATAAAGGTCCATGACTAACTTGGTTTCATCAATATATATTTTATCTTAATTAAGGTTAATTCACTTATTAATCTAGTTTTATTACATAAAATACATCCTTCCCAACATCCTCAATAATGATTACAATAGATTGGTCAAGGACCATTTAATAAAACTCAATATGTCCAAATGATGCAGGTAAAAGTAAAATAAATGTAAATTTGACATCATAAATTTCATAAACGTAGTTTGAGAACATGTTGACACAAGAGAACCAAAAAAAATGGACATGCAAACCCTAATAGAACAAGTTTTTAGAATGTTTAGATTTAATTTATTTCCCTTTAAAAATGCATTTTTTTTGCCTAAGTTTAAACATAAATTAAACCTGTAAGTCATTTCTATGAATTGTTAGATCCTTCTCTTGCCTATTTGATACCTCTAATCACACCCTAGAGAACTTAGGTAGAACCTTCAAGATCAATCCATTTGACAAGTTACAGTGATAGGTCCAAAAATGCAACTTTTTGGCATTAAACAGGTAACTTCTTGAGCTCCAACTACCATTTATACCTTTGAGACCTCCACCTGAGAATCTATCACTTTTATCATGTCCATATAGGCAAATTACACATTATCAAACTTCCACAATGTTCAAATCCACCTGGAAGTAAATTTTCTCTACCATTCACGAGCACAAAAACATTGACAGCATATTGTTAAAGTTTAAGTTGTGGTTGCATAACTATGGTTCAAATTCTTCTTGACCTAAAAATAATATTTTAAAAAAAATCTAGGGGTAGATAACATATATTACCAAGTTATTATCCTCTCATTAGTCCTGATTGACAAACCCACCACCCATTCTGGCCTCAAAAATGCTCTTCCCAATATAATAAAAATGTAAAATTTTAGCCTAAGTTCAAACATGCATAAAATGAAACCTATAAGTCATTTAAATAAATAATCAGATCCCTCCTCTACCTATTTAATCCCTCTAATCACACCTTAGAACACTCAGGTGGAACCTTTGAGAGAAATCTGTTGGATAAGTTGTAGTGACAGTCCCAAAAATACAACTTTTTGTTATTAAACAAATAACTTCTTGAGTTCCAACTACCATTTCTACCTTCAGGACCTCTACCTAAGAATATATCACTTTGATCACATTCATATAGGCAAATCACACATTATCACATTGCCATGATATTTAAAGTTTAAGTTGTGGTGACATAACTATGGTTTCGATGCTTCCTAATCAAAAACTAATACTGCCAACACATCTGAGCAGGGAAGATAACATATAAGAGTAGGTCCTTGGCCTCTCATTAGTCTCAATTGAAAAATCCACCAACCATTCCAACCTTAAGATTTCCCTTTCCAATACAACAAAAATAAAAAAATTTAGCCTAAGTTTAAACATGTGTAAAATGAAACCTATAAATCATTTATGTGAATCATCAATTCCCTTCCCTACCTCTTTAATCCCTATAAGCACACCCTAGATCACTTAGGTGGAAGATTCGAGAGAAATATGTTGGACAAGTTATAGTGATAGGTCTAAAAATGTAACTTTTTAGAATTGAGTAGGCAACTTCTTGAGCTCAAAATGCCATTTATGCCTTCAGGACCTCCACTTGAGAATATATCACTTTGATCATGTCTATATAGGCAAATTACATGTTATCACACTTCCACGATGTTTGAATCCACTTATAAGTGCATTTTCACTACTGTTCAGGAGCTTCTCTTAGCTTTAAGAATATATAATTCTCTAATGACAGTGACAACCATGTGAAGGTGGAAGCTTATATGGTACCACTAACCTATAAAAAATTGTTAATAAGTAATTAAAAATAAAATTCATATGTAATAACTAAAAAAAAAAATTGGTAAAATTGATTACATCTACATTTAAAAATTCAAAAAACCTATGTATTTCAATCCAATGAACCACTAGGATATGTTCTAACCTTGATAGTATTAAGAATAATTTCATGGTCTGACTCCTGAACTTTCCATAGTTTCATATTTAACGACATCCCATGATATTTTTGTAATTTAATATTCATTGCAAGAATAAAATTTGAATAGTGTACTATCTTCTTATGCATTTCAAAATCTTCAAACAACCATTGATCTGAATTTTTTATAAGATATCATCAAAACCAAGTTCTAGTGACTACCACTAACCCAATGGGATAGTCAATGTTTTCTCCATCTATAACTGGGGAAGTCAATTTTTTCTCTCTCTACACACCAATACAAGTAGTAATCAGTGCCCTCTTCATTATCCTCATCTGTAATAACTACAAAAACATGCCCTATACCACAAAAAACCATTTTTAGTGAAAATATGAAGATATATAATGAAATTAAACTGTATATAATGAAAAATATTCTACTTGGCTACACTAGATCAGATGCATGGTCAGAATCATCTGATTATGTCATATTTTTAAGTTTCAATGTTTTTGGAACGTAATTTGTGTTGATTGGAATTATAGGCTTAGAACTCCAATCATCCACCCATTCTTGTGAATCAAACTCATTCCAAATAGATTCCTTGTATGCAAAATAAAAATATGCCAATTATCTCATATGAATAGTCCAAGAACTTGCATTTGATCTATGAAATGAGTGGAGGTCACTTGAACCTGTTAGAGTCATACAAACCTCATACTTTGCCAAGTGTTCTTCCTCTATTAACCAAAAATGTCAACTAACATTAAAATTTGGTTGAGCACCATGACACATGTTCTCATTAAACCATTCAACCATGGTTTTTTAATTTGTCAAATGAACATCCTCTTCAAATTTTAACTCCTCCTTTGTAAAGACTCTTTTTAAACATGCTCCAACACTATCATTCTCTCCTTTCCCATGGCCAACCTCAGTGAAACTCCAAATGTGTTTTACACTAGTTGTAAGATACATCCTTCTCAACCAATAAAACATCCATTCATTTTGAATTTTAATGTACAATTGTATGATGAAATGTAATGTTGATTGAAAGTAATGTTCCTCTGACTCATTTATTCATAGAACTTCTGAAAACAACCTTGCATATACTCTGAATAATGTGATCGGTCATCGCTGATATAAAAATGGTACTCCCTTAATATTTTCCATTTTTGCTCTAAACTATCAAGTGCATGCATGAATGCTATATTCATGAATATGATAACTTGTGATGAGTTATAATACTGCGATTGAGCTTCCATTTGGGGTTTGAATATGTAATTTTTAGCAAAGTCAATTACTAAAATAATCAAACTCAGTGGGAATGTATCCTTGCTTATCTTAAAATATTCATCTAACCATTTATCCCTATGTGTGTGTTTTGCATAATCATAAATAATTTTCTCTCTAAATTTGACCAAAAAATAAAAAATAGGTATCTTTTTTATAACAAGTTCACACCTTTTAGATTCTTTGCCATATTTTACTTGATAAGTCACTGATTTATATTTGCTTATACCAACTAATTTTTGTCCAATTACACTTGTAATCTCTTCATGGATACATTTTTTAATTTTTTAAATGTACCACAAACATTCTAATTTCCATTTGAATATGTTTTTTTATAAAATAATTGTCCATTCGGTCTTTTGCAAAAGATAGTTGGAATAAATTCTAGTACTGATTTTGGTGGTAATTCAATGCCACACTCATGTAAAATGTTGTTAGTATGCAAAGTATAATGAATATGGTGAAAAAAATCATAGTGCATTGAAAATTCAGCATGTTGTCTACAGCAACAAGTACTGTGCATGTGATTTATGTTTACATAAAAAGGTTTGGCTATCTCAAAATATGTTTTACAAATAGAAATTTGTGGATGTTTTTAAAAAAACTTAGAGAATAATTATGTTTGATTCATATCCAATAAATGTTTTGGATGTGGTTCATGGTTATGATAACCAACTCTTATTTTCACTACATCTCTTACATTGGGTAAAACTCTTGTATTGCCTTTCCAAAATTGAGCAAGTAACTCTTTGAGAGTATAATTTATAGCCTTGTCCTTTCATGTATGTCTACTAGAGAATTTCCAAAACTCATTGTTATTATGTTCATTAAGTCTTTCACATATTTTAATTTCTTTCATTAATGTATTTCTTTTTATATTAAGTTTTTGGCTTGTTTTTTAAACCGTTCAATTTTTCCCTATTTGATCACTTAATGCACAAGTTGTAAGTATATGCTGGGTAGTATTACAATCTTGGGTGCATGATTTTTGGCCTACACTATGATATACATCATGTATATTTTCAGTAATTTTTATGTTTTCATCATCCATGTTAGATATTCTTAGTCCTAATGTGCAAATTATTTGTCTCATCTTAATTAATTTTATCAATAAAATAAATAATTGACATCTTTGACTATCATAATCCAAATTATGAAACAAACTATCCCAAATTTATTAGGCTAGTCTTCTTCAATGAGGATCATATATTTTGTTATGCATTGGTTCCAAAATATTTTCATTGACTTCAATTTATTACTTGTCTTTTCTACGCATAATTCTTGAAGATGTTATTAATGGTGGAATTTGTTGAGAGGGTGTTTCCAAATCATTATTGCTTTCATTATTTAAAGGTAGGATGACATTTTATTCATTATTTATTTATTCATTATATATTTCCATGAAATTTTCTTGATTGTAAATTCATCATTATTTGTTTCCATCAAACTTTCTTCATTCATGGGGGGTGAAACATCATACATAGACTCATCATCAACAAAATCAAAAACGTGGAACTTTGAATGTAAAATTCTAACATTATCTAATTCATTATTATCAATTTCATTATTATTCATTTCATTATGGTCAAATTCATCTTTATTCAATTCATTATAGTCAATTTCATCATTTTTTAATTCATTATTGTCAATTGGCTCATTATCCATGGCATTTGGTTAATCGGATTAGGGTTTATACCTTGTCTACCACAAATTTTTTGTATTTGTATCTTGTGTTTCTCTATCAAATCTTATAATTCCTCTTCTATTTTGTTTTTCAACATCTTCCTCTTCCTTGAATGTGATATGTCACCCATCAAGGATAATTGACAACTTTTCAAAGGTGGGGTCAAAAGTACAAAGGTCATATAGGTCCTACATAGAATGTTTGTGGGGACATAATTCTTGATTTGGATTTAAAATAGACATTAAAAAGTGAGAATAGTCTATATTAATAATAATGTGATCATGTTATCTAATACTAGGCTCTACTTGAACATAAACATTAAGAAATGAGTTTTGTCTATATTAAGAATAGTGTGACCACATTATTAAATAATGTGATTGCATTATTTTTATTACTCAGTTGAGTTTAAAACAGAAATTGAGAAGTGAGTTTTGTTTATATTAAGAATAATGTGATCATGTTATTTTATAATGTGATCACATTATACTTAATATAGAATAGGGATTAGGGATTAGGAATTAAGGCATTAGTGTATAAGGTTTAGGGATTAGGGAATTAGGGCATAAGGCTTATAATTTATGTTTTAGGGTTTAGGGATTAGGGCATGTAGGGTTTATGGATTAGGGAATATATGATTTAGGTTTAAGGGTGTATATAAGGTCTAATCACTCTATGTCATGTGACCCTAATTCATACTATAAATGATGTTAATTGGGACTAAATCAATTAGTAAATAGGGAAAGTTTATGGTTTATAATTTAGGGTTTAAGATATAGGACTTAGGTTTAGGGTACGTAGGGTCAATTGAAAAGATAATTCTTAGTCTAAATGATGTTAATTTGGGTTAAACTATTGGTTCATGGTTTATAGATTTTATGTTTATGGTTTAGATTTTAGGGATTAGGGCTTAGGGTATAGGTTTTAGGGTTTATAAGGTAAAATCATGATGGTGGTTGGGGTAAATTTGAGCTCTTTGAACCTATATCTATGATTAAATAATGTGATTTTGGACTCAATTAGCACTTACATCATCATAGATTGATCCAATTAAGTCAATTGTGGTAATGAGTGATGTGATTTTGACCAACTTCATCCCTATGAACCTAATTCTTACTCTATATAAAGGATGTTAACTAGGGATAAATTTATTGGTTTAAGGTTTAAGGTCTACAGTTTAAAGGGTTTGGGATTTAGGGTTTATGGCTCAGGGTTTAAGGTAAATGGTATAAGGTTTAGGGTTTAATTTAAATGGTACAAGGTTAGAGTTTAAGATATCAGATATAGGGTCCAATCACTAAGGTAATTGAAGAAAATTTGAGTTGTTTGTTCAACTATTTATGATAATTAATTTCATATTTGCATTTATGATAATAGTAGGGTCAATTAAGCCATATATGTTGCATACATTATACAATCGATTGAGACATAAATTTGGTTTAGGGGCTTAATTTTGCCCAAATCATACCACTAATTACACAAATTGACTAATTGGATCAATTCATGATAGAATCAAACTTTTAATTTTGCCCCAAATCATATCTTGATCTTAAAGGGGTTCAAATTGACCTCAAATGCCTCCTTGATTAAATGAATCAACTATTTTGTTAATTATATATTACATGACATTAGAGTTAATTTCACTCAAAATCACATCATATACAATTTAAAATAGATTCATGTGGCTCATTTTGAACCTAATTACCTCCATAATTGAACTAATCAACATTTGCATTCATTAATTGATGACTTCAAGTTTATTAAGCTTAAAACCACATTCTATACATGTATAACTTAATTATAAGTAAATAATGTTTCTAAATACTTCAATCAAACAAATGAAACTAGAGCTAATCAACCCAAAAATCACATTTTATTGTCATGTAATTATGTTGAAGGGGCTCGAAATATCCCCAATTTACTTCAGATACACATCTAGAATGGTGCTCCAAAGGCTAAATTTTTGCCTTATGTTTAAAAAATGCAGTTTATGACATCTCATGATAAAATCAGTTATATCATAAGGCATGTATGTTTTTGTCATGTAGTGGGTATTAGGTTATAGGGATTATAATTTTTTTTAGGAATTAGGGATTAGGGCATAGGGTTTAGGGTTTAGGTTTAAGGGTGTATATACTGGCTAATCACTTTATGTCATGTGAATCTAATTCTTACTATAAAGGATGTTACTTGGGTCTAAATTGACTGGTATATAGGGAAATTTTATGGTTTATAATTTAGAGTATAATGCTTAGGGTTTATGATTTAGGGCTTAGGTTTTAATTTATATATGGTTTAGGGTACACAAGGTCAATTAAAAAGATAATTGAGGATGATTTGAATCACTTGGACCCATTTGTGACTATAGAATGTGTTTTTAGGTTGTCATTATACCCCATGTCATCGTGCAAATTATGTGAAATAGTCAAATGGGGAAATTAGTCATGTGATTTAAGCTAAAATGAGTCGTGTGAACTTAATTCTTAAACTAAATGATATTAATTTTGGCTAAAATGATTGGTTAAGGGTTTACAAATTTTATATTTATGGTTTAGATTTTAGGGATTAGGAAATTTAGGGATTAGGGCTTGGGGTATAGGTTTTAAGGTATATAAGGTACAATCATGGTGGTGATTGGGGTAAATTTTAGCTTTTTGAACCTAGATATGTGAATAAAGAATGTGATTTTGGGCTCAATTAGCCCCCATGCCATCACAGATTGAGCTAATTAAGTAAATTATGGTAATGAGTGATGTAATTTTGACCAATTTCATCCTTATGAACCTAATTCTTAATATATATAAAGGATCTTAATTGTGGCTAAATTTATTGGTTTAGGGTTTAGGGTCTACAATTTAAAGGATTTGGGGTTTAGGGTTTAAGGTAAATGATACAGAGTTTAGGGTTTAAGTAAAATGGTATAGGGTTTAGGGTTAAAAATATCAGATATAGGGTCCAATCACTAAAGTAATTGAAGAAAATTTGAGTTGTTTGTTCACCTATTTGTGACAATTACCTTCATGTTTACATTTCTTATAAAAGTAGGGTCAGTTAAGCCATACATGTTACATACATTATATAATCGATTGAGCCATAAATTTTGTTTAGGGACTTAATTTTGCCCAAATCATGCCCCTAGTTTCAAAAATTGACTAATTGGATCAATTTGTGATAGAATCAAACTTAATTTTTCCCCAAATCATATCTTGCTTTTGAAGGGGTTCAAATTGGCCTCAATGCCTCCTTGATTAAATGAATGAACTCTTTGGTTAATTATATATGGCATGACATTAGGGTTAATTTCACTCCAAATCACATTGAATATACAATTTAAAATACATTCATGTGGCTCATTTTGACCCTAATTAACTCCATAATTAAACTAATCAACATTTACATTCATTAGCTAATGACTTCAAGTTTATTGAACTCAAAACCACATTCTATACATGTAGAACTTGCATATAAATAAATAATGATTCCTTGTTTCAATCAAGCTAATTAAATTGGAGCTGATCAACCCCCAAATCACATTTTATATTCATGAAATTACGTTGAAGGGGCTCAAAATAGACCCAATTTACTTCAAATGCACAGCTAGATTGGTACTCCAAAGGCTAAGTTTTGGACATAGGTTTAAAAAATGCATTTTATGAAATCTTGTGATAAAATAAGCTATATCATAAAATGTATTATCAGTTACATATTAAAACCAAGGAATTATAAGTAGTCAAGTCAATATACTAAAATGCCAATAAATTTTTTGAAGTCTAATGTGATACTACGACATCTTAATTCACTATCCAAGGTTAGGGACCTTTCCCATATCACATTAAATAACACCACTATTAGGGATCTTAAGAACATATAAGGTCATATATAAAATTTCAGCTAAAGAGAAAATTTTAGTTTTGGGTGTTATGAATATATAACATGATCACGTTAGTAATCTGATCACTTTATTAACTAATGTGATTGAATTAATAACATGGTTAATAACATGATCATTTTATTTTAATTTAAATTAAAAAATGCACCTTTTGGCTCAATAATTACTTGGATTCCCAAGCCAAAGGCTTGGACCTGTCAATCTACAGTCGAGTCTAAGATTTTTGATTAAAAAATAACAAAATTCAACTTGGATCATTAAATACATTACAAATTTCAAAAATAAAATGAAAAAACTTATACCATCTCAATGATAATTCTCTCCTCTTTCCAAAAATATTATTTTTATAAATTTTTGACTAATTTAAGGTTTCAAACTATGTTGATTTCTAACTATACCTTTTTTATGTCACCACATGTCATAAATATCCCTGCTTATACATGTTAATTTAATTTGTATTTCATTAATCTGAGTGCAAAAAAATTTATATGGGCACAAGGTAGGCCTAATTATACACACATTCAAAATAAAACTATTTTTCAATTTTTTTTGGTAGTTACGTGCATTGCACGGACAACTATCTATGTTTTTGTTAGTTTTTGGATCTATTTAATTGTAAAATTAATAAATAAAAAAGTGTTCATTGAAACAATATAAAAATTATAGGTCACAAACTAGAATATGTTATCTAAATTTTCATCAAAGGGTTTCAAATAATATTAAATTTTGCTCAAAAAATGGTGTACCACACAACCGTCTATCTACTATATTTTCTTAAAAAATAGGATTTGCTCTTCAAATTTTAAATGTTTGACCTAGTTATAATTAACTATTTTTAAAAATAATTAGTTTTTTAGAAACTATATTCAAAATTATACCTTTCATGTTCTTACACCATTTTAAAATTTGAAGTCTAGATATCTCAAATTATCTATAGAAGTTTAGATTTCTAAAATTTTAAAAAAATAATGTCCATGGGTAGGCCACTTTTTGTCCCCTAACTTTGTGCACTTACCCATAATTAATGTTATATTATGGTGGAAAAATATTTCTCTTTGAAATATATAGACTAAATTATCTATCATAAGGTATTAATTGTATTTTCCATATAATTCAAGATTCAACAACATGTGAAATAGTAGTGTCATGCAATACTGCATATAAGATATCTTTATATGTATTTGATTGTTGGAGTAACTTTAAAATGGATATTTTAGCTATGGTATTTTTCATATGATTTATTACATTATATCCTTGAATTATTTCATACCCCCATGCATAATATGACCCCCTTGATTTTTTAAAGATAACAACATGGATTGTGGGATCTACTATGAGCCAAGTGTGAATAGTAGAGGCAAGATGGTAGCTAATATAATTTAGAGGTCAAATGGAAGGAGGAATGAATGGAATTGAACGTGACCTCTAGTGTCTAGTGGTGATATGTGGGAATTTTGGATGATTCATGTTTAAGTTATTGCTTTATTTTGAATTTTATGTTTACATTAAAATGTGAAACCATGGCTCGACATACAACTTAAAAAATTATATGTAAGAGGAAAATAACATGTGAAGAGCACAAATAAACTTTGAACTAAAAAATGGATGCACCTATTATAATCATTATTAGGTGATTTATGAATTATTCAATATTGAGGATAATTGTAGATCTAAAACTCTAAAACCCCTAAAAAGATTAGAATGAAACCCTTGAGAAAACTAGGGTTTTGTAATCCTCTATGAGAAGTTGGGTTCACCAATATGTTTTATCAAAATTGGGAAATAAGAGAGTGATAAATTCTAAATAGATAAACTAAAGTGAGCTACATCAAGATGCATAATATTGCAATAAATTAAACATTCACTTATTTGTTACTTGTTATATTTGGAAACATGCTAAAAAGGAAAAGTATGCAGTAATAAACCACTTAGCTAGAAATATGGATGTAAGTCTAATATAGGGATTGATAAATGAATATGTATGACTTTAGGGTGAATGTGAATTAGTAACAATGCTCTAAATTCATCTCAAACATGGTTGGTAGAATCAGACAGGGCTACTTTATTCTACTATCCAAATAAGTCATCGATGTTTGGTTGGTTTTAATTCATGAAATGATTATGATAAGTGATCCTATGATTTTTAACCCTATTGACTATGAAATAACCCCTAATCCACTATGGTATCAATTGTGTACATTCTTCTTCATTGAAATAAGATATGAAATGACATCAAGGGGTAAAAGTTGTGTTAGACCTCAACACCCTATTATGATGAATGTTGTCTACATACTACTACTTCGAAGGGGATAAAAATTCATGTAGTTCTATTTATCCCATGATAAGTGGTTTCTGAGCAATACTGGTGAAAAATGATAAATGTTGGTGCGAAATTGAGTGTGATTAAGTGCCTTGGCAATGCCTTGTAACTTTAGAATAATATGCAAACCTATATCTATGTTATATGGGTTATGTGGACTTCGTATTGAGAATAGTATAGAATATTTTGTCAACTTACAATTAGATGTTGATCCATAAACAATAGTTATCCCCTTGCAAATAAATATCATTTTATTTAAAATGGATTTCAAAATTATAATGTCAATTACCAAAATTTATTTTTAAAAAAATGCTTATTATTCAGAATGTAAATTATCTATGACAATTCTAATTATGAGTATTATATAAATTCTTGTAAATATATTATTCAATTAAAAACATTCCTTTGTTATTTAATCTCTTTTAATACTCTTTTAATTAATTTCTAATGATTAAATTCTAAATATCAATAATAATTTAAAACTGATTTATGGATGAAAAATAAAAAATAAAATAGAGACCATAGATTGTTTATGGGGTTCACCAATTGGATACATCCTTAGAATTGCTAAATAAAAATCCAATCCATTAAAAATAAATTTAAAAGTAATAATACAACTCACACTAATGATAAATTAACCCTGTCACCTGTAGTAAAACTAAAAACTAGATATTGAAGACTTTGAACCTAATCAACAAATGTCTCCCTATTTATCCAAAGCTCTACAAGTACTTTCTTTCTATAAAATGGGTAAATAAGTCACTTTGCAAAGTTACAGGATTAAAAGACTTTATAATAAAATGACTTCAATCAAGCTATTCCAAAATTTTGACTCTACAAAAATAACCATGGTCAATCCTTTGAATTTAATAATCTGTGTTCTCCAACATAATAAACTTCATGTCCTTGCTTTAAATATTTCTCAAATTATTTCTCTGTAAATAAAATATACAATTTGTATCCTTCTTTATTCTCTATCATAGAATAATAATGTACAATATAAAATTAAATAAAATTGTTTATAGCCAATGTTGGCTAACAATCTCAACTCTGCCTCGACGTGTGTTTAAACTCCTGTAATAGATTGCATGTAAATTTTAATGGAATAAAATCCTATTTATTATGGGAGGTTGAAAATTCATAATTAATTTAATAAATCTCTTCCCATAAATAAAAACCATGATCTTCCTGCCAACTACCGACCATGCAAAAATCAAGTGGATGATCCACATGGAATAAAAAGGTGGGCAAGGCTTAAGGCATGCATGTTAAGAGTTTAGTGCCAAACATAAGGTAAGACTATAAAAGAATTAAAAACCTCTCCCATGTAAACCAAATTCACCCCCCGCCCGCCCATGTAAACTTATTTAGGAGAAAAATATAGAGCTTAACAAAACCAAAAATATGAAAAAATAATCCAAGTATGATAAACCTATCACTGAGATTTTCTCACAGCTGGTAGCTCCAAAAATATGTTCAAAACCAAAATATATTCCTTTTAATGGAATCTCAAAACTGTTTTGAACATTTGCATGCTAATAAACTATCACTGCTATGCAAACATGAAACTAAAAAATTGCTTACCAATCCACTTTATCACATTTTCTTGTTTAGGTGGTTTAATTTCCTCAGTGAATACCTAAGTAGATACATGGGTTATATCTAAAACTATTGGATTTGAAACAACTTCTTGTTTGCTTATGGATGCATCATTCTTCATAGATGTCTTCCTGCAATACTTAGGATGTAGTTGTGGATACAATACCAAACATATATCATTTTCATGACCATATAGATTACAATGAGAACAATTATTATTACCCATTTGTTTCTCTTTAGAAAACATAAACATCCTAAGAACTAGTTTTTTTTCCAATATAAGGCAACACAATGATTATTTAATCCACAAAAATTACATGGATATTTAGACCAAAATCTTATAATAATAAGTCTTTATTTTTTTAATTAAAATATACATTGAAATATTTATCGGGTTTTTTAGGACTAGTGCAAGTATGATAAGGTGGAATGATGTTACCTTTTCTCAAATCATGTTTGCATACAACACCATATGGGGAAAGACATGAATGGTATAAAAGTTTTATTAAAATGGGACAAATGTACTTTTTGTTTTAAAAACAATATCCCATGGTTTTTTTAAATAACCATCCACATGGGAGTGGGTAATATTAAAATTTTGGGACTTAGTTTTTAAAATATCCAATGGAATAATCAAAGCCATAAAAAGGATATTTAAATTAGGATTTAATTAAATTTGGGTTTTAATATCCCATGTTTATTAAAAACCATAATAAAATATGCTATTAATAATATTTTAAAAATGAAATAATTATAGTGAAAATAATTGGTTATGTGGAAAGAATATCTTGGTGGCATTAGAAAAATTATATGGTAAAGTTGATAATGGGGTAATGTGGGCAAAGGTCGGTTTGGTCCCACATCTACAACACAACACCCATTAGCAACATAATAAAATAATTCCAATATAAAAATTAATTATATAAAATCTTTATGTTTTTACCATGTGTCAACTTTCCCATTGTGACATTTGTATTTTTCACTTTTTTTTATTCGAACCATATGACAAGTAAAAATCCTCTAGATCAAACCTCCTCAATAGGACCTTTTTATACCCAAAATATCAAATAACTCTCTAAATCTAAAAAAGATTCACTCTACAAAATATCATGATAATGATTCAAAAATTAAAATAAATCCCAAAAATGCCAGTGAAAGCAATACCAAATTGTAGAAAGAAGTAAGCTACCTATACAAATTTCATATCTCCCAAAATGATGCATCTGCCTACATATGCTATTGTCAAAGTTCAAATTGAGTTTTTCAAAAACTTTAAACATTAAAAAACAATCCAAGTATGATAAACCTATCCCTTGGCTTTTCTCTACAGGTTACTCCTATAAACCATATTCAAACTTTAAATCATTTGAGAATATCTCCAATTTTAAACATGAGTTATTTCCTTTTTTTCAATGCATTATTTACTCAAAAACTTATTTAGGAGAAAAATATAGAGCTTAACAAAACCAAAAATATGAAAAAATAATCCAAGTATGATAAACCTATCACTGAGATTTTCTCACAGCTGGTAGCTCCAAAAATATGTTCAAAACCAAAATATATTCCTTTTAATGGAATCTCAAAACTGTTTTGAACATTTGCATGCTAATAAACTATCACTGCTATGCAAACATGAAACTAAAAAATTGCTTACCAATCCACTTTATCACATTTTCTTGTTTAGGTGGTTTAATTTCCTCAGTGAATACCTAAGTAGATACATGGGTTATATCTAAAACTATTGGATTTGAAACAACTTCTTGTTTGCTTATGGATGCATCATTCTTCATAGATGTCTTCCTACAATACTTAGGATGTAGTTGTGGATACAATACCAAACATATATCATTTTCATGACCATATAGATTACAATGAGAACAATTATTATTACCCATTTGTTTCTCTTTAGAAAACATAAACATCCTAAGAACTAGTTTTTTTTCCAATATAAGGCAACACAATGATTATTTAATCCACAAAAATTACATGGATATTTAGACCAAAATCTTATAATAATAAGTCTTTATTTTTTTAATTAAAATATACATTGAAATATTTATCGGATTTTTTAGGACTAGTGCAAGTATGATAAGGTGGAATGATGTTACCTTTTCTCAAATCATGTTTGCATACAACACCATATTTTTTTGGGGATGGACTTCTTTTACTCTACATGATATCACTCTATAGGACTAATGACTTGAACACTTTGTTGTTAGAAGCTTGTCTTCCTTCAACAGTTCTAGAATTTTCTCCAGCTTCCATTTTCACAATAGTATATCCTAAACCTATAAAATGAGGTCTATCCTCTACATGAATGGAGTTAACAGTGCCTTGGCCATATTTTTCAAGGTCTTTTCTATTAAATCTCATTTTAATAAATAATTTTTAGCCTATTCCTTTTGTATATTGTTCAAATTTACCAAAATCATTATTACTAGATTCATCATGGGAAGGAAAATTAAGTGGTGACACATTCACTTACAGTGCATTCATCCATCATGGTTTCTACATTTGAGGTGGAAGGAAAATCCTTAACTTGTTCACCATTCTGTAGACTTGCCAAGAGCTCATCCTTGGCTTGCAACTCAATTTTCAACCATTCAACTTCCTCTTTCAAGGAATAAAATTTTGATCTCAAAAGAGAGTTCTCTTCTTGAATCTATTCATTATATGACTCAGGCTCATCGAGCTTTTTGGTTTTGACAACTTGCCCATAGTTCACTTGTTCTTATATTCAACATACAATTGAACCAATTGCAATAATTATCAAATAGAAAACTATTAACCACAAGTAAAGTACACTATGAAATCTTGTTGATCAATTGCTATAATACCAAACTGATCCATAAACATTAATTAGCCCCTTGCTAATAAATATTGTTTTATTTAAAATATATTTCAAAAATATAATATGTTAATTTCCAAAATTTATTTTTAAAATATTGAATTTTATTCAGAATGTAAATTGTCTATACTAATTTTGATTATGATTATTTTGTAAACTCATATAAATATATTATTTAATTAAAAACATTCCCTTCATATTTTATCTCTTTGAATAATTTTTTAATTAATTTTTAGTAATTAAATTTCAAATATCAATAATAATTCAAAACTGATATACTGATAGAAAACTAAAAAAAAAAATAAAGACCAGAGATTATTTAGGAGGTTCACCAATTGGTTACATCTCTAAGATTTCTAAATAGCAATCCAATCTATTAAAAATCAATTTGCAAGTAATAATACAACTCACAATAATGATAAATGAACCTTATCACCTGCAATAGAATTAAAAACCAAAAATTGAAAACTTTGAACCTGATCAACAAATGTCTCCCTATTCATCCAAAGCTTTGCAAGTACTTTATTTCTCTAAAATGGGAAAATAACTCTCTCTACAAATTTCACAAGCTCACAAGACTATAATAAGCAAAAATGGCCTCATTCGAGCTATTCCAAAATTTTGTCTCTGTAAAAGTAAATATGGTCAATCCTCTAAATTTAATAAATTTTATTCTCCAACATAATAGACTTCATGTCCCTTCTTCAAATATTTTACCAAATTATTTCTCTATAAATAAAATATACAATCTGTGTCCATCTCTATTCTCTATCTCAGAATAAAATATACTGTAATAGAGAATGAAATAAAATTGTTTATATACAATGTTGACTAAAAATATCAACTCTGCCCTGAAGTGTGCTTAAACTTCCATAATAGTTTGCATGCAAATTTTAATAGAATAAAATCCCATATATTATGGGAGGTTGAAACACCATGTTTAATTTAATAAAGCTCTTCCCATAAATAAAAACCATGCAAACATCAAGTGGATGATCCACATGGAATAAAAAGGCGGGTAAGGCTTAAGGCATGCATGTTAACAATTTAGTGTCAAACATAAGGTAAGAGGATAATTTTTTTTTAAACATCTCCCATGTAAGTCAAATTCATCCCTCATACAACTTGAAATGGAATTCCACATGGGGAAAGGCATGAATGGTATAAAGTTTTAATAAAATGGGACAAATGTACTTTTTGTTTTAAAAACAATATCCTATGGTTTTTTTAAATAACCATCCACGTGGGAGTGGGTGATATTAAAATTTTAAGACTTAGGTTTTAAAATATCCAATGGAATAATCAAAACCATAAATATGATATTTAAATTAGGATTTTATTAAATTTAGGTTTAATATCCCATGGTTATTAATAACCATAATAAAAAAAGATATTAATAATATTTTGAAAATATAGGAATTATGATGGGAATAATTGGTTATGGAGATAGAATATCTTGGTGGTATTAGCAGAATTATATGGTAAAGTTGATAATAGGTTAATGTGGGTAAAGTTCAATTTGGTCCCACATCTGTAACACAACATCCATTAGCAACATAATAAAATAATTTCAATATAAGAAGTAATTATATAAACTCTTTATATTTTTTTCATGTGTTGACTTTCCCATTGCATCATTTGTCTTTTCCACATTTTTTATTTGAACCATATGATGAGTGAAATCCTCTAGATCAGATGTTCTAGTTTTTTTCCATCATGTGAGCATCTAGTGAGAAAATGGGTAAAACTGTGGCTTTATAGTAATCATATTGGATATTTCTCTAATGGGACATGTGAAATGTGTGAAAGGACCCATTGGGGTAATTTTGAATTTGGGAAACCAACATGTATTTATCAAGAAGAGAAGGTCACCCTATTTGAACTTAGGCATTGTGCTCTAGTGTCCAAATGGAGTGCCCTTTTCTAAATCACTAGGACAATTAAACTGGTTGGAGTAGTAAATTTAAGGGTTTAGAATATTGAGACTAATAAATAAGGTTTTTTGGTGATTTGAGTTTCCTTGTGTTAAGGATCATCCCAATAAGGATATAAGAATGGTGGTTTAGAACTGTGATTTTGGGCATAGTTTGGGTGCACAAAAGAGGGTGGTCACAAGTGCATTATTTTAACAATACATCTTAATTTATGTGTTTACACGAATTAATGATCATATCAATATGAAAATCATAAAAATATGCGATAAATGATAAATTAATCACTTTCCTTGAACAAAATGTGCTAGATGTGCATGTATTACAATAAAAAAATGTATCATGTGCAATAAGAAAAATATCTAGATCACTACTTTTTTAGTTATGTATAGGAGAAATATCTTTAAGAGATGTAGAATAATGTGCAATCTAATGAGGACTAAAAGGAAATTATGCCAATCTGTATGCCTTTTGAGTAAAATTTTATTTTTTATGAATCACCAGTTTGGAAGGTGTTGCATGAAAATGTTCTTTTTGATAATTATACTCCTTTTTCCAATAAAGTTGCTTTTACATTGGTTGCTTTTGAACATTTTGCACATTTTTTTGAAATGGTTTAATATAAATATTTTTCCTAGGTACAATAAATAAAAATGTGCTTTAGTTTTTCATAGATGTATCAATTAATTCTAGTGGTGGATGGGGTGGATGAGGTTCTATAGATTGCAGAGGTTGTTCATACTTGATTCCTAATATTGTAATAACTCGATTGGAATGAATGTACTTAAGGCATCTATGTATTGTATAAGGTACAACACTAAGATTTTGTAACCACGGGCCTCTTGATATCAAATCAAACATCCCATTTTGTATAAGAACTATAAAATTAGTAGATAGTATAGAAAGGCCCATTTGAAGAGGCAACACAATGTGTCCTAAAGTGTTTTTTTACATTGAATGTCTTGATACTTTGAGAAGTTTCTTGTATATCACACTATGTGTATCCCAATGAATGAATTATTATCATTGTTCATGCATTATAACTTGATCCATTGTCAACTAACACACCATGAATAGGTTTTTGATTAATAAAAGCTTATATACATAAAGCATGAAAATCAGAATCATCATCCACTATCTCACCATCAATATATATATATATGTGTGTGTGTGTGTGTGTGTGTGTGTATATATATATATATATATATATATATGTATATATATATAATGTTATTATGTAGTTTGAAAAATTATACCAATAATTCCATCCAATGAATGATCATATGACTCAAGAGGTGGATAAGCATTGTAGATATGATGCACTGCTAAATTTTATTTTTTAGTATCATGAATAGGAAATGGTTCACTGAAAAATCTTCAATTTAGCATTTTCATTTTATCGATGCTTGGTTTCCTCTATAAGAGTGCTTAGCTTAATAACATTGTTGTCAATAATATCATGAATAAGTTGACTGAACTTGAAACATTTATTATTAGAAAGACCATTGCATCTATGATAATCACAGTATGCATATTTATTAAATGATTTGCATTTTGGTTTTCTCATGTCAATTTAAAATGGAAGAGGCAGAGTAATTAGATTGCATTCAAGTAACTTTTGTAACAATGTATGAAGCAGTTGTGGTAATCTAGAGAATTGAATTTTTTGGTTGATCTGGTAAAATAATCTTGTTAGAAGGTTGAGAAATAACATTAACTGTTATATTTGCATCTGCTTTAGTATTTGTTGGTCTAATTTTGTAATATGGTTTGCTTTTAAACTTCATTATATAAGTTAAATTATATGTAGGTGCATACTTGAGATTTTTCATCAAAAATAAGAGGAACCAATGTTTTCATTAATAGATTACATTTTAATAGTGGTCAAATAGATTTGAATGTGCTTAATAGGTATTTTATGTAACCTAGCACTTCACCTTATAGGAATACGAGAAGTAAATTTTTATATGGCATAGAAAAATGACATGGAAAAAATATTTCAAACAATGAACAAAATGAAATGCTATAAACAAGAGATTTTTTTGTGTATGGATATTAGTAAATTCATATGAAATATAAGGCTAAAATAAGATATTTTCAATGTTAGATATCAGATCCAATGATAAAATAAAGTGCTTTCAGTGTTAGCAACTCTATCTGAGATCGAAAGCAAGTTCTTTTAGTGTTAGATTTAATCCAAGATTGAAAGAAAATCTTGTTAGTGTATAATATTCAAGAATTTATCTAAACCATATGGCATAAATTTTGAAACCCTAAAAAGTTAGAACCCTAAAGAAAATTTAACAATGTTCAAACAAAAAACATGGATTCATCAATAAATATGTATGATTAACTTGGGGTCACCAATATATTTTATCTTAATTAAGGTTAATTCACATATAAATCTAATTTTAGATAAAATACATCCTTCCTAACATCTTCAATAATGATTACAATAGATTGATAAATGACCATTTAAAGAAATTCAATATGTCTAAACGGTGCAGGTAAAAGCAAAATAAATCTAAACTCAACATTGTAAATTTTGTAAAGATGGTTTGAGAACAGGTTGACACAAGAGAACCAAGCACAAAACAAACATGCAAACCTAATACAACAAAGTTTTCAAAATATTTAGATTTAATTTATTTCCCTTTAAAACTTTGAACATTATTTAGTTGAGGTATTTGAAATGTTTATCATATGAAACTATTTAATTTATTAATAAATATTTTGTTGTGCTTTTTCAATTTTATTCACTGATTTTTACCTTTAATGAATATTAATATTATTATTCTATTTTATATAATAAATTAATATAAAATCATATAATATATAATAATTTTATAATATTTATTTTTATAAATTTAATATTTAATTTTAATTATCATATGTTCATTATGTTTTTTTATTTTTTTAAATGATAAGCTAGAAAATAAATAAACCTTAAAATTAAAAAGACTTTAATATTTTTTATTTGAAGAGAATCAAACATAACATATTTAATATCTTCACTTTTAATTAAAATTAATTTTTTTATAATAATTTTAATTAATATTTTAAAAAAATCAATATTATTAATTTTAATAATATATATTTCAATTAAAAAATATACACAATAATAATGTACCTCTATTTCTTAAATAATTGAAGATTTTCCATTCTTCCCATTTCTTCACTACCACCATATATGCCTTTTCTATTGTCATGTTCATATGTCCTTCAAACCAAATCTTGGGATAGCAATACTGGGGATCTCCAAAACTATAGTTCAGTAATTCTTGGTCGGTAATTACTATGGTAAATATCCATTCAAAACTCTATGAATAGAAACTACATCACAAAGGATGATTGCACCCAATGAACCTTGATATGATTGCATTATTTCTAGTAAACCATGTCAAATTTGAATTATAGAAACTTCCACGCCAATGAAATCTAGCAAGAAATCATGGCTTAAGATTGACTTAGCCTCATACACTATGCCCCCAATCACAATTAGACTTTCCGATGGCACACTCTTTATATCACAAAATAAACCCCCAAAAAAAAGTCTCGAATAGTTAATAGATAACTCTAAAAGCTAAAATATTTTTAATCAAAAAGAAGAAAACTATTCAATGACAGGGAGTCACTATTCAATACCTATAACCTATGAATGGCATTGTTATACCGTGAAAGTTGCATAACTTTCAATGCAGCTAATTATTCAATATCTACGATATTCTGTAGCTTCTCACAACTCTCAGTTCGAATGGTCTTCAAATGAGATAAAAGAACACAATCAATCATTGTTCAATTATGAAATTCAAAATGTAGAATATGTAACTAATGAATTTTTATTGAGTGATGAAACATATGAAGAAACACAATATAATGAAGCATCCATCCATAATGAAGTTTTTCATCATGGTGATAATCAATATCAAGTAATGACCCCAATTCATATCTCTCCTAATGAAGAGGAATTCAATTTTCCTATATGATCTAATGTAGATAGTCAACCCACTACTATCCCTGCTATGGTTGAAGTGGTAACACCACCTAATTTAATATAAAATATAGCTCATACACCTATACCTTTAAGGATAATGAGACAAACACCAATGTATTTAGTTGATATATATGAGAAAATAATAGAACCTATGAAAGATAAAATATCACAATGATCAGTTCAACATAATGCTCAACATGTATGGGACTATGAATTTTAGAATAAAATCCATACAAATTGATGTCAACTATTTTTTTAATTAATGAAAATACAAAAAATTCACCTTGTGATGCATAATTTATTGTTAAAAATATCTAACATGGAGGGAAGAAATACTATAATAGTAAAGAATCTATTTAATACATTTAAGGTAATAGGAAATAAAAGTTAGAAAAAAGATTGTATTGTGGCAAGATGAGTAATAATGGAATCTATAGTAAGTCAACATTTAAAGCTTGAATTCTTAGTTTATTCGAATCATATTAAAATATTCTCATATGGAAAACAATTGATTGGTTTCAAGAAATCACATAGATTGGTGATCCTCATGCATTTACTACACATTTTTGGTGTTATGGTGGTTTTACTTCTTGTTCTTTTTTTTAATGGATTTTCAATTATGAATTACATCATTTCTAATAGGCCCATATTTTTTCATAGATGTTAAATATTTATGTTTAAAATTTACCTCCACATCATTTTGATCACTATGTCTTATATTTTATGCTAGCATTCAACTCTTCACTTGTAAATCATAACATTGTTAAACACCAAAAAAATACCACCATCAAGGTATTGGATGGAGTGATTAAGGATGAGGAGGGATGAGGAGGAATTGAGTAGAGATGATAAGGGAATCAATAGGGATGATGGGAGATGATAAGAGTCAATGAGGGAGTGATTATGGAGGATGAAGGAATGATTAGGGATGATGAGAGATGGTGAGGATCAATGAGGGAGTGATTAGAGGTGATGATAGACAAGGAATGAATGATTAGAGATGATGAGGTATGATGAAACAGTGATTAGGGATGATGAGGGAGAGATTATGTATGATGAGGAATGGTGAAGGTCAATAAGGGAGTGATTAGGGATGATGAGGGATGAGAAGGGAGTCATCAGAGATGATGAGGGAGTGATTAAAGATGATGAGGGATGGTAAGGGTCAATGAGGGAATGATGAGGGATGAGGAGTGAGTGATAAGGAATGATGAGAGATAGTGAGGGTCAATCAGGGATTAATCAGGGATGATGAGAGAGTGATTAGAGATGACTAAGGATAGTGAAGATCAATGAGGAAGTGATTAGGGACAATTAAAAATGATGAGAGAGTGATTAAGGGTGATGATGCATGGGTAGGAAGTGATCAAGGATTAGGTAGGTATAATGAACAAATGAAATTAATACAAAGTGGTAAATTGATGTGTGCAAGTCATCAATGTGACCTATGCTACCCTAATCACACCACTTTGCATCAATTTCAAATTGAATGGTTTGAAAATTTTAATTTTGACAAACGTAAGAATCCTAGAAATGCCAAGAATCAATTTAAAAGGCACAAAAACTTAAAAAATGACTATAAGTTTACCAAAAATGGACATCAATTGCAAAAATTATTTCCTAAAATCTCTAGGTTTAATACTTAGACCCTGAAAATGCATAAGTACTGACCAAATTGGATTTTGAAAAACTATTTTTCACATCGTAAGGCATACAGTTGTGAGACCAACTCTATCAGATACTGAGTGACACTAATTTCTTATATTTACTAAAATAAATATAAAGTATGAGAAAATAAATGTAAAATTATACTTATATTTATTAATAATGCAATTACATTGCCTGTTAACCAATATTCACTTTATCTACATATTCATTATTGTAATATGAAATATAACAGTAACACAATCATGTTATTATTTTTACAATAACCCAATCAAGTTATCTATTAACACGATCATGTTATACATTAATGCAATCATATTATGGTTGGATATTTACTGAGCTATAATTTAAATAACTCAATCATGTTAATTAAATAATGAAATTGCATTATTTATTAATGCAATCATGTTACCTAAAATGTCCATAGAATTATCCCCCAACTCTATGCACTTACCTGTTAATTAGGGACAACCTTATTATGCCACCAACATCTTACAAATTTGACATCAATTCTGACATAAATTGATTTATCATTTGTCTACATCATTTTGACCATTTCCTCTTTTCATCAATTTTGAGAATTTGTCCATGTTCTTTCACAAACCCTTGAGGGGGCATCATCACACTCATTTTTATTCATTTGGGGCTAATTTTTCTTTTTCTGTCATCAACACTCTACTTCTTCTACTATTCTTCAAAACAATATTACTTCACAACACTATTTCAAAGAGAGGCAAATGTAGACACCTAAATTTTATTTAGTTTCTGAATGCACCTAAATCTATTTAATAATTATTTTTAAATTAATAAATCATATTTCTTCCCAAATTCAAATAATTAAATAATTCAAAATATTGAATATGTCAAATATGCACACTTAAATCCTTATTTTAAATAATAAAATCTAGATTTTTCACATCATCCAAAAATATCTCATCTTTTTCTCCCACATCCCAACCAAATCCATAAAACTTTTAACCTCTTATAACTTATCCCTTGAGTTGTCAATAAAATTGACTTAGTCTTGTTAATTCTACTAACCAACCCCATGCTTTTCTCAACCATTTTGAAAAGATTTTCATCTTCATGGGTGAGGACTCATTATCTACTGTTGATCACTTGGATCATTTAAAAATTACAAATGATCCTCCATCATTGGATTCTTCTCTAGACATTTATAAATACACTTGCAAACCTCCATTTTCAAGAGTACACAAAATCATCACATCAAACAATCAGGTAATTAGAACTCTACACACAAGCAAATCAAAGTGAATAAAAGCAAATCAAAGACTTTTTTTTGCACCATAAATGTTTTCCATTATATTTTCCATTAGATGAGTGAGAAACACATATTTTAAAGAGAAAATCGAATGTATGTCACAATGAAGAAAGCTTGTGCATTCAAAGCATAAAGTTTGTGATTGTTGTTGTCTTTATTTGTTGCTCTATCATAGTTTGAATTTTAGCTTAGATTATAATCAGTTTAATTTCTTTACATATCTAAATTTATTTCATCCAATTTGAATATCAAATATAAAAGATGTGTGACTAATAATATCATTGACATGTTTTCAAGGCCTCATTTACTTATAACCATGATCACAATAACTCTTCTTGAGTCTTTTAGGTATAAATATTATGTAGAGGGATATGAACATGGTACATATTTTGGGGACTTGTTTTTTCAAATAGGAAAGTCCCAAGGTGTAGAGTTTGAGCCCAAAGAGGATTATTATCTTCAAGATAGATTTATCTACAAGTTGGGTAAGCTTTATGTACCCATGGAGGAAAGAGTTCACCTAATGATGGAGGTACATAATTTAAAAATCTTAATTCATTTTTGAGTTACAAAGATTATTTCTCATTCATATAAGTATGTTTATTGGCCTAATATGCAAGTTGATGTTTCCAAGTTCATAAAAGGTTATGTTTTATGTGGTACAAGTTAGCCTAGTAAGTAAAAGATAAGTTTATATATACCATTATCGGTTCCTTCTAGGCCATGAGAAATCATTTCTATGGGTTTTGTATGCAAATTTATTATGTCAAGGAAGGGACATGACTATCTCTTTGTGACTGTGGATTGGTTTAGTAAGATACATATTCTTGTTCCTTGTAAGAAGACCCGTAAAGGAAGTGATGCAGCTGAGTTCTTTTTTCTAATGTGTGGATTCACTTTGGTTTTCCTCATTCTATTATTTTAGATCAAGATTCAAGGTTTCTTGGGAAGTTTTGGTCCACATTGTGGGAGAAGATAGATACTAAGTTGAAGCAGTTTACCACTTTTCACCCACAAACTGATAGATAAACTGAGGATGTAAATAGAACATTGCTGTAGCTATTAAGAGGGTACAATAGGAAGCATCCTAAGACATGGGATAAAATTTTGGTGTATATTCAACATTCTTATAATAGGTTTGTACATTCTTCTACCAGTAAATATCTTTTTGAAACTTGTTTTGGATACTTACCTCCATGTGCATTTGATGTTTTTTGAGAAAACCATAAAAAGGCAATGGGAAGGTCGATCTTGGCGTTTATAAGGCTAAAATTTTCATTGAAAAAATTTAGCTTATTCACCTCCATATACAAGAGAAGTTGAAGGATTCTAAAGTTAAGTACAAAGTGAGACATGATCAACATGGGACTGAGCATAGTTTCTTTATTGGTGATAAGGTATGGTTGTAATTAAGTAGTGAAAGATTCCAAGGTACATCTAAGAAGCTTAATCCTCCAAGTTATAGTCCATTTGAAATTCTAAAACAAGTGGGAAATAATGCTTTTAAACTTGATGTGCTTCCTTATATGAAGATATATTTAGTTGTCGATGTTGAGAAATTATGTCCTTTTTAACCTTCTATGCTAGACAATGAAGATGAATGGTTGTTGTTACCTTCCATTGAAGATCTCACCCCTGATATTCAATTGGAATTAGAAGAAGATTCTATTTCAAAAAAGAATAGGAGTGCAAGAATCTTGGTTGATTGTCTTAAAAGGGAAGATACTTAGAAAAACCAAATGGTATTCTCGAGAAGATGTGAGGAAGAAATTTCCTCACCTATAGAAGTCCTAAAGCTTTTAGGGACTTAAACTCCTCAAACTGGGAAGGTATGATCAAAAAATGGATCTTATTGTACTAGGTTATTGGTACTAACTGATTCCAATAAGCCCAATTGTATGTAAACAATATTTTAAGCACTTATGTAAGACACTTCTTGCTCAATACTTTAGTTCAAGGAGAGAAAATAATTTCAAGATGATCTAGACACCTTCACATTGATCAAATAGGGAATTCTCACCTCTCAAACCTTGTGGTTTTATTTAGAGGATGAAATTGCCCCTATTATAAATTGATGGTGTCAAAACCGTTGTAGTTTATAGGGTGCAGTTGTGTAACCACCCTATACAATTGTATGTGATTAGTTCAAGTGTATGGGAGTCCTGAAAAGGGTCTTATAAGTGTAAATCACAGTTTGCATATAATTTTAGATAGAATGGTATTAATTATTCTATCCATATAGGAGAAATTGGAGGTACCTTGTATACTTTGTAGAACATAGTGTAAAGGGAGTGTGGTTGCTCACCCATTGGATTTTTTCCCACATTGGGTTTCTCTAAGGTAACTTGTGTGTCAAATGTGTTTTCTTATCACTTTGATCAATGTTTATGTTAAGTAGGTTTGTCATTTCTTTCCCAAGCATTTGTTCAGTTTTGTTTTGTGCATAACAATATTATAATCAATTGTAGCAAGCTAGATGTAAGTATTTATGTTGATGAACCTGAGAATGGAATCTCCACCTAGTTTACATATCACATCCATCCCAACATCCTTGATAATGGTTGCAACATATTGGTCAAAGAGCATTTAAAGAAACTCAATCCATCCAAACGACGCAAGTAAAATCAAAATAAATGTAAGCTCAACATCATAAATCCCACAAAGGTGGGTTCAGAACAGTGTGAGACAGAACAACCAAACACACAATAGAGTGCAAACCTTAATAGAGCAAGTTTTGGAATGTTTAGATTTATTTATTTTCCCTTGACTTTGAATATTATTTACTTCACGTATTTGAAATATTGATCACATAAAACTATTTAATTTATTAATAAACACTTTACTTTAACATTATACTTTTTTTATTTTATTGAATAGTTTTTAATTTTAGTAAACATTAATATTATTATCTTATTTTATCTAAAAAATTAATTTAAAATAATTTTATATATTTAATTTAATATATAATAAATTTATAATATTTATTTTTATAATTTTAATAATTAAATTTATATATCATATATTCTGATTTAGTTTTAAATATATTTTAGAAAATAAATAAATTTATAAAACATAACATATTTCATTTAACATCATTCTTAATTTTTTATATATTATTTTCAATAATAGCAATAACACTAAAAATAACAATAATAATCAATTTTATATATTAACATTTATTTAATATTTTTTTCTTTTCCAACAAAATAATAATAATAATACAACACATAAATAAATAAATAAATAGAGAATAATAATGTACCCCTACTCTTTAAATAGTTGATCTGTAATTATTTTCATTACACTGATAGTTCTCCACTCTTCACCTTTCTTCACTATCACCATATATGCATATACCTTTTCCATAAATCATGTATTACTTCTTGACTGGTAATTACTACGGTTATCAGTTGAGGCTCATTTCATAAATGAACCTCAAAAACCAGACCACAGATTATGATTGCACTCAATTTTTGATATTTATTTTTTGCTATAAATGTACAGATTGCACCTCCTTCTAATTCTGACATTGTTTGCTGTAAATATACAGATGCCCATGCCCATGCCGATTTCCATTTCGATGCCCATGCCGATGCCGATACCCATAAATATGATAAATGAAATTATCAATTAATATTTAGTTTATACAACAAGTTTTAAGAAGGGAGGATAATGGTAAAGATGTTTTTTTGCAAAGCAGGGGATAAAAGATTTGATTGTGTTTCTATGTTTGTGTGGTAGAAATTTTTATAAACCACTCTCTTGTTATTAATTTTTTCAACATATTTTAAATTATAATACTTATATATATTATGTTAAATTTGATGGGAATAGGTTATTATTAGACTTAAATTAGAAAACTAAGGGTGTCTTTGAACCTAATTTAAATTAGAATTCTTGTATATTCTAATACTTATTGGTAGTAGTTCAATATTAAGCCTAAATTAATAAGCAAATGGCTCAATGGGTTGTAATCTACATCCACCTAATAAATCATTGTGTTTTTATTATTTTATGTGAATAGGGTATTGTTAGATCAAAATCATCAAACAAGGCCCCAATGAATTGTGATTGAAGAATGAAGGTCGATATAGAACTAGAAGTTAACCAATTAGTCCTTGTTATTTACTATTTAGTTTGAATAGGTTATTATTAGAATATACAAACCAAAGTGCCAATAAGGTGCAAATGAAATAATGAAGGTTGATTTGAGGTTGTGTGCCCTTAATTAATCCTTGTTTGTTGGTTATTCAACTATAGTAGCTCGTTTTATGGCCCTAACTTGGTGTGAGTAGTGAAATTAAGTTCTTCAACACATTTTTGTCATTATTCAGTGAAGTTAGGTTGTTATTAGATCAAAATCATCAAAACAAGGTCCTAATTATGGTAATTAGAATAATGATTTTTGATTACGGGATGCACACAACCAATTAACCATCATTGTCATTATTTGATACAAGTATGCCTTTACTAAGAAAATTTGACAAACGAAGTTGTGAAATTCTACAATAGAATCCCACCATGACTTCGTGCTCCTCAAGTGACCTCACACAAACTCATAGTGTAAAAGTAAGAACATAATAATAAAAAAATAGATAACTACACAAGTATTCCTTAATTATCAATTAACCAACATTGAATCAATAATGAACTACTTTTTTATTTATAATACTAATAGGATAGAGGTGGAATTATGAGTGATAGACAATTGAACACTTAAAATAGAAAAGATTATTCTAGTCAAGATTAGTTCAACTAAAAACTACCATTTATTTAGAATATTTAGTTCCATTCAAAAATATTTTCTAACTCATATCTTCGGTTACAAGTGTTTACCCTAAAAAAATCTAAAATCTTTATTGATCATAATATAATTTTATTAATTTTACTTGTAATATTTAATTTTTTTAGAATATCTTTTAATATAATTATATTAGTTTCTATGATAATAAATTATTAGGATTTTTTTTTAAATATTAACTATCACATTTAAATTTGGAGGTGATATACTTCAAAAATAAATTTAAATAAAAAATTAGAATGTTTTGTTAATTTTTTTCAAAGTTTAAATTTTAATTTTAAATTTTTTACTTCTTAATTTTTGTACTTCAAACTTAAATTAAAAATTTATAAATTTATAAAAAATATGTTAAATTATTTTTTACCAAATTAAAAAATAAAAAACATCTATCATCTTCACCACAAGATAGAGTGTGGTTTTCCCCCTCTCTTCTTTCTTTATTTCTGTCAATTTTAAAGTTTTGAGATAAGTATGAAAGACAAAGTGAGTGATTGCATAGAAAATGGAGGGACAAATGGAGAGGTCCCATCTAATGAAAAGCTACGTCATATGCATTTCATTATGCCATATCTTTTTTAAATGTTAAGCTATATTTTTAAAGAGGGATGATTGAAAATCTATTTTTATGGGGTCTTGTGCCTAAATGTGATATTATATAGATAAACATAGACCTTCAAAAATGACATTAAATTTGACTAGATGAATGGAGGGGGGTGATGAGAATGAATAAGATCAAATGGGAGTAAGCATATAAATAGAGGACATATAGATTAAAATGATAGTTATTGTAGGTGGGTTTATTCCTAATTTTCATTATCAAAATAATGAGGAAAAAAAGAAAAGAAAATTGTCACATAATTTATTCTAAAAATAATTGTATCTTATTTTATAGATTATATAAATATTAAAGATTAGATTTGATTAAATGAATGAAAGAGATATGTTGATGACACGAATTTGTGTTGGTAACATGGTAGGAGCAACTTGGAAGAATTACACACACCTCAATAGTTTGATTACGAGTATTCAATTCACTAAAGAGGTGGAACAAGATGAAAACTTATCTTTTTTAGATGTCCTCTTTTATCACAACGAAGATGATTTTTTGGCTCGTAAAGTTTACAGAAAAAGCACACACACTAACCTTTATTTGCATGCTACTTCTCACCATTATCAGGCCCAAAAAGAAGGGGTTTTGAAGACTTTAGCCACTAAAGGTTTTAGGGTTTGCAATAACAACTACTTGGAACAAGAATTGGACTAGTTAAAAGAGGTTTTCAAATGGTTATAAAAGAAAACAAATTTTGAAGGTGTTTAAATAAGTGAGAGAAAATCACAGTAGGCAACTTCAAATTGACCCCTGGATGCGGGGCCCAATAGCCTTCTTACCGTACATTGAAGGAATATCTAATGTAATTGCTAAGATCTTGAAATGCCAAAACATTTCTATCATTTTTTTACTTTTAAACAAACTAAAACAATCTCTAAAATTGATTAAAGATCAAGATAAACTTTGGTCTAAAAATGAGGTTTACAAAGTTCTTGTAATATTCCCTTTATCAATGAAAAATGAAAATCTTTTTAGATTAAAATTAAAAAACATACAACGAATATTTGTTTAAAGAAGACAAAAATAGAAAAACACTCCTATAAAATTAAACTTTATATTTATATTGACAAGGCCAAAATTTCAACTATAAAAAATTATTATGAAAAACACAAGTTAAAAAAATTCATAAAAACAAATCAACATATACCAAATTTAAATCGGGACAATAAAATAATAATTAATCAAACATAGAAACTCTTAATTAAAAAATTAAAGACACATCTACTTAACAAATAAGGCTTTCGCTTGCATTAATTAAGTCTTTAGATATTCTTATTTCTCTTAATTAAATTTAAGATTCAAAATATTAAAACTTAATGAATATTAATCTCTACATGTGTTTTGCTTCGTATCTCCTTCCAATACTTTTTGTCGAAGAATACATTTATTTCTTTGTATCTCTTTCCTTCATTTATTCGCCCACCAAACTAGTTTTCAACAACTATGCATTTATACATTTTCTTACCGTTTTCAGTGCCTCACAAACACCGAAGAAATGCATGTTCAAAAAATAGAGAAGCAATGGAAAAAAGAGAAGATTCGATTCAGGTAAACGATGAAGAAATACATAATACATAAACACCAACCTCTCAGACTGTCAGCCATTTTTTAAGTAATATACAATTTATTTCATACTTTAACCAAGTGACTAAATTTCAGAGTCTATCTTATATGTTATGCAATTTTTTTTATGATTGTTATTTGTTCAATATTACCCTTCAAATTAATGTTAATATAATTAATAATATAATAAATATTAAAGATGGTATATTTTCAATTTTATTAAATTTTTATTTTATATTTAATATAATTTTCTAAAAATTTATTATATTTTACAATAAAAAATGTAAATATAGTTAAATGATTATCAAATTTAATTTTGCAATAATATTTGTTCATTCATAAATATGATGAGGGAAACTATCAATTAACATTTAGTTTTTGTGATAATTTTTTTTTTAAATTTGAAAAATGTCTATATATTAATATAAAATAATATATGGTACAATGTTAATCATACAAAAAAATGAGTAGAAAAAGTCACATCCCACGAGTAAGTTCACATTGAGAATTACAAAAAATCTCTCAACAAAATCATAAAAAGTGGTCACAAAGTGACCACACTGAAAAAAGTTACATCACATCACATCCTAGCAAAGCAAAGAAATCAAAGTACAAATATCATCAAGGAGAACACTTACACAGCAAAAGCAAACATGGATGTCAGGGGAAGCAGAGGAGACAACAGAACTGGAGGCTTGTCACCCTATCCGCTCATCACTAGAGGATCTCCATCAGCAAGTAAGGGCTCCCAATCAGAGTTTTGATACTCATCCAAGGTCTTAGTTTGATTTCTTTCAGGGGAAATAGCCAAAGCCAAGTGTGGGAAATTTCCTTGGGGAGGTAGACCCCAAAATTTGTTTGCACCATCTTGGGACGGAGGAGGAGATCCCCAACCCTCACCATCACTGCTAAAGTAGGAGGAACCACTCTAACCACCATGATAAGGAGAAAGCTAGCGAGGTGGTGACCGACGTGGAGAATAGCTCCTACATTCAGTTCTAGATTATTTTTGCCTCGGCCCACATCCTCATCTCTGAGGGGGTGAAGGATTTTTTGGGGGATCAGGAGGTTCTCGATTGACCACACATAGGGCTTTCCCCCAGTGATCAAATAAGCACTAAATGTGGTGGGGCTCTAGATGGACCTTGTCTATTTAGCTTTGAATCTAAAGAGTGACATTAGAGAGAATAATAATTTTTTTAGAAACAAAAAAATTACATTCCAGCTCTTCATGATTAAATCAAGCATAGTTCTTAGCTTTCCAAATTTGAAACATAGTGTCGACTCAAAATATTTGACAAAAGAGACTATATTTAGCATGCAACATAGCTGAGTCCCCCAAGAGAGCCATCTTCCACATGAAGAATTATGGGTGAAAAGGATGGAAAAGGGAATGGATCCAATGCCACGCAGACTGAACATGGGGACAAAACCAAAAGAGATTTTTAATTATTTTTGGTTGATGGCATTATAGGTAGATAGTGTTAGGCAAACACATATGCTTAAGTCGATCACCCACTAGCAAACCTTGGTAGAGAAGGCACCGTAAAAAATGAGTTTTTTTGGGCTTAATAGAAGTAGCCTATATTTGTTGAAATGCCTAGCCTAGATCCCTTCACAAGAATGAAGATTCTACCTAATATTGAATATATCAATTGGAACATGTTGTGGGGCCAATAAATGATATCCCAATGAAGGAGTGTATTGAGTGAAAAGGGTGGTTGTTGGTCAATGCCAATCCCTCTACCAAGGAATAAGAGAATTAACACCAATTTTATGTAAACATTCATCACGTATGGAACCTTGAACTTATACAATAACCTCTGCATCTGAATTTATTAGGTGGTATATTTTTTTGAAGTTGCTGCCAAGTGAGCCATTCTCTACTCTCTTTAAAAAAGAGGTCACTAATAACCTTTACACCTTTTATAAAAAGGCATAATCATTTAACCCAGGGGACCAGGGCAAAAGGAACATTGTGAAAGTTAAGACAAGGCGTCCATGAAAGGGACAAGTCTGTGGAAGCCCTTGTGTCCTTTAGAATTGGCCAAAATAAAATCTTTTAAAAGTTTTTCTAATTTGTTGTAGGTAGCATTTGAAGGGGCCCAACAAGAGGATTAGTAAAAATGTGTGGTGGCCAAAAATTTAAAGTAGATTTAAAACCTACCAGCCAAAGAGAGAGGCTTAGTTATCCAAAAATAAATCTTTTTTTTACTCTCTACACCACATATGACCATAAGTTAGAGGGAGAGGCCTAAAAGGCAAAAGGAATGCCCAGGAACTTGATCTGCAGCTCCGATAAAATCCACTACCATTGAAATTATTCAATCCAAGGAGGTTTAGGGTCTAGAGACTACCGGTAACATTGAGTCTTCCTCTATTGAATGGAATATATTGAGGCCAAACAAAATATATGTGAAGATTCCATGGTATTTTTAATGGATTATTCCTCCTCTTGGAGAGTGAGAAAGGAGTCATCCCCAAAATGATCATTTACAATTTGTCGATCAAACTGAGAGAGAGAAATGCCTTTCACCAAACCTCAGACAAAATAATTAGCTAGAAGATAGCTAAAACCTTCTAATGTAAGAAAATATAGGGAAGGTACCAAAGGGTAGCCTTGCCTTATGGAGCAATACAACTCAAACCAAGAAGACTGAGTGCCATTAATGGTAATATAAGCCCTTGTATCCTAAAAAATCATATTAATATTTTGAACAAACTTTGGACCAAAACCCAATGCTTGAAGTATTACCAAAATGAAGGGCCACTTAATGCAATCATAAACCTTTTCAAAGTCAATCTTAACACTGAGGGCCTTTTGATTAAAAAATCTAGCCTACTCCATACCTTCCCAGACAATGATGACATTATCCAAGATGAATCTATTTTGAATGAATCTTGTTTGTTTACTCCGAAAAATAAGAGGGATAATGTGTCTTACCCTAAGAGCCATAGCTTTGGCAATAATCTTATAGCAGACATTGAGCAGTGTAATAGGTCTCCAGTTTATGATAATTTCAAGATCACCAACATTGGGGATGAATTTATTATTACCCTGATTGATAAGGGTTCCCAAGGAATTGGTTAGAACTACTTTAGTGGAAACTCAATGCTGTTCAAGATAAATAGTGTCCCATAAAGTTTGATAAAACTCACACAGGAAACCATTCATTCTTGGGGCTTTGTCCACATCCATTTGTTTAACAGCCTCATGAAGGTCGTTAAGGGATAAAGGCCCGTCATAAGCAATTCCTTGAGAATTGGACACTTTTTAGGGCACTACATGAAGACATTGGAGGGGAGTCACCTCCCTTTCTAGAGAAGAGGCCTACAACAATAAAACCTTAGGATAATGATGCACAAAGGCTTATAAGATGTTTGAAATTTTTGTAAGTCAGGCATTTCCTTCCTTGAAAAATATAATTATATTAGTAGTTCTTCGAGAGTGTAAGAGAGAAAAGAAGTCCTTGGTTACTCTATCACCAATTTTGATTCAGTGCATACAATCTCTCAATTGAGCTCCTCTAGATTTATGTGTTTCTTAAATTTGGAATTTTTGCCTCCACTATGCCACTTGAGTTTGAGGTAAACATTAAAAGGTGCATGTTTTAACTCCTATGAGGCATGAATGAACTCACAGTTTGTAGTACTAAGCAAACACCTTTTGAATATAGTTTTTTGCTTGCCATAGATCTAAATAAATGTTGAAGTGTGACCCGGTGCCTTAGACCACCACTGAATCCAACTAGTATCTCCTTCTAGTCAAGGAACTAATTTCTAAATTCTAACAATATGCCCTGCCATTATTTCATGTTTGAGGTGAGTAGTATTGAGATAGAATTGCATGGATGCAAGCTTGACTTGAGGAGAAGTACATTAAAAATTAAATCAAATGGGGTGATGATCTAAGAGAAAAAATTCATGAATGACAGAGACATCCCTACCCTTGATTAGAGCAAAATAAAAAAGATCTTATTCAACAAGAAAATCTTTATTGAGATGCTAAAGCACCTTGTCATCGCCTTGGTAGAAGTAAGACCAGGTGAATCTCAAGGAGTCTGAATCCTTCCTTCAGTGGTTATTAGGATAAAAAAATCAAGTTTTTTGTGCATGTAGAACCACGCCTCCTACTCTCCTTCACACCATCACATTGGAAGGTTCCCTTCATTGTCCTTAGTCGACTCCACTATATTAAAGTCACCAAAAAGGATGCATGGGCATCTAAGAGAGAGTTGACCAACCATTGCCACATGACCACCCATTCCATAACATCATTGGAGGTATATAAATTATCTAGCCCAATAATGTAGTTGTTGAAATAAAAAAGGGTCCATGCCACCTGATGGGTGGGGTCTGAACCCTAAGAAATAATTTTCTACGCTAGCTCTAGAGACAAAAAAGTGATGGCCCCACCATGCCCAATGTCATGCCCAATGGCCTGACAGATGGCCCCAAACCAAATGATCCATGTTGCATGCTACATTAGGAAGCCATAAATCTTGACTTCATACAAACAAAGAATTTTCATGTTACTGAAAAACTGGCAATTTTTATTTACTACATACTTACATGGTGGATCAGTAAGACCTATAACATTTGAAGAGTATACAATCAGTAGACAGGATCAAGGTGCATGTTGTTCTCCTTAGAGAGACTTCCTAATGTGTCAAACTTATTATACATAAGGTTTTTGGGCATGTAATAATTTATTCTAAATGGTTGCCACATATGTACCATATAATCCTCCTTTTTAGGGGATGGAGATGGGTTGCGAGAATGTCATAAAATAGATTTTTTAGTATAGAGTGACCATGATCTTATCTTCTTTAGGGGCACTCACCCTAGGAGAGGGTTGTGCCTAGGAGACTGAAGGTGGTGTCTCCACCAATGAGGCCACTGCATGCAATGTACACACAATAAGAAGAAATACTTTGGTGGGTAAGGAAACCTTGCTAGTAGAGGTTGATGCAACATTGTTACTAGTAGATTAGAATGAAAAATTTTGTGGCTTGTCTCCACTTTTGGAAGAATTATTATTAATTTTTTTATTGGTGATGGTAGTCCAATTGTTAGCATTGTCATTCTAAGCTTTGGCATTAGATCTACCTTTTCATGAGGAGTAGGGTGTGTGTGAACCATCAAAAGGTGTTCCCAAATCATGTGGTCTGAGGATTGGCACCAAAATAAAGTGTCTAGTAAGTTGATATACAAAACATGCTAATAAAAATGGTTAGAGCCAATTTGTATATCAATAGAATCTTTTAAATCATGGAACAAATAAACTTCTACACAAGCCCTCTTTTGAGGATGAGCCATAGAAAATTTATTCTGCTCATGGTAGATGTAGTGTCATATGGGTTTTATGAGATGGTCAATAAAATCCTAGAGGTGGAGCGATAGGTTAGGAAATTTAACCTAGATGGGAACTTTCATTTTTGCATGCTTGGAGACTTGAAAGTATTGAGTCCAGTGAGATAATATGACCAAAGTGTTATAGATGAACCGAGGTACATGGTTAATAATAGCTTTACAGTGTTCTAGGTTAGAAAAGTGAAACAAAAAAAATCCCTTTATAAGGTTTTGGACTCCCTCAAGTTTCACACCATGGCCTTGCTAGTGTTTGTGAACCCATTGCTTTAGAAGGCTCTTTGGGGGTGACTCAATCAATAAAATAAGGAATTAAAGTAAAATTTTCAAATAAATGACAAGCTTTTTCAAATTTGAGCACATCTAGAATAACATCAGGTAATGGAGAATCAGAGTCATCAATATTACCTCATAGAAGACCTTTAGAATGAATTTCCTCACTTGATTTGGGTTCATGATTGTGCTCACTTGCTCCAACTTTCTATGCATCTATAGATGCAGAGATGGAGGTAGTGATCATTAAATAAAGGGTACCCCATATATACACATAATATTTTCAAACCTTTATTGATTACTGACACTTTATATCTTACAGGACCCTGTCAAGTCTCAATGTTTCTAAGTACATGCCTTTAGGGGTACATCAAGAAAAGTTTGGGCAAACCATCGGTGCTTCGTAGGATTGTTTTCCCTTTTGCCACTTTCCATCTACACACTTGTCTCCTAAAACCATTAACCATAAGCTTATTAATCTCAGTCCTACCTATTCAATTTTTTTCCTCTTTCCATCCCTTCGCTAATTTCTTTAACTCCCTTTTGGTCAGTCAGTTGTAATAGGTCAACTAGGTCAACCCAGTACAGTTTAGGAGTATTTTTCACTTTCTTAGCTTGTTATCCTTTTGACTAACCTATCTTAAACATAGTGAATTATCCTCAAAAACACACTATGTCAACCCTGTATAGCTGACATTTTTAGGAATATTTAGGGCAAAATTCACCTTTATATAAAAGTTTGTTTCCCACCATTTCATAAGAGAAGAATTAAGAGAAAAGAAGTGAAAATAAACATCTACTTATTGACCATTCTACTTAAATAATAAAGCTTAGGGTTCCATACTTTCTTTGGTGATATGGATCTTGTCTTCTGGAGAAGTCTTTTAGATGTTTAGATAGGTTGTGTAGCCTAGAGTTGATTCATCTTGGTTATCCTTACATACCATAACAATCTCATGTGAAGCACCTTGGCCAAGGGAGAGATTGAGGCTTGATGGGTTCATACTCATAGGCAAGTATTCCTAACTTTATTTTTCCCTTGTAAGAGTAGATAGACAATGCAATTTTATTATTCTCCTATGTATTAGGATTCTATATACATTGACGTATGTGTCTTCTAATACATGTTTAGTTTAGTTTATTTTATTGTTTCTAACCCCCGACTTTGTGCCACAAGCTTTGGTGTATACTAGATTAGATTTACTTTCTTATTATTAGAATAAGTGAATGATTTAAACATTAGGACTCCATTAGGTTTATTGTGTGATTGTGTTAGACTGAAAGCTTTGGAACCCTTCCTAACATGATATTTTGTGACAAGTGATCATCTAATCGGGTCTAGCAGATCCCCATATTGGTCATGCTCTCTCTTAACAAGTGTATCCCTAATCGGAAGTATAGGTATGCTCTATCCTCTCTAAGATAAGATTGATTTATAGACATGGTGCATTTTTTATTGCATATATTCATGTGAACCCAACATGAAACTAACCCATATAGGATTTCTTTCACTTATTTCATTTTTTTATCACCATTTATATCATATATTTTTACATACTAGATCGATTATGTCAACCTAGATATTTCTCTCTGTGTGCAGGTTTCTAGGAACAAGCAACTGGATCAACCTAGTCAAACCAGTATATGTTTCAATATTTTTAGACACCTATTTCAACCAACTAGGTTGACTCAGTTGACCCCTTATAGTTTCAACCCTCTCTAGCAAGTTCTTGCATAGCTTGATTGATCTTGTCGACCCGGTTTATAGGTTTTACCAACGCACTTCAAGGTTCTTCATCAATAATATTCCTTCATTGCATCTTTGATCCACCAAGGTTTATTTCTACCTCTCTATTTATTTATTTTCTATCTTTCCTTTCATATTTTGTAGTCTTTAAAACTACCCTTACATAGTCAACAAGATCGACCCTATCGACTTAGTTTTGTGTCTTATGTGTTATCTGAAATAATTGAATTAACCTTATCAACCCAGTTCATTTTTATATTTTGATTCCATAGTACAATTTTGACCCTATTAATCTTTTTCTATATTTTGTGTATATAGTTTCAATATTATACCTTGTTTCATGTTGGAGTTAACCTTATATCTATTAGTAATTAGTTCAAACCTTTCTTTTTTTATTACTTGCATGTGTAGAATAGCTCACATAGTTTAATTAGGAGACTTTTAATTAATCACTTGGTTTCACTATTTTTATTTTATGCACACATGAAAAAATCACAAAAACATAAATAAGCACTTTAACATTGTGTCTACCCAAGCCAACCTACTTGGATTTGATCACCAAGGGGGAAGCTGACTTGATGCTCTAGTCAAGTATAAAGCATGGTTAATGGTATATTCTGGCTAAGCACTTGACATCCTTATCACTATAGTGTGTGAAGTGAGGGGGTAGGACCCAATACCAATCATGTATCATTTCCACTATATTATTCCCTTTCAACCCAAACTACATGAAACCATCCTTTGATTGCTATCTAGTTCCTTACTTATAGCTAACTTCCACTCACATTAAGAATCATATCTTAATAATCTAATAAACATTTAGGTTGATCAATTAGTTATGTCTCTAGTTATCAAGTTGAATGCTTGCTATTTGCCCAATTGTGTGCATAAAAGATTACATTAGCCAAGGTTAGTACAAGATTTTGTTTTGTATGCTTCAATTGGATTCGTCAATGTTAATCCAATTGACTATCTATTTCCTTTTAGTACTTATTACTTTTCATTACTTGAAAAATTATCTTGTTTCATTTTCACAATTTGTTTTAAGATTTTTGAATTCCTTTTTTGCTTTATTGGATCAACCTAATAGTTTTTTTGCCTTATGTACACTATATTGGATCGACCTAGTTGACCCTGTATAGTTTTATAGTCTCTATTTTTGTGCTAGGTCAACCCAGTCGACCCTGTACTATTTCAATCACCTATTTGTTCTTTGATTACTCATCTCTCTTCTTTTCCTTTCATCATGAACTTTTTATTGGATAATGACACTGAGTTACAGTCAACAAACATGATGAACTTTACCAATCCTAATAGGGTCTCCCATAGATAGAGTAGGGTTTCTCTTTTGGATGCTAGTAATGTTCATATTATCACTCACACAATAAACTATGGGACCCCTCCTAATACCTCTTCACAACATAATCACATTTTCCCATTAGAAGACCAACCTAAGTTAGAGTATACTCTTGAAATGCTTTTTTTTTAATCTCTAAATTTCCTCAACATAGAGGAAAGGATCCTTTTACCAATTATAACGTCATGATGAGTGGTCAAACTGAAGAGCCTCATTCACTTAATCCTACATTCTCAATGGGATTTGGAGGTACCACTTTATTTGGTTCTCAACCTCTTCCTTCAACTTTGAATCCTTCTTATACCATGACATCTTCTTCGTTAACCCCTTCTACCTACATGCCTAGTATATCAACTAACATGGTAGGTTCTACATCAAGTGGGCCTCTACTAAGATCCACTATCCTTAATCCTTCCACTAGTTCATTGTTTTCTACTCAAGGCAATCATGCTTCTAGTTCTTCTTCCTCTCAACCATTCACTAGTCCATCTTTTGCTTCACAAGTAAATTTTGCCATTAGTACTGTTTACCCAATTTTGATCTATAGGTCAAAATTGGAAAACCCTATATGAAAAATTGACCTTGAGATATTTTAGGGGTTAATATCATGTCATAGTGTGATCTCAAGTCTCTTTGATGTATTATGAATGCTATTATCTTTGGATAATTTGTTGTCTAGGTCCTTTTATTTGCTTTGAGACATTTTAAGAGGTCTGAGCAGGGTTTAAAGAGCATTTTCAAAGTGCCAGATCTTGCATGCATAGCAGTTGTATAAGAAGCCAAAGTTTACATCTTTTGGCTAAGTTTAGCATGCAAAATTCCTTTGGAGGAGGTGTTACATGCAAAACCCATGGCAAAAGTACAAGTGTTAATTCTTTCAAGAAATTCATTTCGAGCTTTTTGTTTAAAGTGTTGAGAATTGTTTCAGATATTTTGTCTAAAATAATTTTCCCGAAAGGGTGCTTTTATAGGAAATGGTCCACTTCAACCTTTCTGAAGGATGTTTTTTTTGGAAAATTTCCCAAGTAATCTTCTCGAAGGCCACTTGCATCTCAAAAGGTCATCTTCAATTTTTTCAAAGGGCACTTCATTTTTCCCAAAGTGTGTTTTACATTTTTTTGAAAGGTAATTTCCCTTCGGATAATGGTCCTTTTCAAAATCTCTGAAGGTATTCTTCTTGAACTAAATAGTCCATTTTCAAAATCCGAAAGGTATTTTACAAAAACTCAAAGGATATTTTCCATTCGAAAGGGCATTTTACAAAAACTCAAAGGGACAATTTTTCTTTCAAAAGGTTCATTTGCAAGAAATCTGAAGGTATATTTATATAAAGTCGAAGGGTACTTTTCTATACAAAAGGGCAAAGGGACCATTTATAATTTTTTTGAAGGGTTATTTGCAAGAAACCTGAAGGGACATTTCTAAGAACTGAATGGACATTACAAAGTGTTGGAGGGTTATTTAAAAATTATCAAAGCATCATTTATTTTGGTATAAGGGCAAAAGGAGAAGTTTGAAGGGATAAATATGAAATCTTGAAGGAATAATTTCAAAAAAATTATCTGTAGAAGATTGTTAAGGAAAATTATCTAAGGAAAATATCCTAAAGGAATTCATGACAGGTTCACGAATGTCAACTTCAAGGTCATGGGCTAGTCGTTAAAATTTAAAAGCTTGGAAATAACCTAAGGGAAAATGTGAAGGTGAAAAATGGAAGAATACAAAGCATTTTCTATAGACAAAGCAAGCAAAAATGAGGCAGGTTAATGGTTCGAGTCATTATTGGTAGCTGACCAAATCGAAGAGCTCCTATGAAATCAATGAACATAGGTGTTAGGAGGATGGTTGGTAGTTAAAAAGAGCATTATCTAATTGTCATGATGAGTCTCATATCCATTGAGCCATGCTATGTGTCAGTTTCCCCATTTTTAGTTTCAAACACTCATGGATGATTTATGATGGAAACAATTATCTGTGCAAATTTAGAGGTTTTGTTCATCTTTTTGCCATTCTTATGACTGGTTTCAAACAAGTATATCTCTTGACATGGAATAACTCCCCCCACCTCTCTTCCACATGTAATTGTAACTGATTCTCTCATATGGACACATGTCCAAGTGACCCTTGAACTCCCTTTACTTGACCTCTCTCTCAAAGGCTATATATATGCATTCTTTTGGCTTATTGAAGGAGCCTCTACTGGGTATTGGGATAACTCTAGCCATATTTATACATGAAAGACTCTTGAAGAAATAATACAAGTTATTTTTCCATTCACATGTTATACTATTGAGTATTGGTTTAAATCTTGTTGTTATTGTTTAGTGAGAGGTCATCTTTCCTAACATGTCATCTTCAATTTCCTACCAAATGTGCAGAAAGAGTGTTGTTGCAGGTCCTTATTAGCATTCTTTCTTAGTGTATAGATAATTTAAAAGTGGTCTATGACTGTATTCCTTCTTGGAATCAATTGTTACCCTCCTAAAATTTTAAATGCCTTCTTCAATCTAACATGTGAAATAATGATGTGACAATGCACATGGAGTTGTGAGTTTTGTGTGAGAGAAACTTTATTGGTATTTAAGTAGCATATTTTTAGTTAAATAAGAGGAGATAAACATTGGTTCATCACCTTTTTATTCTTATTTGGTTTTCTTAACCCTTTTCATACACAAATTGTTAAGTTAACGAGAGAGCTTTAAAGGTGCATCAAAGGGATCTAGCCCCTTATCTAGAGATTGATCTCAATGAAATTATCACCCACAACAAGTGAGATGTTTCCATTATGCCACTTAGATGAGGAGATCTAAACATCTCTTCAAGGGTGTGAGTCCAAGTGACAACAATTTTTGGCATGCTTGAAGGGACTATTTGTCCAAGGAGTTGAATAATTCTTGGTGTGTTCTTTAACCAATCAGCCTTTTGGAGGTATTTTAATCAACACCAATGGAAACTCTGAGTTGAATCAGCTGGTCAAGCATCCCTAGTACATCAAGAAATCATATTTGGTATGTATAATCCCATTGTTGAGTAGTATGGACCTTATGTTCCTTCATATAGTTTTGATCAAGATCATGTTGTTCATGGAGTCACCTCAATAAGCTCTCCTAATTGTCCTTCTCCTAGTCAATCCAAGAGTGCCAAGGAGATAATGTTGGGGTTTGAGAATCAAATTTTGGAGGTAAATAGGTTGAATGAGAAAAATAGATATCAACAAGAGCTAATGTACAAGGAAGAATGTTTGTTTAGGCAAGCTCAAGCAATCCATGAAGGAGAAACTAGTAAGATGGAGGAGTCAACCCACATAAGGCAATCGACCTTGTATGCCTTTTTCCATCCCAAGACAACCTTCTCCCATACAAAAGAAACCCCCCTCTTGTACACCAAATCCTTTCTAACAAATAGCACTTGCTCACCAAAATAAAGTGAGCCAACCTTGTAGCCCATCTAATACATCTTATCCTATACCAAAACTAACTACTCTTGTGTTAATCCTTTACACCTACTAATCTAACACCAAAGGATATTAGACCAGCGTTCTATGGAGACTAACAAGTTCAATTCCTTAGATTCTGAGCCCTCCTTTGAAGAAAGTCACCCCATTTCCTCTGAAAACCAACACATCCATCCTCAAGCAACGCCTCCTATGCATGTGCAAATTCTTCCAAGTCTCCCTCAACCTCCTCAATCCCCTCAACATGATGTCAAGATTCTAAATTGGAGAAATGTCTATCATGAACCAGTTCAAGACCTTGAGAAAGTGAATGAAGTTGCTGCCTATCATCAAAAGGATAAATTTTTTGTCAAACAATATGAAATTGAAGAGGAGATTTATCCTATACAAACCCCTCCTAACTTTCCTCATGAAGAGATTCCCAATCCTTAGATCATGAGCTGGAGTGAAATAGTGAAATCATGGGGCAGGAAAGAAGAGAAGAGTATTGTTCAAGAGTGTGAAATGCAAAATCAAACTAGTCCTTCTCAAGTCCCTCCCACACTTTCTCATGAGGCTTTTTGTACTCCATGGTATCCTTAATGTACTTCCCATCTACATGTGATTCCTATGAACTCCAACAAAGAATATTCCAAGAAAATATAGCTAAATAAATTGAGGAATTAGAGGCAAAGATGAGGTTGCTTAGTTAAGGTGATATGGAAGGTTTAGACCTAAATGAAGATCCTATGCCTAAACACACCCCATCTACCTTTCATCATTAAAGTCCTCAAGTTAATTTTGATTTTGATGAAGTGTTGGTCAAGTGGAAGGAATAGAATCAAGTGATTTTGGCCCAAGGTTTGCCCCCTCTTTCTCATAATCTTTCAAAAAAAACCCTTAGATTCCATTCCCCATCTAAAGTTGAGATTCCTTGTGTTGAATTTTATTACCTGGTTGATGAAGAATGTTTTCCTTGTGTTGAGGAACCTATCTTGAGAAAGGCAAGTTAAGAAGAATATGATCAATTAATGACCAATCAAGGAGACTTCATGAGTGTAGATGAGGAGGAAATCACCAGAGGTACCCACCTTGGTGAACAAAAAGACAATTTACAAACTTTTGCCTCCATTCCTGATGAGGAGGAAATGATCATTGATTCTTTTCTTACTTTGTAAGATACTATGGATGGACTAGGAGAGGATCTTGATCAGACTTTGGATGACTTGTTTGAAGTCATTTAAGCAAGCAATACTCCTCTTCAAGGAAACTATTAGCTAGTTAAATATGGGGAAGGCAACATAGGTACACAAGAAAGTATACAAAGGAAAAGTATTCTTTAAAATATTCCTATTCAAGAGGCTTATGCATATGATGATGACATGTTTGAAGTCATTAAAATGGGATATCATCTTATTAGTCAGTTGGAAGAAACACATTAGATCTTAAGAAATTGAACAAGTTCTTATTCGCCTAAATTTTATAAAGAACATGGAACCAATCCTCTTAGAGATATGCCTACTAAAGAAATTCAAGTTGAGCATGAGATGAAGAGTGGGAAGTAGCATGGAGTATGTGAAAATGTTCAAGAGGAATATGTCTTTATTGGAGATCTATTCAAATTTGATCTACTTGAGATCAAATCAGGTGAGGTGACAAGCAAGAGGTATGGGTCACCAAACTCCTACTTTAGCAAACCACTTGTTTGGCACCATGAGCTTTCTTATCATAGAAGAGACCTAAGGAGTTTCCCCTTTGATCCAAGAGGGGGAAGAACATATTTGTTTATCTATTCATAATTATTTTTCTTTATAATATGTCCTATTTTCTCTAAGTGCTTATTCACATATGTGTGTCTTTTGTTTTTGTTTTCTTGGTTCTGTGTGTCCTTGTTTTACTTTGTGTTGTTGAGGTAGCGGCTAGTTATCTTGTGTTCATCAAATTTAAGTCAATGGCCAATGCCTCATTTTTTTATTGTCCTTAGATGACACCATTCCCAATGGACTAATAAGGCTTCTGGTCTAGTCAGTGTAACATACATACTGTTAAGGTGTGGAGCTAAAAGCTTCATCAAAGGAGCGGATTGCAGAGTTATAGGACTACACAGTCACCGGCGTCGGTCAGGAGTGATTGACGTCAGTCAGGAGTAGACCAGGAGATGCCAGCATTGGTCAGGGATCGGCCGACGTCGGTCACAGGCAAGCAGGCAGGAACCGATGTCAGTTACCTGTGCATCCAGAATGTTATTTCTGTGGACAGAACAAAATGTTTGCATGATGGGATTAAGTGATAGTCTTAAGTCTGCATCTCTATTTTGAGTAAGACTAAGTTGAGCCCTTATTTAGATAGGTGCATCTGATAGTTGTAATTGCATTGCTCATGTTTCCTAATATTATATATTGGGATATATTTTCATAGCTCATTACTGAATTGGTAAAAGGACAGTACTATATAATATATGTACATGTGAATCAATCCAAGTGTTGGAGTTGATTGTAGCTCTTGAAGGAAAGAGATCTAGGAAGAGATCTGTACATCACAGAGAGGTGTGGAAGAAAATAAGTGTATTCAATTGTATTCCTTCTGTAAAGAGTTTAATACAAGTTTTCAGGGTGGTTTCTTGTATCTCTTATTTCTTGCAAATTCTGATTCTAGTTGTTTATCTTTCTGATTTAATTCTGCATTAATTGCTTGCATAAGTGTAATCAAGATTGTTGGTTGATCCCCAACAAGTTGGTATCAGATCTCAGGTTCACTAACAGGTGGTTTAGATCTGTGTAGTGTGTATTGATTACAGGTTACTCACAGGGATTTCTATTTGAGTGGGAGAAGCAATGGCAGAAGAAAACAAACTGAGAATGGAGAAGTTTAATGGCAAGAATTACCAATTATGGAGATTGCAGATAGAGGATTATCTGTATCAAAAGGACCTATACTTACCATTAGGTGGGATTGCAAAGAAGCCCATAGACATGGATGATGAAGAATGGGAAGTTCTTGAAAGAAAGGCTATGGGGTCTATAAGACTGAGTCTAGCATCTACTGTGATATCTAATCTATCACAAGCAAAGTCAACGATAGAGTTAATGTCTACTTTAGAAAATATGTATGAAAAACCCTCAGCTTCAAATAAGGTTTATCTTATGAAGCAGTTATTCAATTTGCAAATGCATGAAGGTGGATCTGTGTCTAACCATCTAAATGATTTCCATGGAATTGTAAATCAATTAAGTTCAGTCAAAATTGTGTTTGATGATGAAATAAAAGCTCTATTAATATTATGCTCATTACCAGAGAGTTGGCATAGCCTGGTAATGGCAGTTAGTAATACTACTTCTAGCTCAAATATTTTAAAAGTAGATGATGTTGTTAGTGTTATCTTGAATGAAGAAATCTGCAGGAAAAGCACAGAGTAAACATCAGGGAACGCTTTAAGTTTTGAGAATAGGGGAAGGCAGAAAGAGAAGAGCAAGAAAGGGAGATCAAGGTCTAAATCAAAGATGAGAGGAAGATCCAAATCAAGAAATGGCAGGAGGACAGCCTGCTAGAATTGTGGAAAGATAGGGCACATAAGTAAAGATTGCTGGTCAAAGCCTAAGGAGGACAATCAGCACGAAGGAAAAGAGGAAGTAAAGATTGCAGGTATTGCACAAGATGCTTTAATATTCTCTTTTCATAATAATATAGAATCTTGGGTGTTAGATTCTGGTGCATCTTTTCATGCTACCCCCAATAGAGAATATTTCAGTGACTATGTCCAAGGAGACTTTGGAATAGTGTACTTAGGGGATGATGAGCCATGTAGAATGATTGGCAAAGGTAAAGTTCAGCTAAAGATGCAGAATGGCAACACATGGGTGTTGAGAGATGTAATGCATGTTCCTAGCTTAAAGAGAAATTTGATTTCTATAGAAAAGTTAGGGGATGAGGGTTCTACAGTAACTCTCACAGCTGAAACTTGGAAGGTTACCAAGGGTGCACTTGTGGTAGCCAGAGGTAAGAGAGAAGGTACTCTCTATTTATGTAATTGTATTAATAACAATTCTCCTTCTATATTATCTACTTCAGATGTAGATGCAAAGATGTGGCATCATAGGCTTGGCCACATGAGTGAGAAGGGAATGACAATTCTTAAGTCAAGAGGTAAGCTTTCAGATTTGAAAAGCATAGATCTAGATTTTTGTGAGCACTGTGTTTTTGGGAAACAGAAGAGAGTGAGTTTTCTCAAGACTGGGTCAACAAAGAAGAGGCATAAGCTGTAGCTTGTTCACATAGACGTGTGGGGACCATCTCAAGTTGCTTCTATTGGAGGATCACAGTACTATGTTTCGTTCATAGATGATGCTACAAGAAAGGTATGGGTCTATTGTGTTAAAAAGAAATCTGATGTATTTGAAACCTTTAATATTTGGAAAGCTATGGTTGAGAATGAAATAGGTAGGAGATTGAAGTGCCTGAGATCTGACAATGGTGGTGAGTTCTGCAGTCACAAGTTCAAATGGTATTGCTATATGCATGGAATACACAAGCAAAGGACTGTTCCAAGGACACCTTAGCAAAATGGAGTTGCTGAAAGGATGAACAGAATAATTATGGAGTGTGCACGGTGTATGAGGTTGCATGCTAGGTTCCCCTTAGAGTTTTGGGCAGAAGCGGTGGATACAGCAGTGTACCTGATTAATAGAGGACCCTCTACAGCACTGGATGGTGGAATTCTAGAAGAGGCATGGATAGGTAAAAAGGTAGATCTCTCATATCTCAAAGTTTTTGGTTGTGAAACCTTTGTGCACGTTGATAAGGAAAATAGAAAGAAGCTGGATGCTAAGTCTATGAGGTGAACATTTATTGGCTATGGCTTAGGAGATTTTGGTTTCAAATTTTGGAATCTAGGAACTAACAAAATAATTAGGAGCTGTGATGTTGTTTTCAATGAAAAAGTGATGTATAGTGATCAGCTGAAGAAGCTGAATCAATCTGGGTAGAGCAATGGAGAATTGGACGAGGTGACAGTCCAAAATGAGCTCACGAGAAGAAGAAATAATCACTTATAGGAAAACACAGAGATCGACGTCGGCCAGGTAGGAATCGACGTCGACAGAATAGGAATCAATGTCGGTCAGACAGTGACCGACGTTGGCCAGGCAGGAATCGACGTCGGTCATGAAGAAATGACGTCAGTCAGTAACAGGCCTAGAAGTGACCGAGGTCGGTCACTATCAAAGATTTTAGGCAAACAGCATGTTATGAATGAGTCTTAGACACCTATCAGGAGGTCAGAAAGGGTAGGTAAACCTCCAATTCAATATTCCCCTTCATTATTCTATTTATTACTTACTGATGGTGGAGAACCAGAGAGTTTTTAAGAAGCAATATAGGTAGAGTCCAAGAATCAGTGGGAGCGTGGCATGGTTGAGGAAATGGAGTCCTTGAAAGAGAACCAGACATGGGATTTGGTTGAGCTGCCAGTAGGAAAGAAGACACTGAAGAACAGATGGACCTATAGATTAAAAGAAGGGGAATGGACAGATGAGATATAAGGCCAGATTAGTAGTGAAAGGATTTACACAAAAACCAGGAATTGACTTTGGTGAGATTTTTTCTCTTATAGTTAAAATGACTTCTATACAGACTGTATTGTCTTTAGTTGCTATTGAGGATTTGCATCTTGAGCATCTTGATGTTAAGACAGTGTTTCTTCATGGAGAGTTGGATGAAGAAATATATATGGAACAGCCGGAAGGATTTGAGGTCAAAGGTAAGGAGAAGCTAGTGTGCAGATTGAAGAAAAGCTTGCATGCCCTTAAGCAAGCTCCTAGATAATGGTACTTGAGATTTGATAGGTTTATGACTGAGCATGGCTACAGTAGGTGTCAATCTGACCTTTGTGTATATTTTAAGAGATTGGATAATAGTAGATATATTATTTTGTTGTTGTATGTAGATGATATGTTGGTTGCAGGATCACACATATAGGATATCTCTAAGCTTAAGGTGAAATTATCTCACACGTTTGTCATGAAAGATTTGGGAGCAGCAAAGAAAATCCTTGGCATGAATATTAAGAGAGACAGGAAAAATCACAGGTTGATTTTATCTCAAGAGGATTATGTGATCAAGGTGTTGAAACGGTTCAATATGCAGGATGCGAAATCGGTAAGCACACCTATGGCTGGACATTTTAAGTTAAGTAAAGAACAATGTCCTAATTCACATGATGACGTAGAGTACATGAGGAAAGTTCCATATTCTTCCGCAGTAGGAAGTTTAATGTATGCAATGGTTTGTACTAAACCAGATATTGCCCAAGCAGTGGGAGTTGTAAGTAAGTATATGGCCAATCCAGGGAAGGAACACTAGAAAGTAGTTCAGTGGATCCTTAGATATCTGAGAGGAACCAGCAGTAAGCATTTGTGCTATGGTGGTTCAAATACTTCTCTACATGGTTATGTAGATTCAGATATGGCAGGGGATTTGGATGGCAGGAGGAGCACCATAGGATATGTTTTCACTGTAGGTGGAACAGCAGTTAGTTGGATTTCTAAGTTGCAGAAGGTTGTTGCCTTGTCAACTACAGAAGTAGAATATATTGCAGTCACAGAGGCTAGCAAAGAGATGATATGGATGACATGGTTCATGGAAGAGCTAGGAAAGGAGCAAGAGAGTTTCAGATTGTATAGTGACAGTCAGAGTGCAATTCATTTGGCTAAGAATTATGCCTTTCATTCAAGAACAAAGCACATACAGCTAAGGTACCACTTCATATGATAGGTATTGGAAGATGGTGAGTTGAAGTTGGAGAAGATCCATACAGATAAGAATCCCGTGGATATGCTAACCAAGCCAGTAACAAAGGAGAAGTTGAATCTTCATTCAACTTCTGTTGGTCTTCATGATTGAGTTGAAGATGGAGGAGCTAGAAGATGTTGCTGTACAGGTACTGGTGCAACTTTTTATCTCCAAGTGGGAGATTGTTAAGGTGTGGAGCTAAAAGCTTCATCAAAGGAGTGGATTATAGAGTTACAGGACTACACAGTCACTAGCGTTGGTCAGGAGCAGACCAAGAGATGCCAGTGTCGGTCAGGGATCAGCTGATGTCAATCACAGGCAAGCAGGCAGGAACCGATGTCGGTTACCTGTGCATCCAGAATGCTATTTCCCTGGATAGAACAGAATGTTTGCATGATGGGATTAAGTGATAGTCTTATGTCTGCATCTCTATTTTGAGTAAGACTGAGTTGAGCCCTTGTTTAGATAGGTGCATCTGATAGTTGTAATTGCATTGCTCATGTTTCCTAATATTATATATTGGGATAGATTTTTATAGCTCATTATTGAATTGGTAAAAGGACAGTACTGTATAATATATGTACATCTGAATCAATCCAAGTGTTGGAGTTGATTGTAGCTCTTGAAGGAAAGAGATCTAGGAAGAGATTTGTACATCACAGAGAGGTGTGGAAGAAAAGAAGTTTCTTCAATTGTATTCCTTTTGTAAAGAGTTTAATACAAGTTTTCAAGGTGGTTTCTTGTATCTCTTGTTTCTTGCAAATTCTGATTCTAGTTGTTTATCTTTCTGATTTAATTCCGCATTAATTGCTTGCATAAGTGTAATCAAGATTGTTGGTTGATCCCCAACACATACTACCCCTACGAGTCACCAATTTATTGACCCAATTTTGACTTGCAGGTCAAAATTGGGCAACCATATATGAAAACATGGTCTTTAGATCTTTTAAGGGTTAATATCATGTTATAATTGATCTTAGATCTCTTTGATGTATTATGAATGCTATTACCATTAGAAATTTTATTGTCTAGGTCCTTTTATTTGCTTAATTCATTCTAAGAAGTCTAAGCAGGTTTAAAGAGCATTTTCAAGGAACCAGATCTTGTACACACAACAACTGTAGAAGTAGCCTAAATTTACATCTTTTGGCTAAGTTTAGTATGTAGAATTCCTTCAGATAAGGTGTTACATACAAAACCCATAGCAAAAGTACAAGTGTTAATTATTTTGAGAGATTCATTTTGGGCTTTTTGTTTATAGTGTCAAGAATTATTTTAGACATTTTATCCAAAACAATTTTCCCAAAAGGGTGATTCTACAGGAAATAGTTCATTCATCCTTTTTGAAGGATAATTTTTTCATAAAATGTCCCAAGTAATCTTCTTGAAGGCCACTTTCAAGTCAAAAGGTCATCTTCAATTTTTCTTAAGGGCACTTCATTTTTCCTAAAGGGTATTTACATATTTTCAAAGGGTACTTTCCCTTTAGAGCATGGTCCTCTTCAAAATATCTGAAGGTATTCATCTTGAACTAAATGGTCCATTTTCAAAAGTTGAAAGGTACTTTACAAAAACCCAAAGGTATTTTCCTTTCAGAAGGGCATTTTACAAAAACTCGAAGGGACAATTTTCCTTTTGGAAGGTTCATTTGCAAGAACTCTGAAGGTCTATTTCTAGAAATCTAAAGAGTACTTTTCTCGATAAAAGGGAAAAGGGACCATTTACAATTTTTCTAAAAGGTCATTTGCGAGAAACCCAAAGAGACATTTCCTAGAACCAAATGGACATTACAAAGTGTCAGAGGGTCATTTACAAATTTTTGAAGGATCATTTCTTTCGATCGAAGGGAAAAAGGAGAAGTTCGACGAGCCAAATGGGAAACCCTGAAGGAATTCTTTTAGAGAAATTATCCACATAAGATTATTTGAGAAAAATTTTTGAGGAAAATATCTTGAAATAATTCATGATGGGTCCACAAACATCAACTTGAGGGTCATGGGCTGGCCTTTAGAATTTAAAATATTGACATGAACCTGAGCACAAATGTAGATGTGACAAATGGAAAAACCCCAAGCATCTGGTGCAAATAAACCAAGTGAAAAAATAGGTAGGTTGATGGTCTGAGTCATTGTTGGTAGTCAACCAAATCAAATAACTCCTATGAAATTGATGAACACAGGTGTCAAGAGGATGGCTGGAAATTAGAAAGAACATTCTCTAACTACCATGATGAGTCTCATATCCATTGAGCTATGTTATGTGTCAGTTTACCCATTTTTAGTTTCAAACACTCATGGGTGATCTATGATGGAGGCAGTTACCCATACAAATTTTGGAGGTTTTGCACCACTTTTGACCATCCTTATGACTGGTTTCAAATAAGTATACATCTTAACATGGCGTAACTCACCCCACCTCTCTTCAACATGCAATTGTAATTCATTTTCTCATATGGACACATATCCAAGTGACCCTTGAACTCCCTTTGTTTGACCTCTCTCTCAAAGGCTATATATATGCATTATTTTGGATTGTTGAAGGAGCCTCTACTGGTTATTAGGGAAAATATAGCTAGATTTGTACTTGAAAGACTCTTGAAGAAATAATACAATTAATTTTTCCACTCACATGATATACTATTGATTATTGGTTCAAATCATTTTGTTCTTGTTTAGTGAGAGGTCATCTTTCCTAACATGTCATCTTCGGTTACCTACCAAATGTGCAGAAAGAGTATCGTTATAGGTCCTTGTTAGTATTCTATTCCTAGTGTATAGATGTTTTAGAAGTGGTTTATGAATGTATTCCTTCTTTAAATCATCTATTACTCTCCTAAAATTTTGAATGCCTTCTTGAATCTAACATATGAAATGTTAATGTGACAATGCACAAGGAATTGTGAGTTTTGTGTGAGAGAAACTTTTTTAGTCTTTAAGTAGCATATTTTATATAAAATAGGAGGATATAAACATTGGTACATCACATTTTTGGTTTCTTAATTGTTTTACTTAACCCTTTTCATACACAAATTGTTAAGTTAGAGAGAGATATTTATTGGTGCATCAAGGGGAGCTATCCCCTTAACTAGAGATTCATCTCAACAAAATTGTTACCCACATAAAGAGAGATGTTTGCATTGTGCCACTTGGATGAGGAGATCTGAGCATCTCCTCAAGGGTGAAAATCCAAGTGACAACAAGTACCTCACATTCTCATAATTCTTCTCAAACTCACATCAACACTAATAGCAATACCCAAGCCACTAATACTAACACAAATAAAAATTTTAATGCATATAATGTTAATCAAACACATCAAATTTTATTTCAAAATCTCAGTTAAATGAATACCTTTCAAGCACATAACACAAATCAAATGATGAGAATGCAAAACCACCTTCTTAATCTTCAATCTCATCTATAACCAACGGTTTAGGGCACACATAACTAGAATGTTCCCCCTCCTCCTCTTCGATATTCTTAAGGAAATATCATTCATCAACCTCCTTTAGTCAATAAAACCATCAAGAATTTACAAAATGAACCACTCACTACTCAAATTGCCAACATTGATATAGAAATTATAACACCTACAATTTCTTATAATGGATCAACTGATCCCACCCTTCACCTCAAAACATTTGGAAATCTTTACAAGGATTGGGTCAAATTAAAAACCTTTACCACTACCAAACTCCTAGCCAAAACCTTCACGGGTGATGCTTTAGATTGATACAATCAACTTAGAGCTCATTCCATTTCTAGATTGGAGGACTTAGTAAATGCTTTAGTGCAATAATTACAAACTAATGATCTTCTTGAAAACACTTTGGCCCATTTCATTAATTGCAAACAACATGAGAATGAAATTGCCCAAGCCTTTGTTAAGAGATGGAAGACTTTGTCAAATAAATGTGAACATAACATGGCAGATGACAATCTTTTTCATCTCTTTACAAATGCTCTCTTTCTTAAATTATAATATCAGGTTTACACTCTATGTCTCCATGCTTGCAGGAGGATATTGACCAAGTTAAATTTCAAGATTTCCTAATGCATAAATTTGAGCCACCTCAACCTTCTATGGGTCCTCATCTCTCACTCAAAAACAAAAACCATAATATCACTAATGAAAGTGTTACCGGTTCTTATAACACCATTCACAATGTTTAAGCTATCATTCCTAATCCTTCTTTATAACAAACTCCTTCTCAACAATATACTAATCCTCACTTTTCTTCACCAAATAACATCAATGTTCACAAGCCTCTATCCTTAGCTAAATAGCATAAACATCTACCTTGGCCTCTTCCATGAGAGCTTGATCCTACTCATCTTATGAAATCTTGGTATAATCCTAACAAGTTTTGTTAGTTTCACGCTAGTTGGGGTCATTATCATGAGACTTATAGATAGGTTCATAATTTATTTATGTATTTTATTCTTGGCCCTAATTTCAATCATTATTTCATTATCTATAAGTGTCAACAAGCCTATGACATTGCTTTCAAGGACTATAAGTCACATGATAAAAATCAAGCCTTGAATCAAGCCAATGCTCATTTGGATATTTACAAATATACTTTACCTAATCATCAACCTATTCAAGATAACCAAGACAAGCCCACTCCACCTTCATCTAAGGCACATCGTGTTATCCAGGATTATTCTCCAACTCATCTAAATGAGTTGGGGCAAGATGACCTTATTAATTTTAATGATCTAATCTATGATTCTTCCCTTGATAACACATCCCATAATATTTCTACCACTCTTCCATCATCTTCTAATATCAATAATAACCAAGCATCTACTAACACTTCTTCTAATTCTCAAAATCAACTTGAACCAATCACTTCTTCATCTCCACATGATTTATAACCTTTTTCTAAACATCCTTATTCTCATTCTTATCAACAAAAAATTTAATGTACTTCAGCTCCTCCTTTCGAGGACCTCCTTAACTATTACGCACCTATATCTAACAAAAATTGTATGGGTTATGATGAATGGGATCCCATTATGTAAATCTCTAATCTCCCATCCTAAATTCCATTTATTGAGCTTATGAGGACTTCCCCATGTCATATAAACTGCCTTATGTAGTTATTATTTGAGGTGAATGTCCCTCATCCTCCCCTAGCAAGATGAGAGGTAGCTTTATCTGGTTTTGAAGATAGTATTTTACAATAATGTGAGGACATGTCTATCAACATTGATGAATCTATAGACACTTCTATCTCTTTAAAATTTCTCATAGATTCTATGATTCTTGATGAGATTTTGCTTCATGCAGATGATCTTCACTTATTTATAAGCATCCAAATAGGTAATATCTGAGTCAAGCATGCATTAATTAATGAGGGTTCTGACATATGTGTCACTTCTCTTGATTTCATTAAGACTCTTAGATATTCCAAATTTAATCTTAAATCTACACGTAACACATGCCAAGGATATGATAGACACAAAATGCCTCCTCTAGGTTACCATCCCACCTATCATCGTCTGTGTGAAGGTGATGATCTTTAACTTCCCTCTTTCTTATAAAAGTTTTAATAGACACCACTTATCAGGAGGAAAATAAGAGGGCATTCTTTAAATTATTACTTTAATATAGTATTAAAAATAATTTAAAAGCTAAAATACTTTTAATCTAAAATAAGAAAACCAAGCAGCGACTATTCAATACCTACAATCTATGAATGGAATTTCATATTGCTATATTACTAATGGGTGAAAGTTCCATATGTTTCAATGCAATTAATTCTCCATTAACCACTACATTCTACAACTTCTCAATTATAATAGTCTCCAGGAATCTCAGTCCCATAACACTTAACACTAGACTCTCACATCTGAGAATGGTAAGCTCCTCAACACCCACAAGACTTGGAAACTCTCCTAGATTTTATATACTCATTTATGCCAAACTTTATCACATTAACATTCCCTAATAGTTTTTTCAAAATTTTTTGATGACACACCTCAAGCTTATTGAGCTTCTCACATCCATCAATTGTAATCCTCTCGAGGAAACTTTGACATTAAAAAGCTATCAATTCTTCTAGTCGAGGACAATGTTGAATACTAAATATTGCAAGCTTTGGAAATTTTGACACTTTTATTGTTCTCAAATTATTACAACCATCCAATAGAAGACCATTCAGCTTCAAATAGACACTAATTAAAACACTCTTTAGGTAGGTTAGGTGGAAAAACATGGCAACTCTTCAAGCTATAGACATTTATGAATCTTTAATTCCTCTAGTTGAGGACAATGTTGAATGATAAATATTGCAATCTATGGAAGTTTAGACACTTCTACTATTCTCATATTATTACAACCATCCAATAGAAGACCATTTAGCTTCAAATAGTTAACAATTGAAACACTCTCTAGGCAGCTCAGATGGAAAAGACATGGCAACTCCTCAAGCTGTTGACATCCATGAATCTTCAACTTTACAATATTTTTAAGATCAAATATTCTTGATATAAATTTCAAGTTTTCACAAACAATCAAGTGAAAACTACTGTGTTTTTACCATATTTAAATCTAGCACAGTCAGGTTTTCCATAGAAACAAGGTGGAGAGGTTCGGATAATGATATCCACTAGCTAAGATCTCAGTTACAGTAGGGGACCATCCCTTGTTATTCAAATCCAATGTTACTCTTAATTGGAAAAAAAGAGAGGATAGAAGAAGGGAACTCTTTTCTATTATTGGAGGCATATTCAAAACTTAACTTGTAACATCCTTTAAACAAAATTATAAATATAAAACCATTAATTGATTTACAATTAGAAGTATAATTATACTATTATTATTGATATAGATAGAAAATTAGTTAAATTTATAATTAAAAATATCAAAGTATATATAATTGAAATTATATATATAGACGCACGCACGCACGCACGCACACACACACACACACACACACACACACACACACACACACACACACACACACACACACACACACACACACACACACACACACACACACACACACACACACACACACAAATTTGAGTAATGAAAATAAGCTTAAGTGTAGTAAATGAAAGATAGAAGGAATCAATGAATTGGTAAAAAGGTTATAAAATGATCACACCTTGGTTTTTCTATAGATTTGAGTTTGTATTCTTACAATATTAACTATACTTGATGTATTACTCAATTTTTAGACTTCCACATTGATTTGAGACAAACGTGTACCTATACAAGCTTATCCTATTAAGCCAAAAAACCCTTGGCCACTTTAGTCATATTCCTATGTGATCAAGTGTCTTTGTAGGATTTCATAATTTGACTTTTTTAATGTCTATGTGTTGTGTCTTCTTGATTGTGATTGTATATTCAATTCTTAGATGTTAGGGTATAATGTTTTATATGTATGAATCTTCATTTTGACTTAGCTTGCACACTCCAAAATAAAACACAAGTAATGGAGTCAAGAAACTGCTAAAGTAGTGTTAGAAATTATCCATCATGCATGCTCGTAATTAGACCTATAAATTGATATGTGGTGTGTGAATGGAATAGATCTAGTAATGGTTTCAATCTCTTCTTCCCTATAAGTGACTATTACAACTACTATAGTCTAATTATCCTCCTTTCGTACAAGGAAATTTGTCAAAATACTAAGATAGTTAAGTGTTGCAAGTGTGTAACATTTGAATGCCTGAAACTTTAATTAATATTTTATTATGGATATACTTCAAGCATCGATGTAAAAAATATGGGATTTCATGTCTTATGTATCCCTTGAATGTCCTAATAATGTGTCAAACACATTAGTAATGGGTAAAACTAAAAACTAAGTAGTGATAGTTATAGGCCTTACCATAAGTAGTGACACAATGACCCAAAGAAGGTTTTTATGTTTTCCACTAAATCCATTTATTATGTCCATTGTACTAATAAATTCACTATGTATGTACCAAGACTAGTAAGTAATGTCATAGTGCATACGTTTTCACTTGATAAGTTGTCCACCATAACACTATGTATGGGATGTGAGTCAATAAAATCAATTATGAATCTTCATTTTGACTTAACTTGCACACTCCAAAATAAAACACAAGTACTAGAGTAAAGAAACTACTAAAGTAGTGTTAGAAATTATGCATCATGCATGCTCGCAATTAGACCTATAAATTATTATTTGGTGTGTGAATTGAATAGCTATAGTAATGGTTTCAATATCCTCTTCCCTATAAGTGACTATTACAACTACTATAGTCTAATTACCTTCCTTTCGTACAAGGAAATTTGTCAAAAGACTAAAATAGTTAAGTGTTGCAAGTGTGTAACATTTGAATGCCTAAAACTTTAACTAATTTTTTATTATGAATATACTTCAAGCATCGATGTAAAAACTATGGGATTTCATGTCTTATGTATCCTTTAGATGTCCTAATAATGTGTCAAACACATTAGTATTGGGAAAAACTAAAAACCAAGTAGTGATAGTTGTAGGCCTTACCATAAGTAGTGGCACAATGACCCAAAGAAGGTTTTTATGTTTTCCTCTAAATCCATTTATTATTTCCATTATACTAATAAATTCTCTACGTATGTACCCAAGACTAGTAACTAATGTCAAAGCGCATATGTTTTCACTTGATAGGTTGTCCACCATAACACTATGTATGGGATGTGAGTCAACAAAATCAAGTATAAATAAAGGCACATTGGTAGAACAATGGTCTAAGTTTTATTGGAATTATCCCTATGCATAGTGGGGATCAACAAATTCTGAGAGCCCTACACCTATGCCTATAAAATGTTTATGTGTGTGTTCACTTCTTCAATCTTACAATCTAATACATGTTTTATACCTCTTTTATCCAAACCCTAATTATGTTTGATTAACCATAATATGCCCTCAAAAAGGGTTAATATTATGTATTAAATAACCCCAACCACTACCCATTAAATGGATAATCATTTCCTACATTATAATACACTAAAAAGGGCTCAAACCACCTGTAGCTCTCATACTTACAGGTGTGTGTACAAAATCATAGAAAATCTAGAACATAGTCTTATCTTTTGATCTTTGATACTTGACACCATGCAAATTTGACCATATGTATTCTAATCTTTGAAGATTTTAGATGTGTATATGAATTTTTAATAATCTTTCAAGAAAGTGCTAGGTATTTCAAGTGATTCTCAAGTGATATCCTTAGAGGTGATATGTATATATAGATGACCCTTCATTAATTTCCCACCATGACTAACCCATGAAACATGTGTAGATTGGCCTAATGGAGACTTCCAATTTTTAAAAATAGTCATTTAGGTCCCCTAGACACTACCAATAGAGGGAGACCCTTATGATAACCAATATTGTATGGATATCTTGGAATTGAAAAATAAGGATCTAAGATATGGAGAATGTTTATCTGTGATTCTGAAGATGATCCTATATAGATCAAGTTGATCTTGAATAAATATGTTTGATAGATATAGGTGGCTAAGATAGTATTATGGGTAGACTGATAGAGGGAATGTGTGTGCAAGATCAGATATATGTGTATTTTCCAACTATGTCAAATTATGTCAAAGATTATATGTTTCTAAAGTGTCAAAGACCAAATTTAGGTGTCTTCAATATGGCATTGTAAACTATAATTCTATTATCACAAATTACATTATTCTTGATAATGGTTCTAGAGAAAACCCTATTTAAATTTCATTATTATCCCATCTAGGTTGTATTAAATATAATTTACTTCAAAAAATAAGTATATTACATAGTTATGATGGTCATCAATACACACCCTTATGTGGTATTACTCTTATACTCATAATTGGTCCTTAAACACATCTAGTTTGGTTCTATGTTATACCTGATATGGGATCCTATAATTTATTTTTTGGACACCCTTGACTTAATAATATGATACTGATACTTAATAATTACATAATTACATAAAACATTTGCATAATAATAAAGTATAAGTTATACGTGGCTAACCATATGAGAGACACCTCAAAGATCGCATGAACAAAAAAATGACAATCCACAAAAGATGTATATTATTTAATCTAAAGTGATCCCAACATATTTAAAATTATCATTACCATGATATGAGGCACCTATTACATTTTTTTTATGTAGATCATTATCCATTTCATAATCGTCCATACATCTAGCTCGTTTAGTTTTTAATTTGAGATACATAGAACTTAGCCATTCATTTCGTAAGATTGACTTGAAACCAAGACTATTTATAGTATCATGATTCACTCATAAATATTCCATAATAGATCTATAATCATATGATATACATATCCATTTTATGTATGATGATAGCTATTACACATCTCTCACAATTTATTTTTCTAATGCATCGACTGATACATCTAACTCCTATAATGCATATCATGGTAGTATAGACCAAATTATTGAATAGTCTTTTTAACCTGCATCATTTGCTTATTTGATACCTCATTATTTTACCATAAAATTCTTGTTTTACATTTCTTACTTATTCTTTGTGTCATGTATTGCATGTGCTCTTCTTATTAGAGATTGATCACACCCTTTTGTCTACTTGATTTGGCACCTTCATGCTTGCCTTCTATTTTCATATATATTCTTCTAGCACTTGATTTTTGTTGATTATTGTGTTATACTAGACTTGACTATTTGATTATTTATTATATCTTAAGCACTTACATATGTCTCCCGATAATGACAAGATATACATTAGGACCTTCTGTCACAACATGCACCATTTTCATAAGGAAGATGTAGGTTGCCTAGATTCCTACTCATTTATTGAAAAAACCAAAAACAAATAGTATAAAAATGAAAAATATTGAGACATTTTCCATTGGGGACATCATACTCAACACATGTGCCTACTTGATCATATGTATAAATAAATTTACCTATGTGGATGTCATACCCATAGTTTTCATGATCTTGATTAACTCTATCTATATATTTTTTTCCATAGGGGCATGGTACTCACATCAATTTATTTAAGAGATTTATTGACACATCTTATACATGGAGTATATCACACCCTTATGTATTAAAATTTTACATTGATTATGCAGATCTTATTATTTCATTGACATATCTTACTTGAGTATTTACATGCATCTAGGGGCATATACTTCCCCCACACATACATATTCATCCCCATCAAAGGATCTCTACATTTCATACCATATTATGCATGCTTATAATTATATTACATTGACATTGTATTAAGATTTAAAACAACACTACAAATGTGTCTTGCATTATCACATTGATGGGAATTTATGCCTTATACACTTCTTACATACTTATATATTATGATTATCATACTTGATACATACATGACTCATACAATTCCCAACAAGGGGCAAACCTATATTTTAAAATAACAAAAGACTTTATATATATATATATATATATATATATATATATATATATATATATATATATATATATATATATATATATATATATATATATATATATCTATATATATATATATACATATATATATACATATATATATATATACATATATATATACATATATATATATACATATATATATACATATATATATACATACATATATATATACATATATATATACATACATATATATATACATATATATATATATACATATATATATATATATATAAATATATATATATACATATATATATATATATATATATATACATATAGATATATATATATATATATACATATATATATATATATATATATATATATATATATATAGATATATATATATATACATATATATATATAGATATATATATATATATATATATATAGATATATATATATATATATATATATACACACACATATATATATATACATATATATATATATATATATATATATAAAATTCTAAACATGTTAGTTTAATACATGATTAACATCTACCTATACTATCGGATTTCATATGCATGTTTTATGCACATGCTTCTGATGGTATTTTATTTTAGTGAGTTCTTTGTAGGTGTATAAGACCTACATGATTATAGACTATCCAAATTATTCTCGGCCTTTATTTGCCTACACCCTATGGGATATTTTCAATAGTGACATACCTAGCCTTAGGAGCATTACCATACAAGTGATTATCATGATGATATTTTTCATTTCTATAGCATTATAATTCTATGAAACCTTTTTATTTTTTTCTCTCTTAAAGAGAGAATGGGATTTATTGTGGATCCATTATGATAATTTGACAATATCATCAAAATGGTGAAGTAATCCCTAGTAAATTTATCTGAGTCTACCTGATTCCCCTTTTTTTATTCTAATGGGGTAGGAATCAAGTGAAGAATTGATCAATTTATTTGTCTAGGAGTGATGAGGCTAGAAATCACAATGTACTTATTGACAAGGAAGTACTCTAACCAATTCAACTACAATCCCAACTAGTTATGATTGACCTAATAATCGATACTAATTAGTTCTAAGTCAATAAAATATTTGACCTTTCTCTTTCAAATTTAATGAAAGTATATATCCATTTTCATTCTTTCTCTATTGGGGATTCAAATATCTAGATCCAAAGTGACCTAGGGGATATCACTCTAAATGATTCTCTAGATGTTTTGTGTGTGTATGGAAGGTATAATTAATAAGATGAGAATAGAAAAATTAATAGAACTAGGATAGTAAAAATATTTATTTCTCTATACATGACATACTATTCAGAAAGATGTATGACACTCTACTTTTTTACTATCTAATTAACTAAAATTATAGATATCTATAAATATATTGCATGCCATGAGGCTAAAAATTTGTTATGGAAGTTGAACCTTTTACCCTTCCATATGTGATTCTTCATCTTCTGACGGTTACAACTCTAACCTCCAGATGCATAGTGTGCTGAAAAATGTTGTATCATGTATTAATTTTAGAAATGTCAAAGGGTTATGCAAAGATTTGGGTTTTACACATATGTTTGGATTGTGTTCATCATGTAATCAGTTGATGTCACACAAAGGTGGAGTGTGTGGCGAGTGTTGCACAAAACTATGTGTTATGTGGAGTGTCAATGATGGAGGTCATGACTAAATATTTACATCACCCTATGAATGGGGTGATACCCTTCAACCTTGAACTAGTTAATCCTTTAAAGCTCATGTGTTTTATGCCTTTTAGGTGGGGTGCATGTTGTTATATTTGTCTCTTTACAAAATGGATCTAGGCACTGCATAAAATGTGCATGATGCATGAATTTTCTTGGTAGTGAAATTTTGAGAGAGTATGCATGACATATTCCATGGATTTATGTAGGGTGCACATGATGTAAAAGATGTTTTATCAATAATGTAGAGGAACACAGTGCCCTCTGACCACTTTGGCTAGCTGCATCCTACAACAAATAGTTTATGAAATTCAAAACATTATTTTGGATTTTTTGCACATTTCATAAGGTTGACTAAGGAATATTTCAAAATTTTCACCTATAAATATACATTAGAAGTCATTCATTTGACCCAATTTCTATTCACTTGGTTCAAGTATAAGTATGTATGCACATTGAGAAAATATGCCATATTATCTCCAAATTCAAGATCTTTCAACATTGTCCACTTACAATGGTTACATCCAGAAATATTCTTTGATCATGCATTTGATCTATCATTTCCAGAATTATTATTCTTTATGTTTTCTTATCAGTTAGTAACCATAGTCATCTGAGATGAGTCTATAGTCTATGAACCAGAATGCACCAAATTATTATCCACTTATAGTGGACCTAACCCTAATGATTAGGGACACATGTCTTGAGATGGAGACATTCTAATGGCGATTTTAAGTAGCTTGAGTATTTGACATTGAAATTTATGTGTAGTAATGACAGAAAACAAAATTTTAAGTTTGCATATAAATAAAAGGCATAGAGGAATGGTGAATAAGATTCATGTAATTGGATGTAATTCATGTGATTTAGAATGTGTCAATAATTAGCATTGTCAAGGACCTATGACCAAATTTATGTGTCTACAAAATGTTGTGTATGAAAATGTACAGAGTTGTGAAAGTGACCAAAGCACTCAAGGTTGATGTGAAGGTCTACATGATTTCATGCAAGTCACTTAATTTCCATTTATCATAGAAAGTTATTTACATTGATATCATACCTTGTTAGTACTTATGTCTTACACATTACACGGGCATCTGCATTATGCTTGTTACATGCTTTACACTTACTATTGTGTGTGTCTTGATTACATGTGCATGTGTACACTTATATGTATGGCATTATCCATATAGGATCTTTTTGTTATGATGTCCTGTTAGTCACATATATTGCATGTTATCTCACCAACATATATGTGTTCACTAACATGTGTGATCCTGGTTACGATTGACTATTACTACACTATGATTCATGCCATGATTGCCATCATTTTCATATCTTATGTTATATTTTTTTGGTACCTACATTTCCATGGTGCCTACCATGAATTTATGGGGGCATGTTACTTGTGTGTGTTCTCATTGTTATATTTTAAAAAAAAATTAAAGAGCACACATAATAAATTGTTCACTTAATTATTCAATAAATGTTACATATATATAAGAAGAGGAACTCCTAAGAACAAGTATTCATATTCTATCTCCTATAATAGCTCCACTATGTTAATTGGGTTTCTCTAACAACCTATGTGATAATATAAATAACTAAATATATTTAAAATACAAATATTTAATTTGATGCACTAACTATAGAATATCCAGCATTCCCCCTTAGTGTAGACATAGGGCAAGTAACCACACTCTAGAATTGTGGCATACCGTTATGGAGGTTACACATGGATTTGACACATAATGATTATGGGAATACATCTAGGTCATGAATTGGGATCCAACAATCAATCCATGAGAATATCAACCACAGCAATTAAAAATAGTGGGATGATCCTCATACAACTAGTATCAAGAACTCATTTACTATAGTACTACGATATTGACCTCCACTTTATCAACACAACAGGATAAAATATTGACACTAATTATAATACTTTATTTTTGTAAACCATACATGAAATAAAGTGAAAATAAAATTATAGGATTGGACCTTCATTGTCTTCATTATAGCTATTATGTATAATTTTTGTCACTCGATCCCAAAAAACATAAATTATGACCATTACCACTAGAAATCACCCTTGATGTTAATTGATTTGACATAATTAATTACCATTGCAAAACATTTTATATAAATATTGGTTTATACCTTTAATGCTTCCATTTAAAAATATTTATTGATAACATTAAAATAAAATTTATTATAAAATAAAATAAACTCATAAACTTCAAACATGGTCTATGATGACATATAAAGACATTAAACAAATAATAAACTACAAATTAATAATAAACTTATACTAAAAATGATACATAAAACTATCTAACAAATTAACTAAAAGACAACTAAACTCTATAAAATAAGTAAAAAAACAAACTCTTAATAAATTATCAAATTAAAATATAGACTTTTTATGCTATTGACAACATGCTATAATATGCACAATTGCTAAAACAAACTAATTAATGACACATATTCAACATCATGACTTCATTTCTCATGTGCATGGAAATGATGTGTGGCACAAAAAATCTTCACCAAACAATATATAAGCACCAAAATAACTTAAATTTCTAATATTTTCCTAATGTCACACTTTGACCCAAAAAAACCACAATTTTGGATGACAAGAGTGGAACATGGATGGTGCACGAGTAAATGATTGTAGAAATTTATATAATCCAAGAGTGTGATGCTTGAATCTTCAACTCGTTGAGACAGTCTACAAATTTTTTAGAGGCATAATGAGAGAAATAACTTAAATTTCTAAGCACCAAAATAACTTAAATTTATAATATTTAAGCACCAAAATAAGTTAAATTTATAATATTTTCCTAATGTCACACTTTGACAAAAAAAACCACAATTTTGGATGACAAGAGTGGAACATGGATGGTGCATGAGTAACTGATTGTAGAAATTTATATAATCCAGGAGTGTGATGCTTGAATCTTCAACTCATTGAGATAGTCTACAAATTTGTCAGAGGCATAATGAGGGAAATAAATGTTTGTATTGCATACAATGATGTAATAACCAGACACATTATCTTCAATCAAAGTAAACATCAGTGTACTTGAAAAATATTCAACATACAATGCTTACATATCATTGCTCTTATCACTTGAAGAAATTATATAATGATTGTGTTGCCCATTTTACTTTTATACACCTACTCTGATACTAAATTTTGAAAATTTTAGAGTACAAATCTTGGGGCAACCTTCCTAGGGGTGGATCACATTACAGTTGGCCTTGTCATTGTTCCTAGGTTTTTGTTTTTTTACAGCAGCATCACTCTCCCCTTTCAGTTTAGCAAGGTGGCTAGAGATCTTTGCTTGTATATCATCATTTTCATTGGAGATCTTTGCTTGTAGATCATACTGATACTAGATAAGACCCTGTGGATGATGAAAAAGACCTTTCTGACTATAGATAAGGTCCCCGTGATAATGTCCAGTCTTCAACTAGTTTATTTTCTACTATTGCTTAATTTTCCCTTTTTTTATGTATTAAAACTTTCTCTAGGCTTGGCCTAGTTTGTTCATTGGTGTTGTGACCTTGGGACTTTTTGACTTCTAAGTTTGGCCTAGTGTACTGTTGTTGGCATGTCCTCTGTCACCTTTTTTTTGAATAATCTTGTATATGTTTTATTTATAATAAATTTATAAGCTCTATTTCATGAAAAATCTAAGAATACACATAATACTTTGTTCACTTAATTATTCAATAAACGTTATACATATAAAAAAAGGGTCTCCTAAGAATGAAGTGTCATATTCTATCTCTTATAACAACTCAACAATTTTAAGTGGGTTATTCTAACAACGTGCCTCAATATAGCTAAATATATTTAAAATACACACATTTAATATGATGCACTAACTATAGAATATCTAACATGAGAATACTTCATGATATTTGGGACATACTAGTTATTCCCAACTTACTTATCCTTAAGAATAATTTTACCCTTTTGAATTATACTTTATTGTTTTAATTTATTTTGGATTTATCTATTTAAACAAGATGCAACTTTTTAATATTCAAATTGTATAAGATATATAGCATAAAATAAACATATTTGAATGTTAAAAGATGAATCATTACACTTATTATTTATATAAATGACCAAGAGGATAGGGTAGTTAGTTTTTTTTAGGTATTATTCTAGGCTTTGTCAATGTTTAGTCATCCAAAATGCCTTGAAATGTATATGTGATTGCTTGGTTCAAGAAGTTGACTGTCAAAATCTAACTAAGCAGATTGACTACTCTAGCCAGATGATTAAATTTGACTGTCCACATTACCTGTCATGCAATTCTTTTGATGAGGGTTATTTATTAAAAATTGCCATTCAAATATTTGTATAATGTTGATATAATTTATAATATAAGAAATAAATATTATATATTATATATATTTATTACAATTTTTTGTAATTTTTTATAGTGTTTATTTTATTTTTTTTAATATGGTTTCTTAAAAATGATTATGTTTTACAGATGATTATTAAATTTAATTTTATTATAATATTTATTCATTCATAAAGCAAAAGAAACCAACAATTAATATTTAATTTATGTAATAAAAATTTGATTATATATTTCTATGTTTCTATAATAATTTTGTTTATAAACTACCTTTTTATAAAGAAACCATCAATTAATATTTAAGTGATGTTTTACAATCCACTGAAATTTTTATAATCATATACCTACTTGATTCCATTGCCACCTTCCATTCATCCAAACATGCTCGACAAAACATTCACATCAAACAACATTTTCATAATACTTTGAGTTTCACGATGCTCCATGGATTTAATCTTCCCTCCCAATATAATACAGGTGCGTAAGTACCTCCTTTTTTCAAACATGGGATAACGTTATTTTTTAAATGTTTTATCAAAACTTTAATGAAATATATGCTAATTATCTTAAAATAATATACCATATATTGATGAAATTGATGTAAAATCAAAATAAAATAAAATTTATTTTATTATTTATTTTACTATTTGTCAGAATATATTTTAAAAAATTGTTTTTTTAAATATTAAAAGCAAAATTTTGATATTGATATAGATAGAAAATTAGTTAAATCTACAATTAAATAGATGTAAGCATATATAGTTGAAATTATAATTATATATATATATATATATATATATATATATATATATATATATATATATATATATATATATATATATATATATATATATATGGTTGAGTAATGAAAACAAGTTTAAGTGTAATAAATGGAAGATAAAATGAATCAATGAATTGGTAAAGAGGTTTAAAATGATCACACCTTGGTTTTTATATAGATTTGAGTTTGAAATCTTACAATATTAACTATACTTGATGCGCTCCTCAATTTTTAGACTTTCACATTGATTTGAGACAAACGTGTGCCTATAAAAGCTTGCCTTATTAAGCCAAGCCAAAAAAATCTTGGCCACTTCAGTCATGTTCCTATGTGATCAAGTGTGTCTTTGTAGGGTTGTAGGGTTTCATAATTAGAATTTTTTAATTTTTATGTGTTGTGATTGTATATTCACTTCTTAGATGTGCGGGGTACAATTTTGTATGGATGAATCTTCATTTTGACTTAGCTTGCACACTCCAAAATAAAACATAAGTAATGGAGATAGGAAAATGCTATAGTAATGTTAGAAATTATGCATCATGCACACTCATAATTAGACCTATACATTTTTATATGGTGTGTGAATGGAATATCTCTAGTAAGGGTTTCAATCTCCTCTTCCCTATAAGTGACTAATGTAACTACTATAGTCTAATTACCCTCTTTCGCACAAGGAGATTTGTCAAAAGACTAAGATAGTTAAGTGTTGCAAGTGTGTAACATTTAAATGCCTAAAACTATAAACACTTTTTTATTATGGATATACTTCAAGCATCCATGTAAAAAATATGGGATTTCACATCTTATGTATCCCCTGAATGTCCCAATAATGTGTCAGACACAGTACTATTGGAAAAAAATAAGAACCAAGTAGTGATAATTGTAGGCCTTACCATAAGTAGTGACACAATGACCCCAAGAAAGTTTTTACATTTTCTACTAAATCCATTTATTATGTCCATTATACTAATGAAGTCTCTATGTGTGTACCCAAGACTAGTAAGTAATGTCATAGTGCATATGTTTTCACTTCATTGGTTGTCTACCATAACACTATGTATGGGATGTGAGTCAACAAAATCAAGTATAAATAAAGGCACATTGGTAAGATAACACTACAGGTTTTACTGGCATTATCCCTATGCATAATGGGGATCAAAAACTTCTGAGAGCCCTACACCAATACCTATAATATGTTTATGTGTGTGTGCACGTCTTCAATCTTGCATTTTAATACATGTTATATACCTCTATAATCCAAACCCTAATAATGTTTGATTGACCACAATATACCCTCAAAAATGGTTAGTGTTATGTATTATACAACCGCAATCATTCCTCATTAAATGGCTAAGCATTACCTACATTATAATACACTAAAAAAGGCTCAACCCACATGTAGCTCTCCTACTTAGCAGTGTGTGTAGAAAATCATAAAAAATCTAGAATGTAGTCTTGTCTTTTGTTCTTTGATACTTGGCACCATGCAACTTTGACCCTATGTATTCTAATCTTTGAAGATTTGAGACGTGTATATGAATTTTGAATAATTTTTCAAGAAAGTTCTAGGTATTTCAAGTGATTCTCAAGTGAATAATATCCTTTGAGGTGATTTGTATATAAGCGACCCTTCATTAATTTCCCACCATGATTGACCCATGAAACATGTCTAGGCTGACCTAATGGAGACTTCTAATTTTAAAAAATAGTCATTGAGGGCCCCTAGACACTACCAATAGATGGAGGCCCTTATTAATCAATATTGTATGGATATCCTAGAATTGAAAAATAAGGATCTAAAATATGGAGATTGTATGTCTAGGATTTTGAAGATGATCCTATATAGACCAAGTTGATCTTGAATAAATATGTGTAATAGATATATGTGTCTAAGACAGTATATGAGTAGACTAATTCAGCATTTTGGGCACCTTTAATTATTCGGGTAAATGATGAAGAAGAAAAGACAAACACCGACCTCTCAAACTATCAACCATTTTTAAAGTAATACACAAACACCGACCTGATAAACACCATCTTAAAGTATACGTAATGGAGATTTGATTTATTTAAAGTATAAATTAATGGAGCTTAAAATTGTCACCCATTTATTTCATACTTTAACGGAGTGACTAAATTTTAGAGTCCATCTTATATATTATGCAATTTTTTTTATGATTGTTATTTTTTCAAGATTACCCTTCAAATTAATGTTAATATAATTAATAATATAATAAATAAATATTAAAGATGGTATATTTTTAATTTGATTAAATTTTTATTTTATATTTAATATAATTTTTTAGAAAATTATTATATTTTATAATTAAAAATGTAAATATAGCTAAATGATTATCAAATTTAATTTTACAATAATATTTGTTCATTCATAAATATGATGAGGGAAACTATCAATTAACATTTAGTTTTTGTGATAATTTCTTTTTTTAATTTGAAAAATGTCTATATATTAATATAAAATAATATATGGTACAATGTTAATCATACAAAAAATGAGTGGAAAAATTCACACCCCATGAGTAAGTCCACATCGAGAATTACAAGAAATCTCTCAAAAAAATCACAAAAAGTGGTCACAAAGTGACCACACTGAAAAAAGTTACATCACATCACATCCTAGCAAAGCAAAGAAATCAAAGTAAAAATATCATTAAGGAGAACACTTACGTAGCAGAAGCAAACATGGACATCAGGGGAAGCGGAAGAGATGACAGACCAAAAGGCTTATCACCCTATCCTCCCATCACTAGAGGATCTCCATAAGGAAGTAAGGGCCCCCAATCAGAGTTTTGATACTCATCCAAGGTCTCAGTTTGATTTCTTTCAAGGGAAATAACCAAAGCCAAGTGTGGGAATTTTCCTTCAGGAGGTAGACCCCAACCTTTGTTTTCACCATCATGGGATGGGCGAGGAGATCCCCAACCCTCACCATCACTGCTAAAGTAGGAGGAACCACTCTGACCACCATGATGAGGAGAAAGCTAGCGAGGTGGTGATCGACATGGAGTATAGCTCCTACGTTTAGTTTTAGATTATTATTGCTTTGGCCCACATCCTCATCTCTAAAAGGGTGAAGGATTTTGTGGGGGATTAGGAGGCTCTTGGTTGACCGCATACAGGGCTTTCCCCCAGTGATCAAACAAACACTAAATGTGGTGGGGCTCCATATGCACCTTGTTTGTTTCGCTTTGAATCTAAAGGGTGACATTAGAGAGAACAATAATATTGTTAGAAATAGAAAAATTATGTTGCAGCTCTTCATGATTAAAGCAAACATAGTTCTCAGCTTTCAAAATTTGAAACATAATGTTGGAAGGAAATATTTGCCAAAAGATATTATATTTAGCATGCAGCATAGCTAAGTCCCCCAAGGGAGCCATCTTCCACATGAATAATTATGGGTGAAAAGGATGTAAAAGAGAATGGATCCAATGCCACATAGACTGAGCATGGGGACAAAACCAAAAGTGATGTTTAATTATTTTTGGTTGATGGCATGATGGGCAGATAGTGTTAGGCAGACCCATATGCTTGAGTCAATCACGCACTGGAAAATCTTGGTAGAGAAGGCACCATAAAAAATGAACTTTCTTGGGCTTAATGGAAGTAGACCATATTGTGTTGAAATGCCTAGCCTAGATCCCTTCACAGAAATGAAGATTCTACCTAATATTGAGCATAACAGTTGGAACATGTTGTGGGGCCAATAATTAATATCCCAATGAAGGAGTGTATTGATTGAAAAGGGTGGTTGTTGGCCAATGCCAATCCCTCTACCAAGGAACAAGAGAATTAACACCAATTTTATGTAAATATTCATTAGGTATAGAACCTTGAATTTCTACAATAACCTCTGCATTTGAATTTATTAGGTGGTATTTGTTTTGAAGTTACTACCAAGTGAGCCATTCTCTATTTTCTTTACAAAAGAGGTCACTAATAAATTTTACACATTTTATAAAAAGGTGTAACCATCTAACCCAAGGGACTAGGGCAAAGGGAACATTGTGAAAGCTAAGAAAAGGTGACCACCAAACAAACTGAGAGTTAAGGGAGAGACCATTTCTAAACCCATCACAAACCTAGCTAAGGTGAGGCTTACGCTTCTCCCAAGCCTTCCATAGACTTTCAATAATAAAGGTCCCAATGATTTTTATAGGTGATGGGTTAATAAGCAAAGAGTATAGCCTCAAGCCTTGCCATGATTTCCAGCCATAGGGAAGGCTCTGAGAAATACAATGATGAATAAGAATCTTTCAGGCCTCATCCCTAGAAAGACCTCTAATTATCCATTTGGCTCCTAGAGCTAGACTTTAGAGATTGATATTGAGAAGATACAGTCCCCCTTATTCTTTGGGGTGCTAACAAATATTCCAAGTAACTTTTTTGAAGCCCTTGTGTCCTTTAGAATTGGCCAAAATAAAATCTTTTACAAGTTTTTCTAATTTGTTGTAGGCAACATTTGAAGGGGCCCAATAGGTGGAATAGTAAAAATACGTGGTGGCCAAAAATTTTAAGTAGATTTAAAACTTACCAGTGAAAGAGAGAGGCTTAGTTATCCAAAAATAAATCTTTTTTCTACTCTCTACACCATATATGACCATAAGTTTGAGGGAGAGGACCAAAACGCAAAAGGAATGCCCAAGAACTTGAACTATACAATTGATAAAATCCACTACCATTGAAATTCTTCAATTCAAGGATGTTTAGCATCTAGAGACAACCTGTAACATTGAGTCTTCCTCCATTGAATGGAATATATTGAGGCCAAATAAAATATATATGAACATTCCATAGCATTTTTAATGGATTGTTCCTCCTCTTAGAGAGTGAGAAAGGAGTCATCCTCAAAATGGCCATTTATAATTTATCAATCAAACTAAGAGAGAGAAATGCCTTTCACCAAACCCTAAATAGAATAATTAGCTAGAAGATAGCTAAAAACTTCTACTACAAGAACATATAGGGAAGGGACCAAAGGGTAGCCTTGCCTTATGGAGAAATGCTACTCAAACCAAGAAGACTGGGTGCCATTAATGGAAATACAAGCCCCTATATCCTAAAAAAACATATTAATAGTTTGAACAAACTTTGGACCAAACCCCAACGCCTGAAGCATTACCAAAATGAAGGGCCACTCAATGCAATCATAAGCCTTTTCAAAGTCAATCTTAACAATGAGGGCCTTTTGATTAAAAAAGCTAGCCCACTCCATACCTTCCTAGAAAGTGATGACATTATCTAGGATGAATCTATTTTGAATGAATCTTGTTTATTTACCCTAAATAATAAGAGGGAGAATGTGTCTTACCCTAAGAGCCATAGCTTTGGCAATAATCTTATAGGAGAAATTGAGCAATATAATAGGTCTCCAGTTTGTGATAATTTCAAGATCGTTAGCCTTGGGGATGAATTTATTATTACCCTAATTGATAAGGGTTCCCAAGGAATTGGTTAGAATTACTTTAGTGGAAACTTGGTGCAGATCAGGGTAAATAGTGTTAATTCCTAGGGCTTTGTCCACATCCATTTGTTTAACAACCTCATGAAGGTCGTTGAGGGATAAAGGCATGTCATAAGCAATTCCTTGAGAATTGGAAAGTTTACAAGGCACTACTTAAAGACATTGGAGGGGAGTCACCTCCCTTTTAGAAAAGAGGCTTGCATCAATTAAACACTATGATAATGATGCACAAAGGCTTGTAATATGTTCAAAATTTTAGTAAGTCTGGCATTTCCTTCTTTGAAAACTTTAATTCTATTAGCAGTTCTCTAAGAGTGTAGGAGAGAAAAGAAGTCCTTGGTTACTTTATCACCAATTTTGATTCAGTGTATACAAGCTCTCGGTTGAGCTCCTCTGGATTTATGTGTTTCCTAAATTTGGAATTTGTGCCTCCACTATGCCACTTGAGTTTGAGGTGAACATTAAAAGGTTCATGTTTTAGATCCTATGAGGCACAAATAAACTCATAGTTTCTAGTATTGAGTTAACACCTTCTGAATATAGTTGCTTGCTTACCATAGATCCAAGGAAATGTGGAAGTGTGACCCAATGTCTTAGACCACCACTGAATCCAACTAGTATCTCCTTCTAGTCAAGGAACTAATTTCTAAAGTCTAATAATATACCCTGCCATTATTTTAGGTTTGAGGTGAGAAGTATTGAGATAGAATTGCATGGATGTGGGCTTGACATGAGAAGTCCATTCAAAATTAAAGCAAATGTGCTGATGATCTAAGAGAAAACTATCAAGAATGACAGAGACATCCCTACCCTTGATTAAAGCAAAATAAAAAAGATCTTATTCAACAAGAAAATCTCTATTGAGATGTTAAATCACCCTATCATCCCCTTGGTATAAGTAAGACCAAGTGAATCTCAAGGAGTCTAAATCCTTCCTCTAGTGGTGATTAGGATCAAAAAACTTGAGTTTTTTGTTCATGTAGAACTATGCCTCCTACTCTCCTGCACACCATCACATCGAAAGGTGCCCTTCATTATCCTTAGTATACTCCACTATATTAAAGTCACCAAAGAGGATCCATGGGCATCCAGGAGAGAGTTGACCAACCATTTCCACATGACTGCCCACTCCATAACATCATTGGAGGTGTATAAATTACCTAATCCAATAATGCAGTTGTTGAAATAAAAAAGGGTCCACACCACCTGATGGGAGGGGTCTAACCCCAATAAATAATGTCCACATCCATTTATTTAACAGCCTCATGAAGTTCATTAAGGGCTAAAGGCCCATCATAAGCAATTCCTTAAGAATTGGAAACTTTATAGGGCACTACTTGAAGACATTGGAGAGGAGTCACCTACCTTTCTAGAGAAGAGGCTTACAATAATAAAACATTATGATAATGATGCATAAAGGTTTGTAAGATGCTTGAAATTTTGGTAAGTCAAGCATTTCCTTGAAAAATTTAGTTCTATTAGCAGTTCTTCGAGAGTGTAGGAGAGCAAATAAGTCCTTGGTTACTCTATCACCAATTTTGATTCACTGCATATAATCTCTCAGTTGAGCTCCTCTAGATTTATGTGTTTCCCCAAATTTAGAATTTGTGCCTCCACTATGCCACTTGAGTTTGAGGTGAACATTAAAAGGTGCATGTTCTAGCTCCTATGAGGCACAAATGAAATCACAATTTCTAGTATTGAGCAAACACCTTTTGAATATAGTTGTTTGCTTGCCATAGATCCAAACAAATATGGAAGTGTGACCCAGTGCCTTAGACCACCACTGAATCCAACCAGTATCTCCTTCTAGTCAAGGAACTAAATTATAAAGTCTAACAATATGCCCTGCCATTATTTCATGTTTGAGGTGAGAAGTATTGAGATAGAATTTCATGGATGTAGGCTTGACTTGAGGAGAATTCCATTAAAAATTAAATAAAATGGGGTGATGATCTAAGATAAAAGTATCAGGAATGATAGAGACATCCCTACCCTTGATTAGAGCAAAATAAAAAAGATCTTATTCAACAAGAAAATCTATATTGAGATTCTAAAGCACCTTGTCATCCCCTTGGTAGAGCTAAGACCAGGTGAATCTCAAGGAGTCTGAGTCCTTCCTCCAATGGTTATTAGTATTAAAAAATTGAGTTTTTTTTACATGTAGAACCATGCCTCCCACTCTCCTTCACACCATCACATCGAAAGGTGCCCTTCATTATACTTAGTCGAGTCCACTATATTAAAGTCACCAAAAAAGATCGACGGGCAGGATCAAGGTGCATGTTATTCTCCTTAGAGAGACTTCCCAATGTGTCAAACTTATAATACATAAGGTTGTTGGGCATGTAATAATTTATTCTAAATGGTTGCCACTTATGTGACATATATTCCTCCTTTTTAGGGGATGGAGATGGGTTGCAAAAATGTCATAAAATAGATTTTTCGGTCTAGAGTGACCAGGATCTTATCATCTTTAGGGACACTCACCCTAGGAGAGGGTTGTGACTAGAAGACTGAAGGTGGTGTCTCCACCAGTGAGGCCACTGCATGAAATGTACACACAATAGGTAGAGATACTTTAGTGGGTAAGGAAGCCTTACTAGTTGAGGTTAATGCAAAATTGTTACTACTAGATTAGAATGACAAATTTTTTGGCTTGTCTCCACTTTTGGAAGAATTATTATTAATTTTTTTATTGGTGATGGTAGTCCAATAATTAGCATTGCCATTCTAGGCTTTAGCATTATATATACCTTTTCTTGAGGATTAGGGGGTGTGTGAACCATCAAAAGGTGCTCTCAGATCATGTCGTATGAGGATTGGCACCAAAATAAAGTGTTTGGTAAGTCAATATACAAAACATGCTAATAAAAATGGCTAGAGCCAACTTGTATATTAATAGAATCTTTTAAATCATGGAATAAATCAACTTCTACACAAGCCCTCTTATGAGGATGAGCCATAGAAAATTTATTCTGCTTATGGTAAATGAAGTGTGTTATGGGTTTTATGAGATGGTTAATAAAATCCTAGAGGAGGAGCGACTGGTTAGGAAAGTCTACCCAAATAAGGACTTTCAATTTTGCATGCTTAGAGACTTGAAAGTCTTGAGTCCAGTGAGATAATATGACCAAAGAGTTACAGATGAACCAAAGTGCATTGTTAATAATAGCTTTGTAGTGTTTTAGGTTAGAAAAGTGAAACAAAACAAAATCCCTTTATAAGGTTTTGGACTCCCTCAAGTTTCACACCATGGCCTTGCTAGTGTTTGTGAACCCATTGCTTTAGAAGGCTCTTTGGAGGGGACTCGATTGATAAAATAAGCAATTAATGTAAAATTTTCAAATAAATGACAAGCTTTGTCAAATTTGAGCACATCCAGAATAACATCAGGTAATGGAAAATTAGAGTCATCATTATTACCTCATAGAAGACCTTTAGAATGAATTTCCTCGCTTGCTTTGGGTTCATGGTTGTGATCGCTTGCTCTAGCTTTCTATGCATCTATAGATGCAGAGATGGAGGCAGTGATCATTAAATAAAGGGTACCCCATATATACACATAATACTTTCAAACTTTTATTGATTATTAACACTTTATATCTTGCAGGAACCTCTCAAGTCTCAATCTTTCTGAGTGCATGCCTTAAGGGGTACACTGAGAAAATTTTGGGTAGACCATTGGTGCTTCATAGGATTGTTTTCCATTTTTCCCCTTGCCATTTACACACTTGTCTCCTAAAACCATTCACCCTAAGCTTATTATTCTCAGTCCTACCTATTTAATTCTTTTCCTCTTTCCATCCCTCCTTTAATTGCCTTAACTCCCTTTTGGTTAGTTGGTAGTATTAGGTTAACTGGGTCAACCCAATACAATTTAGGGGTATTTTTCACTTTCTTAGCTTGTTATCCTATCAACTAACCTATCTCAAACCTAGTGAATTATCCTCAAAAACACACTAGGTTAACCCTGTACAGCTGACGTTTCTAGGAATATTTAGGGCAAAATTCAACTATATATACAAGTTCATTTCCCACCATTTCATAAGAGAAGAATTAAGAGCAAAGAAGTGAAAAACAATATCTACTTATTGACCATTCCACTTAAGGAATAAAGCTTAGGGTTCCATACTTTCTTTAGAGATATGGATCTTGTCTTCTGGAGAAGTCTTTTAGATGTTTAGATAGATTGTGTAGCTTAGAGCTGATTTATCTTAGTTATCCTTACATACCACAACAATCTCATGTGAAGCACCTTGGCCAAGGGAGAGATTGAGGCTCGGTGGGTTCATCTTCATAGGTAAGTATTCCTAAATTTATTTCTCCTTTGGAAGAGTAGATAGATAATGCATTTGTATTCTTCTCCCATGTATTAGGATTTTGTATACATTGATGTGAGTATGTGTCTTATAATACATGTTTAGTTTAGTTTATTTTATTGTTTCTCACCCCCCACTTTGTGCCACAAGCTTTGGTGTGTACTAGATTAGATTTACTTTCTTGTTATTAGAATAAGTGAATACTTTAAACATTAGGAATCTATTAGGGTTATTGTGTGATTGTGTTAGATTGAAAGCTTTGGAACCCTTCCTAACATGATATTTTGTGACAAGTGATCACCTAATCGGGTATAGCGGATCCCCATATTGGTCATGCTCTCTCTTAACAAGTGTATCCCTAATCGGAAGTGTAGGTATGCAATATCTTCTCTGAGATAAGATTGATTTATAGACATGGTGCATTTATGATAGCATACATTCTGGTGAACCCAACATGAAACTAACCCTTATAGTATTTCTTTCACTTATTTCATTTTTTTATCATCATTTCTATCATATATTTTGACTTACTATCGACTATGTCAACCTAGATATTTCTCTCTGTGTGCAAGTTTTTAGGAACAAGTAACTAGATCAACCTAGTCAAATTAGTATAGGTTTCCATATTTTTAGACACCCAATTTAACCTACTAGGTTGACCCAGTTGACCCCTTATACTTTCAACACTTTGTAGCAGGTTCTTGCATAGCTTGATCGATCTTGTTGACCCAGTTTGAAGGTTTTGCCAACATACTTCAAGGTTCTTCATCAATAATCTTCCTTCATTGCATCTTTGATCCACAAATGTTTATTTCTCCCTATCTATTTATTTATTTTATATCTTTCCTTTCATAGTTTGCAATCTTTAAAACTACCCTTACATAGTCTACAGGATCGACCCTACCGATCTAGTTCTATGTTCTATGTGTTATCTGAAATAACTGGATCGACCTTGTCGACCCAGTTCATTTTTAGATTTTTATTCCAGAGTACAATTTCAACCCTATGAACCTTTTTCTATATTTTATGTATATAGTTTCAATACTATACCTTGTTTCAAGTTTGAATTAACCTTATATCTGTTAGTAATTATTTCAAACCTTTTTTTTCTATTGCTTGCATGCTTTGAATAGCTCACATAGTTTAGTTAGTATATTTTTAATTAATCACTTAGTTTCACTATTTTTATTTTATGCACACATGGAAAAATCACAAAATATAAATAAGCACTTTAATATTTTATCTACCCAAGGCCAACCTACTTGGATTTCATCACCAAGGGGGCAGCTGACTTGATGCTCTAGTCAAGTATAAAGCATGGTTAATGGTATATTCTGGCTAAGCACCCGACATCCTTATCACTACAGTGTCTGAAGTGAGGGGGTAGGACCCAATACAAATCATGTATCATTACCACTATAGTCCCTTTCAACCCAAACTACGTGAAACCATCCTTTGATTGCTATCTAGTTCTTTACTTATAACTAACTTCCAATCACATTAAGAATCATATCTTAATAATCTAATAAACATTCAAGTTGAACAATTAGTTATATCTCTAATTATCAAGTTGATTGCTTGCTATTTGATCAATTGTGTATGTAAAAGATTACATTAGCCAAGGATAGTGCAAGATTTTTTTTTGTATGCTTCAATTAGATTGGTCAACATTAATCCAATTGACTATCTATTTCCTTTTAGTACTTATTACTTTTCATTACTTGAAAAATTTTCTTGTTTCATTTTCATAAATTTTTTTTTAGTATTTTTGAATTCCCTTTTTGCTTTATTAGATCAACCCAATAGCTTTTTTGCCTTTTGTACACTATATTGGATCGACCCAGTTGACCCTATATAGTTTTACAGTCTTTATTTTTGTGCTAGGTCAACCCAGTCGACCCTGTACTATTTCAATCACCTATTTGTTCTTTGCTTACTCATCTCTCTTCTTTTCTATTCATCATGAAATTTCTATTAGATAATGACACTAAGTTACAGTCAACAGGCATGATGAACTTTACCAATCCTAATAGGGTCTATCATAGATAGAGTAGGGTTTCTCTTTTCGATGCTAGTAATGTTTGTTGACATTGTGGATTTCACCCTTGATAGAACGCTGAGCTTCTATCTTCCATGTGGCACAATGGAGACTCCTCTCTTGCCTATGGGTTTGGAAAAATTGAGGGGAGAATCTCTAGATAAGGGCTAGCTCCCTTTGATGCATCTCTGTGGTCCTAGATTTCCTACTGCTAACAATGGGTAGGGTGAAAAAAGAGAAGGATTACTAAAAATAGAACCTAACCTAAGATGGTGATGCACCAAACAAGTTTGATCTACTCATTACTCACACTTTAAACCATAAGAAAACTTACATACACTTTATTTGATGAAAGAACCAGACTGTAAGGAGCTTAATAGGAAGGCGTAATGAAGACACACAAAAACTTATCTTACCATAGGCGCTATCAAGAAAACACACTATCTAGTAACCTTCTTCTATCTCTGTGCTCTAGATACAACTCTTCTTGTTACCTATAGGGATGGCACTTTCTCTATACCATGTGTGTTGGTATCAAGCTTGTGAGAGCATCATGAAAAAATAAATGAACATAAGGTTAATACTCAGGCACACTCAGAGATATATCTAACCAAATAGAGGTAAAAAAGGCTTTTTATTGATTCAAGGTGAAAATTTGGCAGGGTTGCACCATACAAAAATGAGAGATCCATTCTCAAATAAGAGTTTTACAATATATATAGAGAAAGAGGAAGCAAAATGGCACCCTTTTTTACAAGTGGCCCATGTTGCATTGAGAACATTGAGAAGAGGAAGCCGTTGAAAGAGAATGTTGTGTCAGCTGCCAATTTTGACTTTTAGTGTTTAAAATATATTAAATGTCATGTGTGAAAACATGGTCCGCATCATTTGTCTGCTAATAAGATCCCTTATTTAACACATTCACATGGTTGTCTGCCTATTAATATAAAATAAAGAAAAAATAGGCCGCACCGTTCACTGTTCACGCTCCTTGATGACCACTTGGTGGAGACTATTTCAACCACTAGATAACTCCTTGTGCCGACACCTTCTTTTTCCACCTAGACTATTTTTTTTTCTTCTTCACTTGGCTCCTTGGGCTCCTTTCTTAGTGGGTCACTGAATTAACTCTTGGATTTTGTCTTTTCCTAAAATTTGAACTCTCGAGGCTATCTTTCCATCCTTTCTTGGCTCCTTGGGCTCCTTTCTCAGTGGTCTCTTCCTTTTGGCCCTAAGGCCTTTGAATTCCTTCAGGTTTGTGCTCAAGCATTTAAAGACCAATGGCTATTTCATTACCATGAATTTGACATCCTTGGGCCTGTCACCCCCTTGGCAATTTCTTTGGCTTCACTTTCCTTCGAATTCCTTAGCTCTCAGCTTTCTTTTCGAAGTGTTCCTTTGATTGGGCTTAGTATTTGAACTCCCCCAAAGGGATGGTGTCCCTTCAGGGCTTTGGGAAGGTCCTTTTGACAGTCGAGAGTCTCCCACAAGGGCACTTGCCCTTCAGTGTCTTTCGGGTCCCTTGGTCCTCAAATCCTTTGGACAAAATGTTTGAAGGAATTCCTTTGAACATTTTGCTTGAAGGAAATCTTTCCTTCATTTTTCCACTTGTTTTCTTCTAGTCAGCTTTCTTTTGGGTGAATTCCTTTGGACAAAAGGTCTGAAGGAATTCTTTTAGACTATTTATCCAAAGGATTTGCCTTGTTTACTTTACCATGGGATTTTCTTTTGAAATAATTTATTTTGGTTCTACCCTATGAATTTATTCAGATAAAATGTCTGAAGAAATTCCTTCAGGCATTTTGCCTAAAGAAATTCAACTTTTGTCTTTGCCTTTTCCAAAGGAAAACTCTACCCTTTTTGGGCCTTTTGACCAGCTGCCCTCTACAAGAGTAAATCAAGTCCAAAGTTACCCTTCATATCTTTTGCAATGGTCCACTTTGCTCATCACCTACCCTTTGCAAGGGTACCTATCCTTTGAGCTTTAGAAAACCCTTTTGAACCTTTCGATTGAACCTAAAACACTTGAACCAACACTTGAACTAAACAATGAACCGACTGATTGAACCAAACACTTAAACTAACTGATTAAACTGGACACTGGTTCAATATTTCTAAGTTCAAATCTCTGGGAAAGAGCATGTCATTGAACCCTGATGTTGAACCACCTTTTCCAGCTTTAAGGAAAAGTGTCTTGAACATTTTTGATCTCTTTCCTTGTGAATTTCTTCAGACAAAATGTCTGAAGAAGCTTTGTAAAGAACCTTGCATTATTTCAACTGGTCCATTCCCTTGCCAATTGTTTGTGTAAACCAAATTTATGTCTGATGGTTCAAAACAATAGGGGAAGAAGGAGACCAATTTTGGCTTGTAGGGCTGAAAATGGTCAACAAATTGGTAATTCCCAAGGGAAGCATGCCTGCCATGCTTAGAAACTAGTAGCCTCAAAATTCATTGGGCATGGAGTCAAGATGTAGCTTTGAAAGAGTTAGCAATAGCCTTGAGATATCCAAGAATCAATCATGAAGGTCTTACCCCAAAAAGGAAATGAAACACACACAAGATTAAGAAAACTACTAACATGTGCAAAAGCACTTAGGGAAAATAGGGAAAAACAAGGAAAATATGTACATGATGGGAGAAGGCTCAGTGATAATGCTTAATATGTATCCCATTAACTGGGATACATAGTTCTTTACCATCCAACCTGTAGAGTTAGAATGCATTATGTTGCTTGCACTGAGTGATGACATATGGACCACTCCATAGGGCATTAAACTTCATGTGCTTTTTAGGCTTAACTCGGTCTTCATCCCATTTCAAGATGATATCTCCTGCAAAGAAACCTTTTGATGAGGATCTCTTGTCAAAGTGCTTCTTCATCTACTATTGGCTATGGTAATAGAAGCCATAGCTTGGTCCCTTGTTTCTTGAAGTTCCATCAATTTACACAGCCTAACTTCCATGTTGTTGCCTTCTAATTGTAGCTGGTGAGCAAGGTCCAAGGCTAGCAATTCAAGTGAAATAGGAAGTCTAGCTTCCCTTCCATACATGAGCGTGTATGGTGAATTTCTAGTTGCCCTATTTAGAGTGATCCTATCTGCCCATAGGGCTATTTTCAACTTGGTATGCCAAGTTCTCTGATTCTCTTCCATTATTTTTTTAATAATCTTGATCAGATTCTTATTTGTGGACTCAGCAAGCCCATTCCATTATGGGTAGTAGTTGGAAGAAGTGCTGAGATAGATGCCATATCTCAATTCCCATTCACTTATTTTGGTCCTCAAAAAAGCTAAAGTGTTATCTAAGATGATGGTAGCTGGAACTCCAAACCTTGTCACCAAGTCTTCATAAAAATATAAGACTACACTTTCATTGGCCTCCTTCAGAGCAACAGCTTCTACCCATCTCGTGAAGTAGTCTATAGCGGTCAAGACCCACTTGTGTCCAACACTAGAAGGAGGGTTAATCATCCCTATGAAGTCAAGGCCCTATTGCATGAATGGTTGTTTAACTTGAATAGATTGTAGAGGCATTATAGCCAGCTATTGTTTCCCATCAAAGAGAGCACACTTTTGGCACTTTCATACCCAGGCATGGGTGTCTCTGAATAGAGTGGGCCAGAAGTAACTAGCTCTCATTGTTCTTGTAGATATAGGCTTAGGAGTGAAGTGACCACCAACTGGCCCATCATGGAACTTGGACAGCACCCTGTTGGCCTGACCTGGGTCTATGCATCTTAAAATTACTCCTAAGAAATAATTTTTGAATAGCATGTTGGTTGAATATTTTGTCGATCAGCGTACTGATAAATAAAATAGGTCTGATTAGCTAAAGTAGGAAGATTAGTCATCCAAATGTGTAGGTTTACCACATCAAAAGGAGACTTATCTCTCCTCTCATCAAGGGGAGGTTCCCTATATATATATATATATATATATATATATATATATAGAAAATAATACTCAAGGGTAGGAAAAATCATCCATCTCTCTTTCTTTAGAGATGATGTGTGCAAATCAAAGGAAAAACTCAAGGGAAATGATAGACATCACTCCTCTTCTTTCAAAAGTACTATTCGGCAAACCACAAGAATACTCTTGGTAGTAAATACAAAGTGTAACCAAGGACATAGTAACCAATAAATTGAGATGCAGCACAAAGTCTCCACCTGAATTGCTCAAGAGTAAGATACAAAGGACAATGAGGGCACAAAGTCATTTTAAAGTCCTTTACACAGAAATGAAAATAAAACATACTAAAGGCAATTAGTATGTCTCCTTTTCAACTTCTTTATGGTATCAATGCTGAGATACCAATCACCTTAGAATTGCCAGCTTTGAAATTGGCAAAGGCAATTAAAGATCAGACATATGAAAGCTCTCTTGATAAAATAATCATGTGCCTGACTGAGCTGGAGGAATAGAGAATCATGGTGGTGGATATAATTGTTGCTCATCAAAGTTTGGTTAAGAAACTCTTTGACTAGAAGGCCAAAAATTGTGATTTCCAGATTGGGGATCAAGTCTTGCTTTGGGACAAAAGGAGAAAACCAAAGGGGATGCATGGAAAGTTTGACTTCCTTTGGAGAGGCCCATTTACAATTCATCAGCACATTGGTGAAAATAGTTTTTTGCTCAAATATCAAGATGGCACACTCTTTTCTCTACCTCACAATGGGCAGCATCTGAAACACTTCAATTCTTGAAGTATCAGATCATTGCATCTGTATATATGTATATTTGTAAAGTTTTTAATTCTATTTTGTTTTGTTTGTTTTCTTTTTTGATGCATTTAATTTTTGGGTAGCATGACTCCGTAGCCCAATGGTACAGATGAAGACACTGGAGATTCTAGATTCTACTCCCTTCAATTCTTTTTGCAATTAAAAGAAGCTCCCCAAATGGAGCCAGTTGTTGTCCCCCAAAAAATATCACTCATTTTTGGGACAAAATTTGAACTATTTTGGTCCTACAGACCAAAATTGTCTCTTCCCTTTTCAAAATTTGTCCTGGGCATTCAAATTCCTCATTTTTCAAGCTTCTCAAAAATCTACAGACTCTGTAGGCTTAAATCTATAGACTCTGAAGGCTTAAATCTACAGACTCAATAGGAAGAGAAAATCTACGGACTCTACAGGCCAAGTTCAAAGGACTTCACAGGTTGATTTCAACAGACTTGGTTTCTATGGACTTTGTAGGCATGTTCATTTCTACAGGTTCAAAGACTTCTGTAGGTGGGTTCAACCAAAAGAATCAGTTTCTAACACTTGGTCATTTTTGGGATTGGTTCAGTGCCTTGGTTCAATCAAAAATCTCCATCGGCAAGCATCTAATTAAATAAAGCTTGAACCATTGAACCACTTTGGTTCAAAGGTTCAACGAGTCTAAAATTTAAAAGGTTCAACGGCGGGTTCAATCAAAGGAATGGTTCGATGGATTGGTTCAACCAAGTGGTTCAACACTTTGTTTCACTTAGGAGGTTCATCCACTTTGTTTCAATGCTTTGGTTCATCCTTCGGTTCAATCAAATGGTTTGTCAGTCAGTTCAAGGCTTCATTTTAACTAATGAACCAAAACTTGGTTCAATAATTGGTTCAAACAAATGGTTCAAAGGTAGGTTCAATCAAGTGGTTCAATGCTCAGTTCATTCGCTTGGTTTAAAGGCTTGGTTCATTCAATTGGATCATCAGATTGAACCATTTTGGTTCAAATCTTGGTTCATCGGCTTGGTTCAACGTTTGGTTCAACCAAGCGATTCATTGCCATGGTTTAATGAAGTGATTCAATAGAGCGATTCAACGTTTGGTTCAATCAAACAGTTCAACAGCTTGGTTCAACCAAGTGGTTCAGTCAAAAAGTTTAAAGAAGCCTCCCAAAGGACAAGTGCCCTTGTGGAGGGCACTTGGTTGACAAAAACACCCTTCGGAAGGGTCATTTTTGAAGAATGCCGCAAAGGTAAATTCTTTCAAAAAATTTGTTTAAGGTAGATAGTCATTATTCTTTCAGACTTTTGTCGAAAGGAATTCCTTCAAACAAAAAGTTTTGAAAGAATTCAGAGAAGTCGTGGGAGGAAATCTCGAAGGAATTCATGGATATTTCAAATGAAACATTTCTACAAACTTTTTGTCCACAAGAAAATACCCGTGGAGAAAGCCCGAGAGACAGTCCGCTAAGGAAAAGGCCATAAGAGACTTCTAAGGCAAAGGCCGCTGAAGGACCCCAAAGGCTAGGTGTCCTTGTAGGGGACTCTCAGCTACCAAATAAAAGGACACTTCCCCAAAGTTGAAGGGTCACCTTCCCTTCAGGAAGATGTAAAACAAGAAGCTCGAAGGCCATTCAAAGACTGCCTGAAGGGTAGATACCTTATGTGGGGCTCTTCTCGACCCAAAGCAAATCATTTCTTAAGGATTGAAAGGGAAAGTCCTTTCTGGGAAAGTGCCAAATAGAAAAGTCAAAGGACCAAGAGGTAATGTGCTTGAAGATGTCAAATTCAAGACAATGAACTAGCCATTGAAAACATAGTGATAGGCACACGAACGTCAATTTTAAACCTCATAAAATAGCCGTTGATCCTTGTAATCTATAGACCTGAATGTAGTCACAGGATTTAAGGCCAAGGCTAGTAAAAAGTGACTAAAGAATAGAATAGAAAATTGAATCTAGGATCTAATTCAACTAACCAAAAAAGGAGGAATGATGAAGGAAGGATCAGATCGCCAGGTGGACATTGAAAGTTTCAAACTTTCAATAGCGTGACTTGTTTCTCTACATTGAGAAAAACAAATGGGTAGATGCCCCTAATTTCCAGCCTATCTTCCTAGCAGTTTTCAATGCAACATGATGTATTACTGTTCCTAAGTGTTTTTCGAAGAGGCTATATAAGGGACTCTCTTTTATTGTAAAAATATCTCTTTTTGATAATCAGAATGAAACTCTACCCAAATTAAAAGGCATTACTGAGACTTTGAGCTCACTTTTTTGATCATATTTTGTTATTGGAATAAGAAAGCAAGTGATTTTTTAGAATTTGTGTTGTGATATCTTTATTGTTGAGGAAACTATTCTTATGTCTTTTTCCTTAATATATCTTCTGTTCCTTTAATACAACAAGCAAAATCAGTGACAGCAGTCAGGAAGGTGTCCTAAAGATTCAAGTGTGGAGAGACTTTGTGCCCCCATAATTACCTTTAGTGTGTTTTCTTTTCATTTCTATGTAAAGGACCTTGGGACGACTTTATGCCCTCATTGTCTTTCGTATCTTACTCTTGAGCAATTCAGGTGAAGACTTTGTGCTGCATCTCGATTTGATGGTTATTAAATCCTTTGCTACATTTTGTTGTTACTACTAGGAATATTCTTGTGGTTTGTTGAATAATACTTTTGAAAGAATAGGAGTGTTGTCTATCATTTCCCTTGAGTTTTTTCTTTGATTTGCACACATCATCTCTGAAGAAAGAGAGATGGATGGTTTGTCTTACCCTTGATTATTATTATATGTTTATATATATATATATATATATATATATATATATATATATATATATATATATATATATATATATATATATATATATATATAGGAAACCTCCCCTTGATGAGAGGAGAGATCAGTCCCCTTCTGATGTGGTAAACCTACACTTTTGGATGACTAATCTTCCTACTTTGGCTAATCAGACCTATTTTGTTTATCAGTACACTGATCGACAAAATATTCAACCAACATTTTTTGGCAACTCCGATATAATATCCATTATCCATTTATAATCTATCCATTCACCTCCACACTAACCAAAAAAGAACACACAATTTAAAGCCTCAAGCTTCAAACTGAAGCAAGGTCAATTCTTTTCCATTTTTGTTTCACAATCTGGCAGATTCAAGGTATACATGAAGCCAAAGGGCTAAAAGGATTATTGACGCTGTATTTGAGTTGGTACAGCAAAGTGATTTTGATTTGTTTCCTTCACCATCTCGTCTCTAATGAACCAAGAGCTTTCCTCCTACTAAAGTTAGATCTCCATTGCCAAAAAAAGTATCTACTTCTACTATTGATAAAGCTTTGCCAAAAATTACCCCTCTAAAATTTGTTATCCCTCCTTTTCATAATCCTACAATGGCAGTTCAAGGCCCCTAGGGTAATGCTTTTGGTCCTCTCAATCTTACTCCACCTCTGCATGAGCTTCCATGCAGTTTAAAGAAGAATTTCTCTAAATTCTATGGTGATGGGAAAGTTCATCCTGATGAACACATTGCAACCTTCATCATAGCCTGTGGAGTAATCAGAGTAGAATTTGAAGATTTAGTAGTCAGACTTTTTGTAGAGACACTACAAAGTGCTGCTATAGATTGGTTTTATCATCTATAAGCTCAGTCAGTAACTGATTGGAATACCCTCAAAGATAAGTTTGAAGCTAGATTCAAACCTGCAAAAGATGCACATGCACTTCTAGCTCAACTTACACATATAAAGAAATAGCCTTATGAGCCTATGAGAGACTTCATAGCCAAATTTTACAAATTGAGAAATAGAATCCCTATAATTGCTTGACCTACAGCTGAGAATCTCAAATGTTTCTTCATTAATTCTCAGTTACCTGAAGTAAGTTTTCTCATGAGATGTGCTAGTCAAATAGATCTTGCTGTAGCTCAACATTTGGCCACTGAAGTAGAAGATGATCTCATCTTAGTAGGAAAGATAAGAAGAGATCTAAATAGAAATAGAGCTTCATCATCTTCTGAATATTCATCTACAAGAACCATAGATCCAATGGTGCAGAAATTGGCAAATGAGTTGCTTGCTCTAAAAAAGCAAATGGCTCAAGAAATGTCTTATGCTCCTTCATACAGAAGAACATTCCCAAATTAGTCATGTCAAGGCAATGCTACAAGAAATCAAGGGCAATAGAATCACCTTCCTCCCCCACAAGGGAAACTTGCCTTGGAAGCTCCTCCAGCCAATTCAGCAATGGGATATCTTGAAGCAGAATCAGAGTTCTCTTTCCAGCTTGAATTGAATTAAGAAAATGACATTGATCTCCTTGAAGACAATCAAGAAGAATCAGCTGGTGACTCCCACATTGGTTTCCTAAACTATTAGGATGAACCCAAAAGTAAAAGAGAAGATTTTGATGTATCATATGTAGTGTTTACTAGATCCAAGAACCAATCAGTCCAGCAAGTTGATAAAGGAAAGACAAAAGAGCAATTGTAGCCAACAGTCACAATTGCTAATCATGGAACCATTCTGCCTTTTCATTCAAAGGATCTAATAATCACCCAAAAATAAAATACATCAATTTTGCCTTCCCCTTCTACTTCAAATTCATAAACCAACCCACCTCCCATCCCTCCTAAAACTCAAAAAGTTGAAGTACCTTTCTCTATACCTAGCTCAATTCAACTATTTGACATAATCGATCATGTCAAAAAAATAAAAATACAAATGTCTGAGTTTGAATATTTACAATTCAATTCTAATCAATTGGATAAGTTGATCTAATTTGTTAAGAACCAAACCATCCCTGTAGGACCAAAAACTAAAAAGGTAACTCTTGATTCTCTAAAGAACACACCTATTCCAAATAATCTAATCATTACTCCTCCAGTTGTTCCTAGAAAAATAGAACCTTTCTATGTTTCCCTATTAATTAATGGCCATAAGCTGAGTAACTGTATTATAGACTCAGGCACATCTAACAATGTCACGCCTGCTAAAGTAGCTAAGTCTCTTGGTCTCACACTGACCAAGACATTTGGGAGATGTTTCTCCATAGAGAACAAGCAATTACCATTGTTAGGGCAAATGAAAGATGCCTAATTTACATTTGTAGCCTTTTTAGACAAGAGAATCAAGATGACTGTCTTTGTGGCTGATGTCCCAGCATCTTATACCATTTTTCTTAGATAAAATATCTGCAAGAATGTGGGAGGAGAACTAAGCATAGATATATCTGAGGCAAGGATCCCTGTCCAAAGCATAATGAAGAGGTTGCTCTCTGAAAAGGAAGCAAAATATGTGTTACCCAGACATTAGCCCCTGAAGCTCAAATCCTTTTTGAATCCACAGGGATGGATAACTATTTTCTATCTATAGATGAAGTACATGAAACACCTAATATAATTCTTGAAAGTGTCAACTCAAAAATTAGTTCAACAAGAATAGTAGAAGAACTAATAGGCTGTAATACAGATGAAGAAAGATCCTCCATCTCTGATGAAGGAAAGTCTAAAGAAAAATCAGTATCAGATGAGATATGAACTTTGGAATTTGATGGTAGTTATTCCTCTATCAGTTTGAGAGCTGAGATTGTGTTGATATCTCCTCAAGGAGATATGTTTCCTTCATCTTATAAATTACAGTTTAGCAACATTAACAATATAGTTGAATACGAATCTCTGTTGTTTGGCATGAAGGTTGCTCAAGGCAAAGGCATCAAGTTTCTTCATGCCAAAATTGATGTTGAATTAGTGGTTTGTCATGTGAGGAACTTATACCAAACCAATAATGAAAGATTATGCCACTATCGTAACTTGGTTTTGGACCAAATTTAAAGCTTTGATGCTTTCAACATTTTTGCTATACCCAGAGAGTCTATCGACAGAGCTGATGCACTTGTTATTTCAAGAACTCTCTTAGTTTTTCATTCAAATTTTAAAAAAGATAGGTATAGTATTGAGCTGGTCTATAGACCAAGTGTTCCTGACAATGCTGATTATTGGCAAGTATTCAATGATGACCATCAAATCATTGCCTTCTTGGAATGAAAAGACAATTTTGAACAACTACATTTTGAAGGCAGTGAATCTCAAAAAAATGAATCAACCTCTAAATCCAATTCAAATATAAATGAAGAGTTCTTACAGCTGAAAGGAAATAAAATTTCCAAAGGCCTGGTTTCTCTTGAGAAGCTATTTGACAAGCATGATAGATTCATCAAACAATAGCAAACAGACTCAGTTTCTCTCAGGGATTTGATCAAGTAAATCTGACCACTAAAGAAAATCCCAATATGGTTAACATTGGTAAGTGCTGCACCCTTGAAGAAATATTCAAGTTCACCACTTTTCTTCATTAATACATGGATGTCTTAGCATATTCTTATGAAGACCTAAAGTCTCTCAGACTAGATGAAATATGCCATGATATTCCTCTCAAAGCTGATTCAATGCCCTATAAGAAAAAATCCAGATAGTATAATCCCAAAATATCAAGTACTATTCTGTCTGAGATACAAAAAATGTTAAATACTAAAATCATCTTCCCAATCCATCATTTCACATGGATTGCAAACATAGTGCTTGTAAAAAAGAAGAATGGTGAAATTCACATTTGTGTAGATTTTAGGAATCTGAATCAAGCATCTTTGAAAGATAATTATCTTTTGCCAATTATGGATCAAGTGCTTCAAACAGTGACAGGTTCAGAGATGTTATCAATGATGGATGGCTTCTCAGGATATAATCAAGCTGAAGTTGGTGAAGCAGACCAACACAAAACTACATTCACCACACTTTGGGGTACATTTGCATATAGAAAAATGCATTTTGGTTTAATAAATGTTAGTGCTACCTTTTAGAGAGCAATGGATCTGGATTTTATAAATGAGATTGTTAAATTCATAGTGGTATACCTTGATGGCTTGACTGTCTTTTCAAAGTGTCGATCTAATCATGTGTGCCACTTACAATAAGTGTTGGAGCAATGTCGCCAGAATGGTATTTCCTTGAACTTCAAGAAGTCTATTTTTGAAGTAACAAAGGGGAAACTCCTTGGACACATTATGTCAAAAGTAGGCATAAAGATTGACTCAGATAGAGTCAAGTCTATTCAAGAGCTTAATTTGCCTACAAGTAAGAATGTTGTTCATTCTTTCTTCAAAAAAGTGAATTTCTTACAAAGATTCATCTCCAAATTTGTTGAGAAGACTAGACACATTGTGAACATAATGAAAGGGAAGACCATCTTCAGCTAGACTAAAGAAGGCAAGTCAGCATTTCATAATATCAAGACCACCATTGCTCATGCCCCTACCTTGGTTTGTCTAGATTACAACAAAGATTTCATCATATACAGCTATGCCTCTGAACACACTCTTTCAGCATTTTTTGTTCAATAGGACAAGAAAGATATGGAATCTCTTATCTCTTTCATGAGTTTCCCTCTCAAAACCCATGAGATGAAGTATTCAAATGTAGAGACGCATTCTTATGCGTTGGTGAAAGCAGTCAAATATTTTTGCTTCTATATTCTAAATTCACACACTACTGCCTTAGTTCCTGACATTATAGTCAAGTCTATATTAACTCAGCAAGAGTTTGGCATGAAAAGAGGTAATTATATTGCAAAGGTCCAAGAGTTTGATCTAGACATCAAGTCAATAAAGCTGGTTAAGGGTAAAGGCCTATGCTAATTAATTAGTGACAACAAGCTAAAAGATACATCACATGAAGAAACAGGCTTAAATCTATGGACTCTATAGGCTTAAATCTACAGACTTTGTAGGCTTAAATCTACGAACTCAGCAGGAAGAGAAAATCTATACACTCGGCAGGCCAAGTTCAAAGGACTTCACAAGTTAATTTTTATAGAATTGGTTTCTATGAACTCTGCAGGCAAGTTCATTTCTATAGGTTCAAAGACTTCTGCAGGCGAGTTCAACCAAAAGAATCAGTTTCTAACACTTGGTCATCTTTGAGATTGGTTCAGTGCCTTAGTTCAATAAAAAATCTCCATTGGCAAGCATCTAAGCAAAGAAGGCTTGAACCGTTGAACCATTGAACCACTTTGGTTCAAAGGTTCAACAAGTCCAAAGTTTAAAAGGTTTAACGCTTCCAGTTCAAAGGTGGGTTCAATCAAAGGAACGGTTCAATGGATTGGTTCAACACTTTATTTCACTCGTGTGGTTCATCTACTTTGTTTCAATGCTTTGGTTCATCCTTAGGTTCAATCAAATGGTTCATCAATCGGTTTAAGGCTTCGTTTGAACTGTTGAACCAAAACTTGGCTCCACGATTGGTTCAAATAAATGGTTCAAAGGCAAGTTCAATCAAGTGGTTCAATACTCAGTTCATCCACTTGGTTCAAAGGCTTGGTTCATTCAATTGGTTCATCAGCTTGAACCATTTTGGTTCAAATCTTGGTTCATCGGCTTGGTTCAATGTTTGGTTCAACCAAACGGTTCATTGCCTTGGTTTAACGAAGTGATTCAACAGAGCGGTTCAACATTTGGTTCAATCAAACAGTTCAACGGCTTGATTCAACCAAGTGGTTCACTCAGAAAGTTCAAAGAAGCCTCCTGAAGGACACGTGCCCTTATGGAGGGCACTTGGTCGACAAAAACACCCTTCGAAAGGGTCATTTTTGAAGAAGGCCGCAAAGGTAAATTCTTTCAAAAATTTTGTTTAAGGCAGACAGTCATAATTATTTTAGACTTTTATCCGAAAGAATTCCTTCGAACAAAAAGTCCAAAAGAATTCAGAGAAGTCACGAGAGGAAATCCTGAAGGAATTCACAGATATTTCAAATGAAACATTTCTGTAAACTTTTTGTCCATAGGAAAATACCTACAGAGAAAGCCTGAGAGATAGTCCACTAAGGAAAAGGCCGTGAGAGACTTCTAAGGCAAAGGCCATCAAAGGACCCTAAATGGCAGGTGCCCTTGTGGGGGACTCTCGGCTGCCAAATAGAAGGACACTTCCTCGAAGTCGAAGGGTCACCTTCCCTTCGGGAAGATGTAAAACAAGAAGCCTGAAGGCCATTCAAAGACCACCCGAAGGGCAGATACCTTGCAGAGGGCTCTTCTCAACCCAAAGTAGATCCTTTCTTAAGGCCTAAAAGGGAAAGTTATTTTTGGGAAAGTGCCAAATAGAAAATTTGAAGAAGGACCAAGAGGTGATGCACCCAAAGATGTCAAATTCAAGACAGTGAACTAGCCGTTGAAAACATAGTGACGAGCACACGAACGTCAATTTTAAAGCTCATAAAATAGCCGTTGATCCTTATAATCTATAGACCTAAATGTATTCACATGCTTTAAGGCCAAGGCCAGCAGAAAGTGACTAAAGAATAGAATAGAAAATTGAATCCAAGATCTGATTCAATTAACCAGAAAAGGAGGAATGATGAAGGAAGGATAAGATCACCAAGTGGACATTGAAAGTTACAAACTTTCAATAGCGTGACTTGTTTCTCTGCATTGAGAAAAAAAATGGGTAGATGCCTCTAATTTCCAGCCTGTCTTCCTAACAGTTTTCAATGCAACATGATGTATTACTGTTCTCGAGTGCTTCTTGAAGAGGCTATATAAGGGACTCTCTTTTATTGTAAAAATATCCCTTTTTGACAATCAAAATGAAACTCTGCCCAAATTGAAAGGCATTACTGAGACTTTGAGCTCAGTTTGTTGATCATATTTTGTTATTGGAATAAGAAAGCAAGTGATTCTTCAGACTTTGTGTTGTGATATCTTTATTGTTGAGGAAACTGTTCTTATGTCTTTTTCTTTAATATATCTTCTGTTCCTTTAATTCAACAAGTAGAATTAGTGAAAACAGTCAGGAAGGTGTCCTGAAGAGTCAAGTGTGGAGAGACTTTGTGCCCCATAATTTCCTTTAGTGTGTTTACTTTTCATTTCTGTGTAAAGGACCTTAGGACGACTTTGTGCCCTCATTATCCTTCGTATCTTACTCTTGAGCAATTCAGGTGAAGACTTTGTGTTGCATCTCGATTTGTTGGTTATTACATCCTTTGCTACATTTTGCTATTACTACCAGGAATATTCTTGTGGTTTGCTAAATAGTACTTCTAAAAGAATAAGAGTGTTGTCTGTCATTTCCCTTGAGTTTTTCCTTTGGTTTGCACACATCATCTCTGAAGAAAGAGAGATGGATGGTTTGTCCTACCTTTGAGTATTATTTTTTGTCTATATATATATATATATAACCTATCTATAGAGAACCTCCCCTTGATGAGAGGAGAGATCAGTCCCATTCTGATGTGGTAAACCTACACATTTGGATGACTAATCTTCTTAATTTGGCTGATCAGACCTATTTTGTTTATTAGTATGTTGATCAACAAAATATTCAACCAACATAGCACTCCATCAATCAAGACATAAGTGTGAGATTAGATTCTAAAATATCTCCTCTTGGTCCTATCAAGGCCCTATGGGCATTCACCAGTGAGAAGGAAATGCATCATATCTGATGTCCAATCCTTCATGACTGCTAGTTCTTCTATTATGGCTTCATCATGAATGAGCAAACTATCCTCATACTATTTAAAGTCTATATCAATGTGTTCACATAGGCCTTTTCCTCTTACCAGCTTGGTGGTTTTCATATCCATGTCATATTCCATTATTTTAGTGATCCATCCCGCTCTTTTTTCATTCAGATCATGATTGGTCAAGAAATCTTTGATGCTAGGATGTGGAACCATGAGGTGAACCTTGCTATTGGATAGCATATGTCTAAATTTCTTTAGGGTCCATATGATCACAAGGACTTGCTTCTCCACATATGTATACCTGACCTCAAAACCCTCTAGACCTTGGCTAAAAAATGCAAGTGGTTGTTCAAGGTTCTCACCATTTGCTTGGGTAAACATAACAGAGATTACCTCTTCATTTTCGAAGGTGTAGAGGTTGAAATCCTTGGTGAATTTGAGACTAATCAGGGTAGGAGCCTAGGTGATAGCCTACTTGATCTCTTAAAAACTATCCTTCCTTTGTGCTATCCACATGAATTTCTCATCTTTCTTCAGCATAGAGGTCAATGGCTTGACTACCTCCACAAAATTTGGAATAAATCTCCTGATGAAATTTATCTTGCCAAAGAAGCTCTATAGACCCTTTTTGTGTTTAGGCAAGGACATCTCTAGGATGGAGTGAACTCTTTCTAGATCAATGGTCAAGCCCTCCTTTGAAACAACATGGCCAAGGAGTTTACCCTCATGGATAACAAACATGCATTTTTTTGGGTTGAGAGAGATATCAAACTCTCTACACCTCTCAAATATTTACCTGAGGTGCTTCATGTGTTAGCCCACTTCTTTAGAGAATAATGTCACATCATCGAGATACACCAGTATAATGTTATTTATCAGGCCTTGAAAAGCCATGTCTATGGCTCATTGAAAAGTGGCACCAGCATTGGATAGTCTAAATGGAATTTTCCTATAAGCAAACATCCCCATTTGGTAATGAAGGTTGTCTTATACTGATCACAATCTTGCACCAAAATTTGATTGTACCCTGAATACCCATCTAGGAGGGAAAAATGCTTGCTACCTATCACCATTTAGAGGATCTGCTCCATACTTAGGAGAGGATAATGGTCATTCAAAGAGACTCTATTAAGGTCTCTAAAATCTACACATAATCTAATCTTTCCATTCTTTTTTTGGCTAGGTACAAGGTTGACCAGCCAAGAAAAGTGTTTGATCAGAAATATAATCCTGGAATCAATCAACTTGGTGAGTTCCTTCTGCATGAGAGGCTCAATCTGTGGGTTGATAGGCCTTTGTTTCTGATTGATCGGCTTAGTGCCTTCCTCTAGCTCAATAGTGTGTTGGGCCAAGCTTGGGTCAAAACCCTTCAAGTTGATATACTCCCAAGCAAAGACATCAGTAAACTCCTGACACAACAAGATGAAGGCCTACCTTTCATGATCTATACACACTTTCCCAAGTGCAAGAAGCTTATTCTTGAATATTTCAACTTTCTCATAGTTTTCTTTCTTCCTTGTGATGCTGACTTTATCATTTTTCAATTAGTCATCCTCATTAAAGATACTTTCGAGAGTGATCAAGATTTTGAGAAGTTTATTGTTCTTCAGTTGAACAATCTGACTACCATACTGTTGTTATATCTTAGCCTAGTTTCTAGCAACAAACTTAGCTTCCACTTGTACGAAGAGTGATATCTGTTGATCGTTGTCAAACACCTACTAGTTGGTGATGTTGTCAGGTACAGAGGGCTTGATTAAAACTTTCAAATGGTGAGGAGTGCTATCATGGCCTATCTGCTTGGGGATATCAAATTGATCACCATCTACTGCTAGTTTGTTAGCTTGCTTATTCTGCTCTCTTAGAATGGAAGTAACTTTTGATGGCTAAAATTGTGTTTGATTCTAATCAATCAACAATGGGAAGTTTCAAGCTGTGGGACATTGTAGCTTGAAACAACCTCCAGATTTTAGAGAAGCTAGTCTCTTCTTTTGTATCATGTGTTGGGGGAAAAAGGATAGGAGATTAAACAAAAATGCAAATGCAGGAACTAAAACCTAACTATGGCGATGCGCTTGAGTGTAATAATAATCCTAACCTGAGCACAATGAGACTATTATAGGATTCAATTACATTTAAGAGTAGACAAGTGCATGATCAATGTAAAAGATTGAAATAAGAGAAACAATGGCTCACAATAGGGAATTCTTTTTTTGAGATACAGAGAATGTCAACAGAGGCATAGTGTTCAATCTTCTTAATAGAATTTTTCAATCACATAAGAGGTGCAAAAATCATGTACAGTTATGTAGAACTTCCGATTTAAGAAAATGAGACAAAAGCAAATAACATTCCTAATCACAACTCCAGAGAATCTACAGTATAGACTACTTTTCAAATGACATAGATAACACCAACCAAGGCATAGAGTTCAATCTTCTTAATTCATTCAGCCACATAAAAAGCATAGAAACATGCATAGTTATATCAACTTTACAACTCAATAAAATTGATACAAAAGCAAATGATATTACTGGTCAGAAACTCTAGAAAGTCTAAACTATGGAAAATTCCCCCCCTTCATTCTTTTTACAATTCTTCATCTTTTATAGCCTCTGACGTCTCCTTCCATTACTCCCCTTCCCACGTAATTCCACTATGTCCTTCACTCGCAGGGGACAAAATAGACGGTGCCTTCAATGCCTTGGATGCATCCTAGTCTTATCAAGAACTGCCCTGACTATGACATGGTGATTCATGATTAGTACCTCCTTTTGCGCTTGAATTTTCTCATTCCATCACCTGCTTAGCTACGTAACTATCCATTCTGCCTCTACTTATAGGGGACAAATAGATGGCCCTTTAATGCTTGCAAACCCCAAAAATTTACTCAGTGCACTGTTCTATCTACCAAGAATAACTCTTGCTGAGTTTCACTCCATCTTTGCTATATCAGATAGACGGACACTATGTTCTGTTGAAACAGAAGAGGACACTTAGTCAATTCATGAAAATTCTCTTTATTATCTAGAAGGCACTAGAGAAAGACACTTGGCACTTTCTGCCTGATTCATCGAAGACACGTGGCTCTCTCTTTTTCTTTGGTTGCGTTGTAGTATCATTCTAGACACATATTAGACTCTTACAGATGGTGACACTTGGCAGCTTCCGTAGACTTTTGAAGTAACACCTGAGGCCCACCACAATATTTATTTGGAAATGAAGCTTGGAGATGATCTTTTGGAAGGTGATACATGGAGGCCTTTGTTATTCTTGAGAAGATACATGGTATCTTCCACTTCTACTAGGGGTATGTGGTGTCTTCCACTACTTTTGGGGATGGATTAGGAAGGGGTCAGACAGTGACACTTGGTGGCCTCCACTATTCTTCAGCACTAAACAAAATGGGAAGATGATATTCTGCCTTCCAAAAAGGGTATAGACCCCTTTGGTCTTTGAGACACTCCCAGGAACTACCCGATGAACCAAAATGGTTCAATGGTTCAACACTGCGTGCCATTTACACATTAATCAAGGTATTGAACCAAAAATATTAAACCAAGGCATTGAACCCCAACTTTGATCCAATTTTCTCTTAGATGCTGACACGTGGTGACTTTCACTTTTTCTAAAAAGTAGTTCAGGGCCCATCGCTACTGCCACCTGGCACTTTCTGCAACTCCCTGCTACTTAGCTTGTTGAAAACCTTTGTTGAAAATAGAATGAAGCATGGTTGCCAAAATGAGATGTGGATGCTGACACATAGTGTGTTTCACTTAGTTGCTATTAGATATGTGGCATGATCTGTGCCTTTCCTGAAAGTTATGAAAAGGGTCTCAGACGATGCTAGCTGGTCAGCTCTGGGTCTTAGAAAGTGACACTTGGCAGCTTTCACTCGAATGCAACACTTAGGCAAAATAAAGTGAAGGAAAAAAAAAGGGGAAAGAGAACACGTGCTCAAACTATGCCACTTGGCAGCCTCCACTACACTTTGACACCTAAACAGAAAATGAACCCACTCTGCTCCAAATTTGCCGCTATGACCAAGGTATGTGGGAACTGAAACTACAGTGCTCGACTAAAAATTTGAATGCAATGTAGAGTAAAAATTTACTCTATAGTTATTGGCAACCCTCAAAACTTTTGAGCCTGCTCAAAAAGAAAACTCCACCTCCCACTAGATCAAAATTGTGAAAATTATAGCTTTAAAAAAGCCGTCGACATATGTTTAAAACACTTATTTAAAAGAAAAGCGGGAAAAAATGGAAAAACAATGTGAGAAGGGAAAATTTTTAACTATAATACATGAGAGATTCAAGTCAATTGAAATGTTTCAAATAGATTCTATTCACAAGAATCTCTTTAGGTTCTCTTTCCATCGACTCTAGCTCAAAATAATTCCTCTGCTTACACGCATGAATTCTATACGGACCAGTCCATAGCACTTCAAATTTGGTATGCTGACCCAGCTTGGTGGCCCTTGCATCCCATTTCAAAACAATCAAGCCTATTTCAAAATTAGAATTTGAATTCCTTTTATCAAAATAGTTCTTAAACATTCCCTAATGCTTGATCAATGAATCATGGGCTATATCCCTCTTTTCCTGAACTTCCAAAAGTTCTGCGAGTCTGACCTGATGGGGCCATTTTCTTCAATTTCAATTTGTTTGATCAACTAGAGAGCAGGGATTTCTAAACTTAGGGGAATCACAGCAGACTTCCCATATACCAATTCCTATGGAGACATTTTTATCACCTACTTAGGTGTGATTCGATCAGCCCATAATGCTAGATTAAGCATTTTATGCCACTCTTTATGATGATCAGCACCTACTCTTTTAATGAGTCTTATCAGGTTCTTGTTGGTTGATTTTGCTAGACCATTACCTTGAGGGTAATAGTTAGATGAAGTTTTCAGTTATATTCCATGTCTCAAGGCAAAGTCAGTTACTTTAGACCTTAAGAATGCTTTGGTATTATCTGAAATGATGGTGTGAGGAGCCCCAAAGCGAGTAGTGATACTCCTTAGAAAATCTAGGATCACACTCTCTATTGCTTCCTTAAGTGGGATAGCCTCAGTCCATCTAGTGAAATAGTCTATGGAAGTTAATATCTATTTGTGACCCATACTTGACACTAGATTTATCATTCCAATGAAGTCAAGACCCCATTGAGGAAAAGGTTCATCCACAACTATAGGACTAAGGGGCATGGTTGCATTCCTCCTCATCCCCATATAATACTGACAGGATTGACATTTTCTAACCAGCTAATAACAATTTGCAAATAAAGTAGGCCAAAAATACCCTACCTCACTTATCTTTATGGCTATGGTCTTTGCATAAAAATGCCCCCTGATATTCCATGATGCATTTCGTGTAGTATTCTCTGAGCTTCAGCCTATTCTACACATCTTAACAATTTCCCATCAAAATTTCTTCTGAAAAGGACTTGTTTAATTAAAACAAAATGAACTCCCTATATCTTATAATATCTCCTCTTATTTTTAGGGAGTTCTCTTGGATAAATCCCATTTTTCATAAATTGAATCCTACTTGTGACCCAGGATTCTTGATCCACCTCTTGTAACTTTAGCACCGTCTCTGTCTCCTCTTCTGAATTTGCTTCCTTGGGTAACATCTTTTCAAGCTCTTAGGTTATATATTGGCACAACCCCCTGCCTCTGACTAGCTTGGTGGGTCTGACCTCTACATCATATTCAAGGATATTAGTGATCCAATTGGCTCTTTTCTTAGTAATCTCACCCTCCATGATTTATTCCCTGACACTTGGGTGAGCTACAAGTATCAGAATTTTGCTCCCTGATATCAGATGCCTGAATTTTTTTAGGGCTTTTACCATGGCATAGGCTTGTCTTTCCACAAAATTATACCTGGTATCATAATCCCTGAGATTTCTTGAGAAAAAGGCTATTGGGTGCTCCCCCTCTAGCCTGTCGTTCTTTTGAGTCAAGACAGCAGCAATACTTGACTCTCCTCCACAGACATACATTATAAAGGGCTTGGAAAAATCTGGGTTCCTAAGCACTGGAGCTGCTGAAATAGCCTTTTTGACCTCTTCAAAGGCTTGCTTCCTTTTTGTAGTCCATTTGAAGACCAAGTTTTTCTTTAGCAAGAGTGTCATTGGTCTAACCAAGCCTGCAAAATTAGATATGAATTTACTGACAAAATTGATCATCCCTAAAAAGGACTGGACTGCCTTTTTATTTACTGGAAGAGGTAGGTCCATTATAGCTATGATTCTCTCAGGATCTATAGAAACCCCTTCCTTAGATACTATGTGCCCCAACAGTTTACCCTGAGGTACAGTAAAAATACATTTCTTGGGATTCAATGATATCCCAAAATCCTAACATTTCTTGAAGACAGATTCTAAATGATCAAAATGACCATCAACATTTTTTGAGAAAATAGTGAGGTCATCCAGATAGACTAGGATGACCTTATTTATGAGTTCACCAAAGGCTATATCCATAGCTCATTGAAAGGTGGCTCCTGCATTTAATAGGCCGAATGGCAACTTCGCATAGGCAAATGTCCCCCATTTGGTAGTGAAAGCAATTTTGTACTGGTCTTCCTCAGCTAGCTAAATCTGATTGTATCCAGAGAAACCATCAAGTAAAGAAAACCTCCTTGATCCACCCATAGTTTTTAGAATTTATTCCATGGAGGGCAAGGGATAGTGGTCTTTCAGAGATGATTTATTTAGATCTCTGAAATCTATGCATAGTCTTACATCTCCATTCTTTTTCCTAACTGGGACTAGATTGGATACCCAGGTTGAGTGCTTGATTGGAAATATTATTTTGGAATCTAAAAGTTTTTGCAACTCATCTACCATTAGAGGCTTGATCCTTGGATTTATTGGCCTCTATTTCTGTCTGATGGGCTTGGATCCCTCAGTCAATTCTATTGTGTGCTGGATAATGTCTCTATTGTATCCATGAAGGTCTTCATAGCTCCTAGCTATGACTCTATCATATCTCTGGCACAATTCAATTAGTCTTTCCTTCTCTTCTTGAGTTACAGAATTCCCCACTTTTAGCCTTTTCCCATCACTCACCTCTATTTTAGAATAGTCTGCTTTATCTACTTGGAACCTTTTATTTTCCAGGGATATATCCTCTGGGTCAAACAAGGTTTCTAAGGTGATCAATCCCTTAGGGAGCTTATAAGTCCTTAATTGAATAACCTGATCACCATATGCCTCTTCAATTTTAATTTACAACTGATCAGCAAACTCATCTGAATGCTGTAAGAAAGAGACTATCTGAGCATCATTTTCAAACACTTACCAATTTTCATCATTGTCTAGGATGGTCGGCCTCACTATAACCTTTACTGACTCATTTTTAACCAATAAGCCAGTTGCTGGGTTAAACTGTGAGCCAATTTGGGCCATCTTATCAACCTCAGAGTTTTGACTTTTAAGGATTATCTCAATATTGAAAGCTTTGAAATATTCTATCAAATCCCAAATCCTATGCCTGTAGGATCTCATTCTCACATTATTGGCTGCTTCCTTTTCCCGTATTTGCTTTACTATTAATTTTGAGTCTCCTTTTACCTTTAGGTTCTTTATTCCTTTTTTTTAGCTAATAGGATCCCATGTACTAAAGATTCATACTCTGTATCGTTATTAGTGCAAGCAAATTAGAATCGGATAGCCCTTAAAATTTTATCACCATTTGGAGTAGTAAGACAAATTCCTACTCTAGCACCATGTTTACTTCTAGCTCCATCAAAATTTAAGGTCCAAATCTCTGAATCTTGAATAGTAGGTGCCTCTTCTCTTATAACATTTGGGATCATCTGATCCTCATCAAAAATGACATACGTGCCCAAACCAGTAGAGTCATAGTTCCCATACGGGTCGCTATGCATCATGGCCAACAACTAGTTGTTTTCTTTTTCTTGATCATGCTCAATCCAATCGCCTAGCTCTTTGACAAAAATCCTTTCTTTATTTAACATGGCATGATCTACTTCTAATCTTGTTGTTGGTTCAGTGGTGATGTGGTCTTTGGACAGTGGTTCAGATAGAATTTTCATCTTTGAACTGTATCTGGTTCTTAGGATGAGGTGAGACCAGTCAAGAGACATATATCCTCCTATTTTTGTTGTAAAGTCTCTCGATAAACATAAACCAAAGACGGGAGGTATGTTTATGACAACTATATCTTGGTTGAAAATTATGTTGGGACATGTGTATAAGTACAAGGGGAGTTTTTTAATTTTCCCTATGGTTTGCTCTATTTTGCCATCTAGCTGCATAACTCCCTTTGCAAGGGGTTCATATTTTATTTTCAAAGCATCAGCTATTTGCTTGGGCATCACAGTTGTACTAGCTACTGAATCTATCAATGCATTATGCAGGAGTTTCCTTCCAACTATCAAAGTCAAATAGAAAGGCTCTGGCTTGGATTTACTTACTTGTGATGCATTGTTCATGAAGGTTATTATCATTGGAAGAACCATATCTTTGAGATTTTCCTTTCCAGTAGGTCCTTCCTTGGTAATAGCACCTTCGAGCACTGCTTGCCCTTGCAGAGCTTCTTGCAGTAGTGTCTTTTGCTCAGGGATAGCCAAGATATCCCATATAGATACTTGTGCTGGATTCTTCTTTAATTGGTCCACTACATTGATCGGTCCCAAGGACTAAGTTTTTTGGTAATAGGGATACCTCATTTTTTCTTGAATCTGGGCAGGAATCTCTTGATCTCATACTGACTGAGGCACTTCTTGTCTAACAATAGTGGTCCTTTGCCCTTGAGATGGAGGATTATTCTTGACTTGACCACTTATAATCTCGAGCTACTCCACCATCCTCCTCTTTGATCTGGTGTAATAATTAGATTGCACTACTGGCCTTTGGGAGGTAGATGCTTCATTTAAGAAAACTACTTCTTCATCCTTGACCCATGAGAAAAAAGCATGTTCTGCGACTATTTCTTCTTCTTGTTGCAAGGATATTCCTTTCATTTGAGCCACTAAAATTGAATTCTACATGCCGAGAGACTGGTAGGCTCAATTATTACTGTACTGGCGAACTGACCACCCATTCTTCTCTGCTCAACCACCCTTTGTTGTAGATTTCCCCTAAGACAATCGCTGGGGATGTGAGCATCATTACAAGGGAAACACCAAGCATTAGTATCATCCACATAATTATTTTGACCTAGAAACATCTCCCTATTTGAGTTGGGGGGAATGGTCTGTGAGGGTATGGGAACTACAACTAATTGATTTGTTGGTTGATGGTTCGTTTGTCTTGGAGGACCTTGATATTGGTTTGGTTGAGATGAAAACATGTTTCCTTGATAACCTTGATAAGGATGCTTAGGGAAAGTATTTTACTACCTCTTTATATTAATTAGCTCATTGGAGAATGTCCTTAACATACTCTTGATATCATCCATCTCAGATGACTGAGCAGGGACCGGTTGCTTCACAGATGATGGAGGGTAAACATACATGGACACAAGTGGGCTTACAGCTTTAGGAAATTCTTGAGGTAAGGGTAAGGAAATTTTTGGGAACATAGGCATGGGAGGCCTTGGAGGTAACTTTCCAGCATCAATTAAATGATTCTCAGCTCTGATTGCATAGTCATAAGCCGTTGGCAAAGTGTGTCCTCCCAGTGACCGAATCATAACAGATATATCTAAATTTAAAGCTTTGAGATAGAATACTATGGCCATACCAGGTGGTGGTTTAGCTGCAACAGGGATTCTATCCCAAGTTTTATAGAATCTTGTGTTGAAGTCAGTCATGTCCTCTTGTGGTCCCCTTTGAATGGTGATTAACTATTGTAATAAAGAAGACTTATCACCTTTCTCTACAAATCTTTCAAAGAACTAATCTTCGAGTTGGTCCCATGTAGATATGGTATTAGGGGTCAAAGACCGATACCATTCTAAAGCCTTCCCTTTGAATGAGGCTGCTAACAACCTTAGGGCCACACTTTTTGTGTGACACCATGTATGGCACAGACATCTGATACATCTTGAAGATGTTCCACAGGTGTTTTTGAGTCTTGCCTACTTAATTTGGGTAGAGCTTTTAGAGAATTTACTCAGATAGGATCCCAAATAGCTGGTGGTGTTGGGAGGATTAAGGGACTCCCAGTGTTCTAGCTTGCATAATTTCTTGGGGGTACAAGGGCTCCCATGTTTGGTACTGGTAAAAATTGGTTAGCTCTTCTTCTTGGACTAATTACTAGAGGTGGCAAAACAATACCTAGATTTGTAACAGATTGTGATCTAGTGACTGGTCCACAGCTCTAACTCCTTATAGCTCTCTGGTTCATGCGGTCTTGAAAGAAACTTTGAGACTTGTCCCATCGGGCATGCCAAAAACTATTGACAGCTAAAATTACATTTGATTCTAATCAATCAACAATGGGAAGTTTCAAGTTGTGGGACATTGTGGCTTGAAATAACCTCTAGATTTTAGAGAAGATGGTCTCTTCTTTTGTATCAAGTGTTGGGAGAAAAGGGATAGGAGATTAAACAAAAATGCAAATGCAGGAACTGAAACCTAACTATGGCAATGTGCCTGAGTGTAATCCTAATCCTAACCTGAGCACAACGAGACTATTATAGGATTTAATTACATTTAAGAGTAGACAAGTGCATGATCAATGTAAAAGATTGAAATAACAGAAACAGAGGCTCATAACAAGGAATTCTTTTGCTGAGATACAGAGAATGTCAACAAAGGCATAGTGTTCAATCTTCTTAATAGAATCTTTCTGTAGACACCAAAATTGTGTCTATTCCTTGGTCATCCTCCCCCTTGGTCCCCTTGACCCACTTCTAAACATTCCCAACCCACACACTTATTAATTTAAAATAAAATAACTATTTTAAATTAATAACCCCCTTGACACATCACCCATGACACCTCACCCCACCTTGGATACCTCTCCTTGGATGCCTCCCTCACCCCATGCAAAATCTTAATTGCTTAAACCCCATTTCAACCCTCCCAAAAGCCTCTCACACTCATTTAATCTACCTTGGACCATTTTCTAATGGCATTCAACCTTGGCAATTTCAAGAACGGGCAGAAGGCTAAAAATAGCCTCTTTTCCCATTCTTTAGCCACTGACATCAGTCAATAGTCGGCCGATGCCGACAATTTTGCCAATGTCAATTCCTTTAAAACTGTAGGCATCAACATCTCAATAGCACTCTCTAGGCTTAGAGGTTCTACACCAGTCATTCCAAATTGGATTGAAGATTGCACGACATTTCTCACATCAGCCACAATGGAAACAGGCCTCCTGCACTTCTGCCTCTCCACCCACAGCTAAGTATTTCTACTGGTTTTATTTTACTATCCTTTTAAATACATTAGCAATCAGCCCACTACCCATTTCCAAGCACTATTGATAGAACCCTATTTGTTATTTTTGGAGAGGCTGAAAAGCCTTCTCTCACCCTTATCTCCCTCTCATCCCTATCCTCCATTTGGTCCCTCTTTCAGGCCACACTCTCTGCCCTGCAAACCCAGCACAAGCCACCAAAAAATCTCATATACACCTCAAGCCATTTTGCTGACCACAAACAGACCTGAAACTCATCCAAAGCCTCATTGCCCTGACTGACGTCAGCCTCCAGGGCCATTTCCCCTACCGACATCGATAGACTAATCGACGCCGGTGACTTTGACCTACCAACGTCGGCAGAACTACCGATGTCGGTGACTGTGGAAGATAGATTGCCAAATATAGGTATACATTTATCTCTATTTCTCTTGTTCAGTCTTTTATCATTTATTTTTCTAGCAACACTCTTTTCTTTATCAACCAGTGGACTGTCACCCCTCTGAGAAGTCTTTGCACTTCTGGGATCGAGCTTTGCTTGGCAGTCCACCACTTATCTATCTAACAGTTTCCTTGTTTAAGTCTCTCTTATCTACAGGTGTCATACTCCATAGCCAAAGAGGAGTCCCTTCAACATCTGGATACGGTGCTCAAACTTCATCTAGGTATCATCTAACCCCTGACCATTATCCTAGTTTATTTCTTCTTCTGAATGTGGAAAAGCAAAAATAGTTAGAAACATTCTGGCATGCCCGGTGGGACCCTAGGAATTTTCCTTGGGTTCATACTTTTTCTTCTAAAAACAAACTTTTCATATAGGTGCATTAGGGCTCTTCTTGCATCTTTTTCTTCTATCTTCTCTAAAAAGACACCATCAGCAAAGTTAAAAAGAATCCTTCTTTTTCTTTCTTTCCTACATCTTAGAGTAGTAAAACTCATACTCTCCAACCTTTTCTCCACTTGTCTGCATCCAAACACACATTTCAATTTGGGCTTAAAATCTATTGCATCTCATTTTTTCTTGAATGCATATTTAGTCCATTCATCTAGTAATTAAAACCGCATTATGAATAAATCGTAGTGCACTTATGTTACACAACCTGACCATTTTCACAAATCAAACATCTAAACATACTTGAGACAAGGTCCGACTAAGATTTCATCACCTAGCAGATACCTTACCCTTCCTGGTAATCCTACTTGGACTTCACTACCAAGGGGAGAGCCCACTCTATTATCTGGCAGAGTATAAACTCTAGGGGAAGTATATACTGGCTAAGCAACCCAACTTATCTCTGGGCTCATGAAGTGAGGGGAGCTCGCTCTTTAGCACCAGGCCACGTACAGAACTTAACATAGATCTTGAGCACCAAAACTAACCTGAAACCAACTTTAGACTACTTCTTCTAGGACTCATTCTAAAATCCAACTTTCCAAACACACTCTAAGGCATAAGCCAACACGACTCTAAAAATTTATTCTTAGGAATTTAACGTTTAGGGTCTGCTTGTCTTCATCTTCTTTTCTATTCTTATTTGGTTGTTTGAGTTAGTAAGAATGTATTATCTTGCCTTGAATGGTTTTGACACTTAGTCAAACTAAGACTCTTGTTGACCATGCAAGGCAACAACCACTTCTGCCTTTGCCTTCCATAACTAGTCCTCTAATGGAGTACAATTTAGAGACCGAACGAACTCCTACCCAACCAACCCTAACTCAACCCCCTATTATCCCTGAAGGGGACCAAGACTTTGAAAGGTTCTTTGACCTTAATGTCAAGGCCCTTCAGCATTATCTCTTGAGAAGTCAAACGCGAGACTCCTTAGGCAACCCAATTTATGGGATGCCAACCTCCTTAGTTGAGACGGCAGCGATATCAACAGTGTCTATAATTCAACCCATAGACACCCAGGTCATCGCCTCAACTAATAACCCACCCATGACTAATCTTCAAAGTGTGGCTTCTCCTTCTATCTCTAGGCCCACTTCCATTAGGGTTTTGGCCCCCCATCAACCGCAGACTATTCAACAAAGTTCTACCCCTTTCCAAAATCTAGTTGTCTCCATCCTGCCTACTCTTGCCTCCATCAACACCAGGGTGGCTACTCATCCTTTGGATAATGTCGCCACCATCCAACCACCTCTGGCAACATCAAGCCTAGTCGTGCCTTCTACCTTCACAACACAACCACCCTTGGCTTCAACATCTGTCCCAATGGCTAGTTATCAATACATTATGCCCATACAAGCGCAATCGACTACATCATACACCCCTCCTAGCACCTTCCAAGTGCCTTACAACCTAGGGGGTGCCCCACCTGCAAATCCATCAACCGACCTAATAAAAATGTTGATGGACAAAATGTCTAATCTTGAGACCTCAATTTCGGGTTCAAGAAATGTCCTTTCATATGACCAAATTTGTAATGAACCCATCCATCCCTCCATCCCAATCTGACCATATCCCAGTCAGTGGGAACTTCCTAAGTTTACTCACTTATAGAGTAAGGAAGACCCACAGCAGCATCTACGAGCATTCAGACATGCTTGTTATCTTATAGCACATGATGATGCATTATTGCTATGCACATTTCCCATGTCATTTTCTGGTGCTGCCCTCAATTGGTATAGCTCTCTCACCAGTCACTCTCTTTTCACATTCACTCAGCTAACTCAACTTTTCCTTGACCACTTTTCAATCAATATCACCAAAAAGGTCTCCATCACAGACCTATACTCTATCAAACAGTTTGACGATGAATCAATAGCCAATTTCATCACCTATTAGAGAGGCTTAATCAACCAACTCTCCTTTTCTTTACCTCAATCCGAGCTCATTGAGCTCTTCTCTCAGGCATGTGCCAAACATATTTCATCTACTCTGTGGGTCCAAACATTCCGCACCTTTGATGAAGCTTTCACGATGGCTAAGAATCTTGAACTACGTGTCGTTGAGGAAAACAAAGTCAAATTACAGAGTAAAAATCCAAACACCAAGTCCAATAACCCTTCCTCTAAATCTTCTTCTTCTAATTCCAAATCTAAGGCATCAACAAATGTTGTAGTCATTAGACCATCATCTTCAACAACAACCAACCAATCTGAACCGTCCACATCTCAAAGTATCACACAACAATTCCAACAAAGATACGTATAATGTCAGTATACTCCACTAGGAGAATCATATGCATCTGTGTTGGATAAACTTGTCAAACAGGGAGTCCTCAATCTCCCCCAAATTCAATCACCCCCTCAATTTGATCCCTCGCGTGCCATCCCTGCATGGTACAGAGAGAACGACTTCTAAAATTATCACCATGTCAAAGGCCATGACACAAACAACTGTAAGACTCTCAAGAACATCATTTAGGACATGCTAGATAAAGGTGACCTTATCTTGGACAACCCAAATGTGCCACCCAATCAAAGTATAGACATCTTTAAACAACCCTTTCCTAACCATCCTCGTAGCCAAAACAACGTGCAGACCATGGCTGATGACTCTCAAGAGCATAATATATGCACACTCAACACTGTCTCTCCTCTTGTCCCTAACCAACCTCTCTCATAGTCTGAAGAGGTTAGTCAACCTATTAGTCCTTCATAGGTGGAAGAGTCTCCTTCTCCCATTTCTCTTCCACAGGTGGATGAACCTTCTTTTCCCATCAGTTCTCCATTGACTTCCCTTATATTGGAGGATGCCTTGACTATACCAGCACCACTAGTCCCACCTTCATCCTTTCTACTACCAATGGAGGACCCTACCCTTCTTACTCCTCAACTGCAAGTAGAAGGCACAATTATCCCTGCCCTCTACCCTCTTGAGGAGCCGCATTCTCTGGTTCCTTCTCCACCAAGAGAATAACTTGTCTCTTCACCTTCTCCAACCAAAGACGATCTAGTTATGACTCCCTCATGCCTTGGGTCTGAGATTGCTACACCTAACACATTTTTGGCCCCGCAACCATCCACATCTTCTGAAGGACCAATGCCTCATCCGACATCTTTCCAACCATTCTCTTGATTAATGGAGAAACTAGGACTTCTCCATTTGAAGAAGTTGGAACATGCGACATTATGGAAGCAACTCAAAGCTCCTCACCTTGCGCATCCCGTCTCATCTCACGCCACCGACCCTCCCGTGACAAAATCTGCAAAAGTTCCCAACAAAGACCAGACTTCTACTTCTAAACCTTCAAAACCTCAACCATCCACATTAGAACCTAAATCCTCATCCACCAAATCAAAATCGATTAAATCCCTTGGTGTTCGCCCCATACCTAACCTCACTCACCCACAAGTGAAGGTAGACTTGAACCTTGCCTCGCCCAATAGTAGTCCCCAAAAAAAACCAAATAAGGCTATTAAACTACGGTGGCGAACTCCTCCTCCACCATCAACATTGCCCTCCATTTTGGGCCCTCATCCTTCTACCATAATAGGAGTGCTCCCTAATCCAACCCCTAACCAAAACAAGTTACCGCCACTACTTCCTTTACCCGCCACAAGCCTACCTCCTTTGAAAAATTTAGCACCCCTCACAAAGAAAGTGTCTTCTATGCAAGTGGCCACACCACCAACCCAAAAGGTGGTACAAAGCCTCCTTCAACACCTCCCAAGCAAAAGTCATCAACACCTCATGCATCAACAAGCACGAAACCTTTAGTGGGTTCATACACTTTGATATTGCACTGACTTTTGCAAACTTCTAGAATAACCCTCCCGCCTATCAAACCATTTCAACCTCTCGAATCAAAACCATCCTGGTTTGATGATACTAAAATTTGCCTATATCATCGCACACCAGGACATGATATCGAGAATTGTTGTGCCCTCAAGGTTGTCATTCACCAATACATAGAAAAAGACACCCTTCTTCTTGAAGATACTATCGACAGACCTCCAACACCTTCCCATATCTCTCAAACCTCTTCACCCTCATCAGCATCCCATCAACAAACTATGGTCCCTTCACATCCTTCACCCCCTCTCTTTGAAATTAACACCATCCGTGTAGCCACTAGGTCACAAAAGGATAAAGCAAAAGAAAAAGCTACTATTCCTTGGACCTACCCATTTGTTAAGCCACCTCAACCACCCAAACCCAAACTTTCTATCCTGGGTGCATCCCAACCCTCTTCTTCAGGGGCAATCTATGACTCTATGTTAAAATAGGTTCACCAAACACCCATAAAGATGACCTTGTATGACCTCATCCAAAGCTCACCCCAACATCGTCAAGCTCTAATCAGAGCCTTACAGGCAGTGGAGGTCCAACCTAAAAACCCCCAACCACTAGCTGCCTTGGTCCAATCATTATCCCCCGTCACCTCTATTATTTTCAGCGATTCTAAAATTCCTACCTCTAACTCAGAAGATCAGGATGTTGCTCTTTTCATCACAGCCTATGTTGATCGAACCCACATTAAGCAAGTTATGATTGATGGAGGCACTAGCATTAATATCATTTCTACCCATGCCTATGATCAATTGGCCCTCCCTAAGAATTGCATATTAAAAATCAACACAATTCTTCGATCCTTTAATGACACCACTACCACTACCATTGACACCGTCATCCTCTATATTCGTGTTGGCCCACGCATAGTCCCAAAGCTCTTCTACATCATCGAGGGAGAGTTCCAATACAACATGTTATTAGGATGACCCTGGATCCGTGCCATGGCTTGTGTCCCTTCTACACTGCACCGTTGTGTCAAATTTGAACACAACAGTCAAGTCCATGTCATTCTCACTGACCCATCCCATTTAAAGACATGTAACACAACCTATCGACCAAATGACATTCTCATTCCTCTCAAGACACCAACCTAAACACTGCCTCCATCTACAGAAGCTTCAACCAATACGCAAACGGTGGTCGCACTCACATCACCTCTTCAAGTGACAACAAAGGACCCTATGAAAGATATCTTCCAAAGACTTTCACTTAGGGAATATCACTTACTTACCTTAGACATGTTCCAGACTCTGTAAGAGTATGGACAACTTCATCATAGTCCAAGCTATGACCATCGGAGCAGAATGGTCATCCCTTATGGTCCTCCTAACCTTCAAACAAATCTCATCTATGGGGGTCTAGATCGAGCTCCCACTGATGGGAATCTTCTCTCCTCACCTCAACCATTCACATCGGACTTCTCTTTTCTTGGCAACCCCAACTTTGCTCATACCTACCTTTATAGGTGTGCATGGAAGGGTTTTGGCTTCGAGCGCTATGAACAAGGCTCCCATCAGCCCATCGAACCACCAAATGATGAGAATGCCAAGAAACGACATGGTTTGGGTTTCCAAGAACCTATTGAAGCTTCTAAAAATCCTTGTCCTGAACCTATCTTAGACCAATCTCCTCCAAGCTCACCTATTCCCCCATCTTCACCTATGGAGTCGGTGGTTTCCATCCCTCCTAGTTTTTTTTGCATAAACACCATCCGCTTAAAACCCCTAACCTATCAACTAAGTGGGGTATCTAGGTCTCTCCCTCTCATTTATCCCAACATGATAGACGATGAATCGGCAACCATCAACACTATCCACTACATAGACGATGATGCCATTCTCACCTACATGGGTGACGATGACTCTTTCATTCAACGCTCCCTTCCTTTTGAAATGCAGGTTATGTTAAATGAATCGACCATTGACATTAACCTTCCATCTTCTGATGTTCCTCACGTCTTAAAGATTGGTCAATCTCTAGACACCCAAGAGCAGATCGACTACACCAGCTTCCTTTCAGACCATAGCAAGGCCTTTGCCTGGACCTACAGTGACATGCCCAGTATCGACCCTAACATTGCCATCTATAACATTGTCACAAACCCAGAGGCTAAGCCCATCAGGCAAAAGTTTTGCAAGATGCATCCTCGAGTTGTGCTCCTTGTCAAAGAGGAGCTTCAGCATCTTCTCTCTATCTCTTTCATCCAACCCATTGATTATTCATAGTGGGTGTCTAACATCATCCCTATCACCAAAGCAACTGAGGGGATCTGAATCTGCACTGACTATCATGATCTCAACCTAGCCTACCCCAAAGACGATTTTCCTCTTCCCAACATTGACCAACTTGTTGATCACATGGCCAGTCATGAAATGTTATCACTCATGGATGGGTTTTTAGGATATAACCAAATCCTGATTGCACTAGAAGATCAACACAAGACTACCTTCATCACCCCATGGGGGACTTTCTGCTATCAAGTCATGCCCTTTGGCTTGAAGAATGCAGGCACCACATATCAACATGCCATGACTTACATTTTTCACGATATCCTTCACAAAATCATGGAGGACTATGTGGATGACCTGCTAGGCAAATCTAAGCTTCATCATGACCATTTGACCATCCTCAAGATCATATTCACTCGCCTTCTTCAATATAATGTTTGCCTTAATCTCAAAAAATGTGTCTTTGGGGTTCTCTCAGGGAAGCTCCTGGGTTTTATCATTTTTCTTCATGGCATTGAGATAGATCTCGCTATAATTTGCTCTATACTTGAGATGCCACCTCTAACCAATCTCAAACAACTTTGCAATCTTCAAGGGAAGCTTCAATCCATCTGTCGCTTCATCTCGCAGCTTTTTAGCTGATGTCAACCCTTTCATCATCTCCTCAAAAAGGATGTCTCCTTTAAATGGGATAAGGACTACTAAGAGGCTTTTGAAGCCCTCAAACACTATTTGGTCTCTCCACCAGTCCTTATTCCACCTAAATATGACCAACCCTTCTACCTTTACATCTTAGCAACCAACCATTTGTTAGGTGCCATGATCACACACCGAGATGAGCAATACCGTGAGCAAGCGGTTTATTATATAAGCCAAACACTTATCGACTATGAAACTCGGTATAATCATACCAAGAAACTCTATTTGGCATTAGTCTTTGCTGCTACCAAGCTCCATCATTATCTTCTCAATAACAAAAACTTTGTCATCACTCACATTGACCCTCTCAAATACATGCATTCCAAGCCATACCAAAACCAATGTATGGCTCATTGGCTCATGCTTCTTACTGAGTTCGACTTGGAATTCATCCAGTAGAAATCCATAAAGGGGCAAATAATCACTGACCAACTGGTAGATGCCCCTCTACATGACAACTAACCTTCTCATTGTGAGTTCCCTGATGAATCTATCACCATGCTTTCCACCGTTGACACATTCTATCAAATGACAATGTTCTTCGACGGCTCCAAATATCAACTCGGTGGGGGTGCGGGAGTCATTCTCATCCCACACGAGGGTGAGCCCATGCCCCTGTCTTTCAAACTTGACTTTGAATGTACCAATAATATGATTAAATATGAAGCCTTAATTTTGGGACTTCAAACCGGCCTTTCTTTAAGCATCAAGACCATCAACATCTTTGGTGACTCACAACTTATCATAAATCAAATCAACGGTTCATATCTCTATAAAAATGAAATTTTGCAAAGGTACAAACACCGTGTTGACATCCTCCTAGCTTTTTTTGACCATTACCTCTTGTAAATTATTCCTCGATCTACGAATAAGTTTGCTGACACCATGGATTCTCTCGCATCGCATATTCCATCTTCATCAAGAATTTATGTCACGATACATCATGTGTCATTGCCTTCATACATTTTTACTAACATCAACTTCATTAGCACCATAGACTCTAATCCATGGGATGTTTGGTATAAACAACTTGTGGACTACTTGACTCATTCTATCATCCCTCTCGATCTCTCTAGCAATGCATGGCTCGATATACCATGCTAGGGGGTCTTCTCTATAAAAGAGGTTTTGACGGCCTCCTTCTTCACTGTCTAACCTCCACTGAAGCATCTCATGCCATTAAATAGGTCTATGATAGGATTTGTGGCAGACACTTCAGTGGTAACTCGGTTGCCAAGTGCATCCTTCGCTTGGGCTATTATTGGCCCACTCTTCATCAAGACTGTAGCGACTATGTTTGGCATTGCGTCAAGTGCCATCAGCATGCTAACTTGCTTCACCTCCCTAGCCACACCTTACAAGTCACTCAGGATTTTTGGCCTTTTTCACAATGGGGCTTAGATCTCATCGGTGAGATTAACCCTCATTCGTCTCTTCGACATCAGTCTATTATCACTACCACTGATTATTTCACTAAATGGGTGGAAGCTATTCCTCTCATCTCCACAAAATCTGACAAAATTGTCAACTTCATCAACACCCACATCATCTATTGTTTCAGTGTACCTCACAAAATCATCACTGATAATGGAAAATCATTCAAAAACAAAACTGTCCAAAAACTCTGTGACTCATTTGGCATCAAACTTAGCTTTTCCTCGCCTTACTACCCACAAGCAAATGGGCAGGCCGAGGCCTCCAACAAAATCTTAACTAAAATTCTCATGAAGGTGGTCAACAACACTAGAATGGATTGGTACATTCACATTCCCTTCGCTTTATGGGCCTATCGCACTAGCATTTGAACCCCTACGGGTGCTACACCTTTCTCTTTAGTGTACAGAATAGAGGTTGTCCTACCTCTTGAAGTATAGATTTTATCTCTGCGCATCTCTTTGCATGACATTCTCTCTAACGATGACTTTTGTCAAGATCACTTAGCTCAACTTGAGTTACTCGACAAACATCATCTTGCTGCCCTCAACCATCTCCATGTCTATCAAAATCACATCAAACGAGCCTATGACAAATATCTGAGAGAATAAGATTTCAAAATCGGAGACCGTGTCCTCAAAGAAAATCAACATGTGACCAATATGGAAAGAAGTAAATGAGACAAGTTTGCTCCTAATTAGATCAAACCTTACATCATCACGCACAAGTATGGGTCAGGGACTTATCATCTGTCTTCTCTCAAAGGATGACCAAAACTCGAGCCCCTTAATGCCTTGCATCTGCGACCATTCTACTATTAGTCAAGTACTCGTTCACTTGACATTTAACTTGAGCTCGTCCCTTGAGAAATCCCTATCCTCTTAATCCTCATTTCTTTCAACCCTATTCCCCTAAAACAAACCCTATGTAACCCTTTTATAAAGTATGAATGCTTTGTCCTAATAAAAGGGAGCCCTTAAACTTCTATAGTCTTGTCCATGACTAACAATTCTATCAAAAATAAATTGGGATGTCAAAATATCAAAAGGTCATAAACTCTAAAGGTAGACTACTCCCTTGAAGGACAGCTATACTATCATTGTTGTAGCTAATAGACTGATCCCTCGAAGGACAGCTATTCAAAGCCCTCAAAAAAATATAAAGTAAAAATATAGACCACTCCTTCGAAGGATGGCTATGACTAAACATCTTGCTACAAACATCACTCTATTAGAAGCTTCCCGCATCGATCAGCTTCACAAATAACCATAAAACAAAATGACATCCTTCGTAGACTTTTCGCATTGATCAGTCTACCAAAAAAAAAAGGTCATGGAATTGGCTTGTAGTTGTCTCAGGGTCTCCTATAAAAAAGAGCAAAGTTATCCCTACTAAAAAGGCTTACCTTGTCCTAACATATCACATCACCTACTCAATGGATTTTGAGCTCATTTTAATGTCAAAGTGATTCGATTACTTCTCTAACACAACCAATGGTCAACGATGTAATGCATGAACGGGGCTTTTATTTCTAAAAACCCCCTACCTATGCTATCATTTTGGTCCTTGTCAATGAAAGGGCGAGAATGCCTTTCACTTCCTACATACACTTTGGTCACATTCAACCACATCATTTTCCAAACCAAACCAAACCAACTAAACTTTTTTCAGACCACTAAACGTTCTCATAGCCTATTCACACCAGTTTCTATGGAAACTAATACACATGGAAACTATCGACCACGCAATTTATGTCAAGCATAAACCATTACTTGCTGAAGCATAAATAGACTCATTTCATTTTTAGCATACATCCATCACCTAATATGGAAAATTGCTAGGGATGAAAAATCTCGACCAATGTTATAGAATACACCATCACATAATATGGAAAGGGCTGTAACATCATCTTCTCCTTATCATTTCAAAGCATGAACCTTCAGACATATGGGAAGTGCTAAATCATTCTCATGACCAAGCCAAACACATCAACCACTTCGACCCTTCCTCCCTTTTCGGGAGAACTACATTGGCCTAAGTCCCTTAAAATAGAGGCTATGTAGGCAGCACTCAATTGACATGGGGTCTTCTGAGGTTAGCTCGGCCATTCCTTCATCACATTCTTTCATCACCTGCCAACCACATCACAACTAATCACATATTTTTATGACCATTAAACATTATCATAACTCATTCACATTAGTTTCTATGAAAAACAATACACATGGAAACTAACAACCAAAACACAAACATCATTGCATACATCATTAAACCATAATCTAAAAGTTGTAACATAATCATCATACATCATCATAAACCACCATCATCATAATCATTAAGCATCATCATAAAAATCAAAGCATTCACATCATAATCATTAAACATCATCATTCATAATCATTAACATAGCATCATCATAACATAATCATCATAATCATCATAAACATCATATCCAAACATGCATCATTAAACATATAAAAAATACTGAAAATATTAACATTCAAAACATTTCTATAACACATGAATAGTCAAAATCACATCATATATATCTTAATATTTTTACAATGGCACAATTTATGCCTCTCTCTCTCAACAAATAATGTACATCTCGCATCAATGGCTCATAGGCTGGTATATACATCATGCCAAAAATTGCCTCAAGGCTGTAGCTATGGTGGTGGTGGTAGTGGCTATGAGGATGTTGTATCATCTCCCCCCTTTGATCTGCATTATCTACGAGAACTCGTGGTAGTCGCTCATGACATCGACTGCTATCGAATCTGCTCTGCCCTCATCTCAGAGTATCACTATATCTGAGGGAACCCCCTGATGGCCCCCTCATAATACACAATCTCATCTAGCACAATATTGTACCTAGAAATAGGTACAGTCTGTGGTGGACCCATCAACCCTGCTACTGTGCCCTGCACTGAACCCAGAGGCTATGAATAAGCTGGTTGCATGGATGCTGACTATGTTGGCTACTGAACTCACTGCTAAGGTGGATGCTGAATAGGGCCCTACCCTCCAAAAACCTACCCTACCAATGCCTGTGCCTGGGCTATAGCCAATTGCCCCTAAAAAATAGTGACCTATCCTGTCAGAGCATCCACCTGACCTATCAACCCTGCCACCTGGCCTATCAAAACTATGACCTGCCCCTATAAAATGGTCACCTATCCCTGGGTTGCATCCCTCTCCTAAATGGCTGCATCTCTCTCCTATCAGGTCGCATCTCGCTCTCTGATCATTACCTATAGATCAGGCTGTGGTCCTGCCTGTATCCCTGTGTACTGCCATGCCCACCATGCTGAGTAGGCCTCTGTGCATCCTAGATCTGCTATCCCAGGTCCTGCTGGCAGCTCCTCAAAATTTGGCCCCTCTGTCTCCTCTAGTAGTGGGAGTGGTGCCTCTATATCATCTCACCTGTATAGTGGGAAGGCAGGGGGCACATCTTGAAGCAACCCAAACTAGCATTGCACTCTCTCCACTAGCACTCTCTCGAGCTTGCCAGCTCACCTACCCTTGACCCATCTCAAGCTCTGCACTCTGACAAGCTGCTCTCCCTAGTCTTTGAAAGTTGAATACACTAGGTATGGTCTCCAGTTAATGTATACAGGGATTAGGGCCTCCAGTACCCATCTATAGTAGTCAATATCTCTGACTACCCTATCCACCTATATTTGTGCCATAACTTCATGCCATCACCTGAATCTGACCTTGAAGCCATCCTGAATCACCACTGGGAAGCTGAGAGGTCATGTAACCATGATGTGCACATACGCCAAGTAGTGTAAGAGGTGGCCTATACACAAGATGTACCATCACCACCGATTGATACCCCATAGCTCTCTATATACCTGGGCCAAAAAGATGGGTGCCCAAGCAAACACTATCTGTTTCTCTATCATTTCTATCAAAACTCTAGTCATAGTGATCAAAAACCTACCTCCCTCTACATCTGGTAGTGCGTAGACCGTGATGCTGATCATCATCAGGATGGCCAGCCGATGCGCATCCTCATCTGCATCATATAAGGGCTTGTAAGCAAAACTGGCTGAGTGGTAACTCATCTCAGTGACATGCTCTCCAAATAACATAACCATCTGAATGTCATGCACCTCTCTTGAGCATGCATATAAATCTGCTCTATATATCGGTAGCCACAAAATTTGGTACACATCCTTGACTATAACTATCATCTCCCCTATCGACAAGTGGAAGGTGTTGGTGGAGTGATCCCACTGCTCGATTAGAGCCACCATGAGGCTCACATCCCTCACCACTTAGTAGTATCATCGCAGCCCTCCTAATGCCACTATAGTCATCTAGGCCCACTCCTCCCTAGTGATGTCTTGATGCATTTGCATTAACAATGGTGACAGTCGATCTTGTAGCATCAACGTATACCTCACCTACACCTAACCAACACACACAAACTCATGTTAGTAAAGTGACTACCAATCCCCATGACTCTTCTTCCCTTTTGGGAGAACTAGCTCAACCTTTTGCCCTTTCGTCTATCTAATTGACCACTCCACCTCCCCCTTTATGCCTATCTTGACACCTGGGAATCCCTTGGCATAGCTTCAAGCCCTTCAACTTGACAATTTTCAAAATCTTTCCAACCAGGTAGCCACTAACATCAGTTAGCGTGTGGATGACAACACTTACCTAACTGACATTGGTCACTTACTGACCGACATCGACAGGTAAGTGACTGATGTCAGTCGCTAGTCAGCCAACATCGGTGAACCCATCGACGTTGGTGATTGGTTCGGCCCTTGAGCTAAATGGGGCGAGCCCTAAATTTAGGGCTTCCCCATTTTGCCCCCCTTTAACCCCCCAAATCCCTTCAAAATCCTCTTAACTTACCCTAATCACCCTACCTACCCTTCTAACTACCCTTCCTCCTCGATTTCTAGCTAAGAACGTAAAAATTTTACAAACAAAACAAATTTCAAAAACAAACCTAAAACATTCACAAATGCCTCCTACCTCATCCCATCAACGTCACCGTGGTGGCACAATGGGTGCCGCTAGTGGTGGTCCTCTCGCGAGGCCTCCTCCACCATGTACCATCTCCTCTATCTTGCTTTCTCTGTAACCTCTTCCTAGCCCACAATCAACTGTTCAACCTCCAATCTTGGTCCAACTCACTCCCTCTCTCCACCAATCCCACTCTGACACCTCACACTGCTAAATTGGTCACTTAAAAGTCACTTTCACTCAGTCACTCCAGAGCTCACTTTTCTCACTTTGACAATAATCACAAATAACTTTTGGTGGGCTACCAATCTAATTTTGTCAGATTTGGTAGGCCACTGACGTCGGCAGAAGCATGCCCTAGGCCATCGATGTCAGCCAATTTCCATCGATGTCAGTCCCTTTTAGCCACCAACATTAGTTTTATAACTGACATTGGTGGCCTTAAATCATCCATCCTCTTCAAAATGACCAAAATCATGCCCACAACAACCTGCCCTCATAGTAGAAGTCATCTTAGCCTCTTGGGGCACACTTGAGATCACTTTTACTATGGCCCGACTCGACCACAGACCTTTGAGATCGTGACCATCTCCTCCAACCACTTTCGAGACAATTTTGCGTTAGTTGTTTTGATTACCTCTACTACCTCATGCTTAGTTAGCAAATTGTCCCTGACCCCCACAATTATTGGATCATGCTCTAGTTGATCCCCACTGCTTGTGGCCTTTTTGTGTTTTCCAAGAGCACTTCCTATGCCTGGGATACTTGGCACACGATGACCATTGGAGCTACAGCTTGGATCATTTAACCCAATCAGCTACGACTAAATGCTAGGGACCAGTTATTTTGATTTGAGCACTCCTCAACCTTTGACTATGACAATTTAACCTACCTATTACATGGAGTGGTATACGTGCAATCCCACCCTTTACAGCATTTACACTCAAAACCTTCACTATATCCATCCATCTCTCTGTCAAATCGACACCTGATCTCAGGTTTCCTTCCCTTGACTCCTGCTTTGAGGAGAGAACACCTCATCCCATACTTGGGGCAACCGACTCCTATTTTTGTCTTGCAATTTGTCAAAAACAACCAACAAGACAAAAAGGGGCAAATGTAGACACTGAAATCATGTCTATTCCTTGGTCATCCTCCCCCTTGGTCCCCTTGACCCACTTCTAAACATTCCCAACCCACACACTTATTAATTTAAAATAAAATAACTATTTTAAATTAATAACCCCCTTGAAACATCACCCATGACACCTCACCCCACCTTGGATACCTCTCCTTGGATGCCTCCCTCACCCCATGCAAAATCTTAATTGCTTAAACCCCATTTTAACCCTCCCACAAGCCTCTCGCACTCATTTAATTTGCCTTGGACTGTTTTCCAATGGCATTCAACCCTGGCAGTTGCAAGAATGGGCAAAAGGCTAAAAATAGCCTCTTTTCCCATTCTTTAGCCATCGACATCGATCAGTAGTCAACTGACACCAGTGATTTTGCTGACATTGGTTCCTTTAAAACTGCATTTCAGCCTCTATTGCTCGCCCCCACAAATGTGAATTCTCTTGCTCCAGGCTCCAAGCTCTCTCGCTCCTTGACTTCTTGTAGGCATCACCATCTCAACAACACTCTCCACGCTCAGAGGTTCTGCACCAGTCATTCCAAACTAGATTGAAGATTGCATGACATCTCTTACATCAGCCACAATGGAAACAGGCCTCCTACACTTCTACTTCTCCACCCACAGCTAAGTATTTCTACTGGTTTTATTTTACTGTCTTTTTAAATATATTAGCAATCAGCCCACTACCCATTTCCAAGCACTATTGACACAACCCTATCTATTCTTCTTGGAGAGGCTGAAAAGCCTTCTCTCACCCTTATCTCCCTCTCATCCCTGTCCTCTATCTGGTCCCTCTTTTAGGCCACACTCTCTGCCCTACAAACCTAGCACAAGCCACCAAAAACTCCCACAGACACCACAAGACATTTTGTTGACCACAAATAGACCTGAAACTCATCCAAAGCCTCATTGCCTTGATTAACATCAGCCTCCAGGCCCATTGCCCCTACCGACATCGGTAGACTAACTGACACCGACGACCTTGACCTACTGACGCCGACAGAACTACCGACATCAGTGACTGTGGAAGACAGATTGCCAAATATAGGTATGCATTTATCTCTATTTCTCTTATTTAGTCTTTTATCATTTTTTTTCTATCAACACTCTTTTATTTATCAACCAGTGGACTGTCACCCCTCTGAGAAGTCTTTGCACTTCTGGGATCGAGCTTTACTTGGCATTCCACCACCTATCTATCTAACAGTTTCCTTGTTTAAGTCTCTCTTATCTACAGCTTTCATCCTCCACAACCAAAGAGGAGTCCCTTCAACGTCTGGATATGGTGCACAAACTTCATTTGGGTATCATCTAACCCCTGACCATTATCCTAGTTTCTTTCATCTTCTGAATATGGAAAAGCAAAAATAGTTAGAAACACTTTCAATCACATAAGAGGCACAGAAATCATGTACAGTTATGTAGAACTTTTGATTCAAGAAAATGAGACAAAAGCAAATGACATTCCTAATCACAATTCAAGAGAATCTACAATATAGACTACTGTGCAAATGACACAGATAAAACCAACCAAGGCATAGAGTTCAATCTTCTTAATTCATTCAGCCACATAAAAGGCACAGAAACATACATAGTTATATCAACTTTACAACTCAAGAAAATTGATACAAAAGCAAATGATATTACTGGTCAAAAACTCTAGAAAGTCTAAACTATGGAAAATTCCCCCCTTCATCCTTTTTACAATTCTTCCTCTTTTATAGCCTCCGATGTCTCCTTCCATCACTCCCCTTCCTGTGTAATTCCACTCTGTCCTTCACTCACAGGGGACAAAACAAATGGTGCCTTCAATGCCTTGGATGCATCCTGGTCTTATCAAGAACTGCCCTGATTGTGGCATGGCAATTCATGATCAGTACCTCCTTTCACGCTTGAATTTCCTAATTCTATCACCTACTTAGCCGCACAATTGTCCATTCTACCTCCACTTATAGGGGACAAATAGACAGCCCTTTAATGCTTGCAAACCCCAAAAATCTACTCGGTGCACTATTCTATCTACCAGGAATAACTCCCGCTGAGTTTCCCTCCATCTTTGCTATATCAAATAGATGGACACTTTGTTTTATTGAAACAAAAGAGGACACTTAGTCAATTCATGAAAATTCTCTTTATTGTCTAGAAGGCACCGGAGAAAGAAACTTGGCAATTTCCGCATGATTCATCGAAGACATGTGGCTCTCTCCTTTTCTTTGGATGTGTTTTAGTATCATTTGGGACACATATTAGACTCTTATAGATGGTGACACTTGGTAGCTTCTGCAGACTTTTGAAGTAACACGCGAGGCCCACCACAATCTTTATTTGGCAATGAAGCTTGGAGATGATCTTTTGGAAGGTGATACATGGAGGCCTTCATTGTTCTTGAGAAGATATGTGGTATCTTCTACTTCTCCTAATAGGGGTATGTGGCGTCTTCTGCTACTTTTAGGGATGGAGCAGGAAGGGCTTGTATAGTGACACTTGGCAGCCTCTGTTGTTCTTCGGCACTAAACAAAATGGGAAGATGCTTTTTTGCCTTCCAAAAAGGGTATAGACCCCTTTGGTGTTTGAGACACTCCTTGAACTACCCGATGAACCAAAATGGTTCAATAGTTCAACAGTTCAACACTGTGCGCCATTTACACATTAATTGATGTATTTAACCAAAAATGTTGAACCAAGGCATTGAACCCTGACTTTGAACCAACTATCTCTTAGATGCTAACATGTGGTGACTTCCACTTTTTTTGAAAAGTAGTTCAGGGCCCTCCGCTACTGCCACCTGGCACTTTCTGTAGCTCCCTGCTACTTAACTTGTTAAAAACCTTTGTCAAAAATAGAATGAAACATGGTTGCCAAAATGAGATGCAGATTTTGACACATAGTGCGTTCCACTTAGCTGTTATTAGATACGTGGCACGATCTATATCTTTCCTAAAAGTTATGAAAAGGGTCTCAGATGATGCCAGCTGGTCAGTTTCAGGTCTCTAAAAGAGACACTTGGCAGCTTCCACTTGAATGCAACACTTAGGCAAAATAAAGTGAAGGAAATGAAAATGGGAAAGATAACTCATGCTCAGACTACACCACTTGGTAGCCTCTACTGCACTTTGACACCTAAATGGAAAATGAACTTGCTCTACTCCAAATCTACCGCTATGACCAAGGTATGCAGAAACTAAAACTGCAGTGCTTGACTAAAAATTTAAATGCGATGTAGAGTAAAAATTTACTCTACAGTAACATTTAAGTCAAGGAAAATATCCACTAAGTCCCATACCCTATGCTTGTAAGACTTAAGCAAGGAATTATTTGTCATATTTTGGCCTCTCACCTAATTCATGATTAACTCATTGTGCCCAAAAACCTACAGCTCCCTAATTCCTCTTTTCCTCACCCACTCCAAACCATGGATGAGAGATTCATACTCTACAACATTACATGTGCAATAAAATTGGAACTTGAAAGCCAAAAAGTACTTCTCCTAGGAAGGAGAAACTAGCACCACTCCCCCACCAGTTCCCAGCTAGCTTCTTGAGTCATCAAAAAAAAGATGCCATAAACCTGAGCTCCCTTCGCTTGCTTTCATCAAATTTAGTACAAAGGTACCCTCTTCATGCATGTAATAAATCTAAAGGCATGCCTCTTTTATGAACTTATAAGGGTCATGCTTAAATTTGTCACTCCCCCATTCATCTAAGAGTAGGTCAATAACTCCTTTAAGGGCAGAGGGTGGATATTGGTCCACCTAGAATTCTTCTTGATCAATAATGGCATAGTTAACATTTGCTTCCTTGAGTGAGTATGGTTCTAGATGATCTCTATGGACTAGCTTTGACTCAATATTGACCTTGGTCCCATATTTGGTTATAAAAACTAGGTAGGACTAGTTTGCTGCTAGGTACCCACCTATCTTGGATGTAAAATCCTTGGATAAGCAAATGGCAAAGTAGGGGGGAACATCCATTACTACCACATCGTGGGGAACTAAAAAATTTATGCAAGCATGTAGCATCAAGTTAAAACCTTTCACCACTCCAACTATCTTTGCTAGTGATCCATCCAGCTACAGGACGCCCTTAGTCATTTCTTCAAATTTGAGCCCCAATTTATCAACTATGCATTTAGGCATTACCGAGGTGCTTTTCTTGTTGTCAGTGATGCAATTATGCACCAAGAAATATCCTATGACCAAGGAAAAATAAAAAGGGGGCACCTTTTCTTCTTTCTTTACTTATCCTAATGTGGAAAGATGCCCATTCATGATCAAAACATTATCGGCTTTTGTTGGGATAACTTGTTCATTTATTCCATGTAATTCTTTTTATAGCATGTCTTTTTGTCCTGGTATTGATAATGAATCCCACAAGAAAACATTCATGTGCAGCTTCTTCATCTGGTCTACCACATTGATCTAAGGGTTGTTCCCTTTCAAATTTTCTTTAGGGTTACTTGCAGCCTGAGGCGTAGGCTGAGGAGCTGAGCGTACAATTGGTGGCCTGAAATTTAGAAATTTATATTTCACCTATGGTGAAGAAGATGGTACAGACATTTGAGCAGCTGCTTGAGATTCTTCCATAGCTCTCCTTTTGGACCTTGTGTTGGCTATGACATAGTCACCTTGATTGTCTTCATTACCCACATAGTTGACTGCACAAAATTCACCCTTTAGGTGATTCATGAGAGTGGAATCAGGTTGAGCCTGAATGCTACCCATGTTAGGTTACACTGAAGTCTCAAAGCTTGGGAATTGAGTGGCTGTTTGATTGCCTTGTGCATTTGTGTATTGACTCAGCATCTCATTCATGTAAACACCCTGATCTTGACTATATCCCATGGGTGATCAATTTGGCTATTCTTTTACCAGATTATTTTGAGCGAGCATCAGAGCCTTGGATGATGGAGTGCCGATATTATAGCCTTGATAAGGTCTGGCTTGTGTAAATTAACCTTATCCTTGATTGTAATTTTGGAAAGGGGGCCTATTTGTTTGCCCAAATTAATGATATCCCTGATTTGGTTGATAATTTTGAGTTTGATACCTTTTGAGAGCCACTAGTTCATTTATCACGCTTTGTAATAAGATTTTGACTCCATAGAGGTCATTATATGGAGTAGCAGCCAACTTTTCTATGCCAAGAAAAAGAGCTAAGGTGGGTGCAACAGTCTAGACTAGAGGCAATAATTCAGGGAAGAGTGGCATATGAGGTCTAGAAGTTATCTTTCCCGCTTACACTAGGCAATTCTCAACTGATATGGCTATGTCATAGGTAGCATGCAGCACATGTCCTCCCATGGACTGTATCATGATAGTAATGTCACTATTCAGAACTTTCAAATAATATAAGAAAGCATAGCTTGGGGTCGGCCTTACTAGAATGGGGATTCTGTCCCATGTTTTCTGAAATTGGGTATTGAAATCCTACATAAATTTGTCTAGAGCTCTCTACATGGTGGTCAACTACTCGACAAGCAAGAGGTGATCACTCAACTCCCTGAATTTATTTTTTAAGAGAGTGCCCAATTTGTTCCATGTATCGACTAAATTCATGGGCAAAGTCCCATACCAGTCTAGAACCTTGCCCTTAAAAGATAATGCCAACAATCTGATAGCAATGTTTTCTTCAGTGACATTTTAAATATTGCAGAGGTTAGCAATATTTTTGATGTGTTTAATAGTAGTGATAGGCCCTTCTCGATTAAAGGGAGGCACACTCTTAAGGGTTGCATCTAGGATTAGGTCATAATGTAGAAGATTCAAAGGACTTTGACCATGAAAAGCCACAAATGGTAAAGCCATAGTTATAACAGGATTTAATCGAGGCCTTTTTGTGTAAGTGTATCTTATAGTAGGTCTGGGAAAAAGACTTGCTGAATAAGGATGAGTCCTTGCAAACCTCAGTCACCTTGCTAAGTTTAATGGTAATTCAATGAATTCAAAAGGGACACCCTTAGAAACAGATCATGTGGTGACCTTAGGCATAAGGTGTCAGACTGATCTTTAACTAGATACTGATGTTTTTGATAACAGAGTCACAAGATGCTAGTTTAATGATTGATTTTTTACTGTAAATAAGACCAGCATCAATCCTGAAACTTTTTGAGTGTTAAAAAATGGTCCCACCAGACGTGCCAAAAAAATTGATGTTATGGATTTCACCCTTGACAGAAGGCTAAGCTTTTGTCTTCCACACGACACAATGGAGACTCCTCTCTTACTTGTGGGTTTAGAAAAATTGAGGAGAGAATCTCTAGATAAGCGCTAGCTCCCTTTGATGCATCTCTGTGGTCCTAGATTTCCTACTGCTAACAATAGGGGAGTGAAAAGAGAGAAAGATTACTAAAAATAGAACCTAACCTAAGATGGTGATACACCAAACAAGTTTGATCTACTCATTACTCACACTTTAAACCATAAGAACACATGCATACACTTTATCTGATGAAAGGACCAAATTATAGGGAGCTTAATAGGAAGGCTTAATGAAGACACACAAAAAATGAACTTACCATAAGTGTTGTAGAGAAACACACTGTCTGGTAACCTTCTTCTATCTCTGCACTCCAAATATAGCTCTTCTTGTTACCTATAGGGATGGCACTTTGTCTATACCAGGTGTGTTGGTATCAATCTTGTGAAAGCATCATGAAAAAATGACTGAACACAAGGTTAATACTCAAGCACACTCAAAGATATATCCAACCAAATAGAGGTAAAAAATGATTTCTATTGATTCAAAGTGAAAATTTGGTAGGGATGCGCCATGCAAAAATGAGAGATCCATTCTCAAATGAGAGTTTTATAATATATATAGAGAAAGAGGAAGCAAAATCGTGCCCTTTTTTACAAGTGGCCCATGTTGCATTGAGAACATCAGGAAGAGGAAGCCATTGAAAGAGAATGCTATGTCAGCTACCAGTTTTGACTTTTAGTGTTTAAAATATATTAAACATCATGTGTGAAAACATGGGTCGCACCATTTGTCTACTAACAAGACCCCTTCTTCAAGATATTCATGTGGTTGTCTGCCCATTAATGTAAAATGAAGAAAAAATAGGCCACATCGTTCACTATTCGTGTTCCTTGATGACCACTTGGTAGAGACTATTTCAACCACTGGAATAACCCCTTGTGCCAACACCTTCTTTTTCCACCTAGACTATTTTATCTACTTCTGCACTTGGCTCCTCGAGCTCCTTTCTTAGCATGTCATCAAATTAACTCTTGGCTTTTGTCTTTTCCTAAAATTTGAGCTCTCAAGGTTATCTTTCTATCCTTTACTGGCTCCTTGGGCTCCTTTCTTAACGGTCTCTTCCTTTTGACCCTAAGGCCTTTGAATACCTTCAGGTTCATGCTCAAGCATTTAAATATCGATGATTATTTCACTGCCATGAATTTGACATCCTCAGGCCAATCACCCCCTTGGAAATTTCTTTGGCTTCACTTTCCTTTAGCTTCTTTAGCTCTCAACTTTCTTTTTGAAGTGTTCCTTTGACCGGGCTTAGTCTTTGAACTCCCTCGAAGGGAAGGTGTCCCTTTGGGGCTTGGGTAAGGTCCTTCTTTTAATAGCGAGAGTTTCCCGCAAGGGCACTTGACCTTCAGGGTCTTTTGAGTCCCTTGGTCCTCAAATCCTTTAGACAAAATGTCTAAAGGAATTCCTTCAGACATTTTTCCTAAAGGAAATCTTTCCTTCATTTTTTCACTTGTTTTTTTAGTCAGCTTTCTTTCGAGTGAATTCCTTTAGACTTTTTGTCTGAAGAATTTTCCTTGTTTACTTTGCCATGGGATTTTCTTCTAAAAGAATTTATTTTAGTTATTCCTTGTGAATTTCTTCAAATAAAATGTCTGAAGGAATTCCTTTAGGCATTTTACTCGAAGAAATTCAACTTTTGTCTTTGCCTTTTTTGGAAGAAAACTCTACCCTTTTTGGGCCTTTTGACCAGCTACCCTCCACAAGAGTAAATCAAGTCCAAATTTACCCTTTAGATATTTTGTAATGGTTCACTTTGCTCATCACCTACCCTCTACAAAGGTACCTATCCTTCGGGCTTCAGAAAACCCTTTTGAACCTTCTAATTGAACCTAAACCACTTGAACCAACACTTGAACCGAACACTAAATTGACCAATTGAACTGAACACTTGAACCAACGGATTGAACCAAACACTGGTTCAAATTTTCTAAGTTCAAAGCTCTAGGAAAGACCATGCCGTTGAACCTCGACGTTGAACCAACTTTTCCAACTTTAAGGATTTGAATAATTCTTAGTGTGTTCTTCAACCAATCAGCCTTTTGGAGGTATTTTAATCAACACCAATGGAAACTCTGAGTTGAATCAGCTGGTCAAGCAGCCCTAGTACATCAAAAAATCATATTTGGTATGTATAATCCCATTTTTGAGTAGTATCGACCTTATGTTCCTTCATATAGTTTTGATCAAGATCGTGTTGTTCATGGAGTCACCTCAATAAGCTCTCCTAATTGTCCTTCTCCTAGTCAATCCAAGAGTTTCCAAGGAGATAATGTTGGGGTTTGAGAATCAAATTTTGGAGGTAAATATGTTGAATGAGAAAAATAGATATCAACAAGAGCCAATGTACAAGGAAGAATGTTTGTTTAGGCAAGCTCAAGCAATCCATGAAGGAGAAACTAGTAAGATGGAGAAGTCAACCCACATAAGGCAATCAACCTTGTATGCCTTTTTCCATCCCAAGACAACCTTCTCCCATACAAAAGAAACCCCCCTATTGTACACCAAATCCTTTATATCAAATAGCACTTGCTCACCAAAATAAAGTGAGCCAACCTTATATCCCATCTAATGCATCTTATCCTATACCAAAACTAACTACTCTTATGTTAATCCTTGGCACCTTCTAATCTAACACCAAATGATATTAGACTAGACTTCTATGGAGACTAACTCGTTCAATTCCTTAAATTGTGAACCCTCCTTTGAAGAAAGTACTCCTATTTCCTTTGAAAACCAACACATCTATCCTCAAGCAACGCCTCTTATGCATGTGAAAATTCTTCCTAGTCTCCCTCAACCTCCACAAGCCTCTCAACATAATGTCAAGATTCCAAATAGGAGAAATGTCTATCATGAACTAGCTCAAGACCTTGAGAAAGTGAATGAAGTTGCTGCCTATCATCAAGAGGAGAAATTTTTTGTCAAAGAATATGAAATTGAAGAGGAGATTTATCCTATACAAATCCCTCCTAACTTTCCTCAAGAAGATATTCCCAATCCTTAGATCATGAGCTAGAGTGAAATAGTGAAATCATGCGGCAAGAAAGAAGAGAAGAGTATTGTTCAAGAGAGTGAAATGCAAAATGAAACTAGTCTTTCTCAAGTCCCTCCCACCCTTTCTCAAGAAGATTTTTGTACTCCATGGAAGCCTTCATGTACTTTCCACCTCCATGGTGATTCCTATGAACTATAAAAAATAATCTTTCAAGAAAATATAGCTAAATAAATTGAGGAATTAGAGGTAAAGATGAGGTTGCTTAGTCAAGGTGATATGGAAGGTTTAGACTTAAATGAAGATCCTATGCCTAAACACACCCCATCTACCTTTCATCATTAAAGTCATCAAGTTAATTTTGATTTTGATGAAGTGTTGGTCAAGTGGAAGGAAAAGAATTAAGTGATTTTGGCCCAAGGTTTGCCCCCTCTTTCTCATAATCTTTCAAAAAAAACCCTTACATTCCATTCCCCGTCTAATTTTGAGATACCTTGTGTTGAATTTTATTACTTGGTTGATGAAGAATGTTTTCCTTATGTTGAGGAACCTATCTTGAGAAAGGCAAATGAAGAAGAATATGCTCAATTCATGAACAATCAAGGAGACTTCATGAGTGTAGATGAGGAGGAAATCACCAGAGGTACCCACCTTGGTGAACAAAAAGACAATTCACAAACTTTTGCCTCCATTCCTGATGAGGAGGAAATTATCATTGATTCTTTTCTTACTTTGTAAGATACTATGGATGGACTAGGAGAGGATCTTGATCAGACTTTGGATGACTTGTTTGAAGTCATTGGAGCAAGCTATACTCCTCTTCAAGGAAACTATTAGCTAGTTAAATATGGGGAAGGCAGCATAGGTACACAAGAAAGTATACAAAGGAAAAGTATTCTTTCAAATATTCCTATTCAAGAGTCTTATGCATGTGATGATGACATGTTTGAAGTCATCAAAATGGGATATCATCTTATCAGTCCGTAGGAAGAAACACATTAGATCTTAATAAATTGAACAAGTTCTTATTGGCCTAAATTTTATAAAGAACATGGAACCAATCCTCTTAGCGATATGCCTACTAAAGAAATGCAAGTTGAGCATGAGATGAAGAGTGGGCAGTAGCATGGAGTAAGTGAAAATGTTCAAGAGGAATGTGTCTTAATTGGAGATCTATTCAAATTTTATCTACTTGAGATCAAATCAGGTGAGGTGACAAGTAAGAGGTATGGGTCACCAAAAGCCTACTTTAGCAAACCACTTGTTTGGCACCATGAGCTTTCTTTTCATAGAAGAGACCTAAGGAGTTTCCCCTTTGATCAAAGAGGGGGAATATCATATTTGGTTATCTTTTCATAATTATTTTTCTTTATACTATGTCCTATTTTCCCTAAGTGCTTATGCACATGTGTGTGTCTTGTGTGTTTGTTTTCTTAGTTCTATGTGTCCTTGTTTTCCTTTGTGTTGTTGAGGTAGTGTCTAGTTATCTTGTGTTGATCAAATTTGTGTCAATGGACAATGATTCCTTGTTTGAGTGTCCTTAGATGACTACATGCCCAATGGACTAATAAGGCTACTAGTCTAATCAGTATAACAGGTACACTACCCCTATGAGTCACCAATTTGTTGACCCAATTTTGAATTGCAGGTCAAACTTGGGAAACCTTATATGAAAACATGGCCTTTAGATCTTTTAGGGTTAATATCATGTTATAGTGTGATCTCAGGTGTCTCTGATGTATTATGAATGCTATTAGCTTTGGACATTTTATTGTCTAGGTCCTTTTATTTGCTTAATTAATTCTAAGAAGTTTAAGCAGGGTTTAAAGAGCATTTTCAAGGCACCAAATCTTGCACACACAACAATTACAGAAGTAGCCTAAATTTACATCTTTTGGCTATGTTTAGTATGTAGAATTCCTTCAAAGAAGGTGTTACATACAAAACCCATAGCAAAATTAAAAGTGTTAATTCTTTCGAGAGATTCATTTCAGGCTTTTTGTTTAAAGTGTCAAGAATTATTTTAGACATTTTGTCCAAAACAATTTTCCCAAAAGGGTGCTTCTACAGGAAATAGTTCACTTCATCCTTTTCGAAAGACAATTTTTTCAAAAAATGTCCCAAGTAATCTTCTTGAAGGCCACTTTCAAGTCGAAAGGTCATCTTCAATTTTTCTTAAGGGCACTTCATTTTACCCAAAGGGTATTTTACATATTTTCAAAGGGTACTTTCCCTTCAAAGAATGGTCCTTTTCAAAATCTCTGAAGTTATTCATCTTGAACTAAATGGTCCATTTTCAAAAGTTGAAAGGTACTTTACAAAAACCCAAAGGGTATTTTCCTTTCGGAAGGGCATTTTACAAAAACTCGAAGGGACAATTTTCCTTTTGGAAGGTTCATTTTCAAGAACTCTAAAGTTTTATTTCTAGAAATCTAAAGGGCACTTTTCTTGATAAAACGGCAAAGGGACCATTTACAATTTTTCCAAAGGGTCATTTGCAAGAATCCCAAAGGGACATTCCAAAGAACCGAATGGACATTACAATGTGTTGGAGGGTCATTTACAAATTGCCGAAGGATCATTTATTTCAGTCGAAGGGCCAAATGGGAAAGCCTGAAGGAATTCTTTCAGAGAAATAATCCACAAAAGATTATTCAAGAAAACTTTTTGAGGAAAATATCTTGAAGGAATTCATGATGTGTCCACATACATCAACTTTAGGGTCATGAGCTAGCCTTTATAATTTAAAATCTTGATGGGAACCTGAGGGCAAATGTAGAGGTGACAAATGGAAAAATCCCAAGCATCTGGTGCAACTAAAACAAGTAAAAAAATAGGTAGGTTGATGGTTTGAGTCATTGTTGGTAGTCAACCACATCAAAGAGCTCATATGAAATTAATGAACAAAGGTGTCAAGAAGATGGCTAGGAGTTAGAAATAACATCCTCTAACTGTCATGATGAGTCTCATATCCATTGAGTCATGCTATGTGTCAATTTTCCATACAAATTATGGAGGTTTTGCACCACTTTTCTCCATTCTTATGACTAGTTTCAAATAAGTATACATCTTAACAAGGCATAACTCACCCCACCTCTCTTCAACATGAAATTTTAATTCATTCTCTCATATAGACACATGTCCAAGTGACCCTTGAACTCCCTTTTTTTGACCTCACTCTCAAAGGCTATATATATGCATTATTTTTTATTGTTGAAGGAACCTCTACTAGTTATTAGGAAAAATCTGGCCAGATTTGTACTTGAAATACTCTTGAAGAAATAATACAAGTAATTTTTCTACTCACATGTTGTACTATTGATTATTAGTTTAAATCATGTTGTTCTTGTTTAGTGAGAGGTCATCTTTCCTAACATGTCATCTTCGGTTACCTACCAAATGTGCAAAAAGTATATTGTTATAGGTCCTTGTTAGTATTCTATTCCTAGTGTATATATGTTTTAGAAGTGCTCTATGAATGTATGCCTTCTTTAAATCATCTATTTCTCTCCTAAAATTTTGAATGCCTTCTTGAATCTAACATATGAAATGTTGATGTGACAATACACAAGGAGTTGTGAGTTTTGTGTGAGAGAAACTTTGTTAGTCTTTAAGTAGCATATTTTCTATAAAATAGGATGATATAAACATTGGTACATCACATTTTTTATTTCTTAATTGTTTTCCTTAACCCTTTTCATACACAACTTGTTTAGTTAGAGAGAGAACTTTAATGGTGACTAGAGATTCATCTCAGTGAAATTGTTACCCACATCAAGAGAGATGTTTCCATTGTGCCACTTGGATGAGGAGAGTTGAGCATCTCCTCAAGGGTGTGAATCCAAGTGACAACAAGTACCTCACTTTCTCATAATTATTCTCAAACTCGCATCAACACTAATAGCAGTACCCAAGCCACTAATACCAACACAAATAACAATTTTAATGCATATAATGTTAATCAAACACATCAAATTTTATTATAAACTCTCAATCAAATGAATACCTTTCAACCACATAACACAAATCAAATGATGAGGATGCAAAACCACCTTCTTAATCTTCAATCTCATCTGCAACCAATGGTTTAGGGCACACATAACCTAAATGTTCACCCTCCTCCTCTTTGATATTCTTAAGGAAATATCATTCATCAACTTCCTTTAGTCAATAAAACCATCAAGAATTTACAAAATGAACCTCTCACTACTCAAATTGCCAACATTGATATAAAAGGTATAACACCTATAATTTTTTATAATGGATCAACTAATCCCACCCTTCACCTCAAAACATTTGGAAATCTTTACAAGGATTGGGTCAAATTAAAAACCTTTACCACTACCAAACTCCTAGCCAAAACCTTCATGGGTGATGCTTTATATTGGTACAATCAACTTAGAGCTCATTCCATTTCTAGTTTGGAGGACTTAGTAAATGCTTTAGTGCAATAATTCCAAACTAATGATCTTATTGAAAACACTTTGGCCCATTTCATTAATTACAAACAACATGAGAATGAAATTGCCCAAGCCTTTGTTAAGAGATGGAATACATTGTCAAACAAATGTGAACATAACATGGCAGATGACAATCATTTTCATCTCTTTACAAATGCTCTCTTTCCTAAATTATAATATCATATCTGCACTCTCTCTCTCCACATACCTTGTAGGAGGCTATTGACCAAGTAAAATGTCAAGATTTCCTAATGTATCAATTTGAACCACCCCAACCTTCTATGGGTCCTCATCTCTCACTCAAAAACAAAAACCATAATATCACTAATGAAAGTGTTACCAATTTTTATGACACCATTCAAAATGTTCAAGCTATCATTCCTAATCCTTGTTTATAAACAACTCCTTCTCAACAATATACTAATCCTCATTTTTATTCACCAAATAACATCAACATTCACAAGCCTCTATCCTTAGCTAAATTGCGTAAACGTCCACCTTGGCCTCTTCCACGAGAGCTTGATCCTACTTGTCCTATGAAACCTTGGTATGATTCTAACAAGTTTTGTTGGTTTCACACTAGTTGGGGTCATTATCATGAGACCTATAGATAGCTTCATATTTTAGTTATGTATTTTCTTATTGGCCCTAATTTCAATCATGATTCCATTATCTGTAAGTGTCAACAAGCCTATGAGATTTATTTCAAGGACTATAAGTCACATGATAAAACTCAAGCCTTGAATCAAGCCAATGCTCATTAGGATATTTACAAATATCCTTTACCTAATCATCAACTTGATCAAGATAAACAAGACAAGCCCACCCCTTCCATTAATAATGTTGAAAGTCTTGTTGACCCAACTTTCGAAGAGAATGTGGTTAGCATGACTAATATGTGAAGGGTGGTGGCTTTCATTGTTTCCTAACCTATCTACACTCCTCCTTCATCTAAGGCATATTGTGTTATCTAGGATTCTTCTCCAACTCATTTAAATGAGTTGGGGCAAGATGAAATTATTACTTTTGATGATCTAATTTTTGATTCTTCCCTTGATAACACATCCCATATTATTTCTACCACTCTTCCATCATCTTCCAATATTAATAATAACCAAGCTTCTACTAACACTTCTTCTAATTCTCAAAATCAACTTGAACCAACCACTTCTTCATCTCCACATGATTTACAACCTTGTTCTAAACATCCTTATTCTCATTCTTATCAACAAAAATTTTAATGTACTTTGTCTCCTCCCTTCGAGGACCTCCTTAACCATTACGCACCTATATCTAAGAAACTTCTTATGGGTTATGATGAATGGGATCCCATTATGTAAATCCCTAATCTCCCTTCCCAAATTCCATTTCTTGAGCTTATGAGGACTTCCCCATGTCATAGAAACTACCTCATGTAGTTATTAATCAAGGTGAATGTCCCTCATCCTCCCCTAACAAGATGAGAGGTAGTTGTTGATGTTTAAAATTGCGCTTGATTCTAATCAACAACAATGGGAAGTTTCAAGATGTGGGACTTACGTCTTGAAACAACCTTCAAATTTTAGAGAAGCTGGTCTCTTATTTATATCAAGTGTTTGGGGGAAAAGGGATAGAAAATTTAAACAAAAATGTAAATGCAAAGAAAGAAAATCTAACTATGGCAATGCACCTGAATGTAATTTTTATCCTTAATTCTAAGCACAGTGAAACTATATTTAAGATTCAATTACACCAAAGAGCAGACTATGGCATGATTAATGTAATAGATAGAAAGAATAGAAACAAAGGCTTGCAATTTTAGACTTCCTTCACAATGATACAATAAACACCATCAAAGGCACTTAATTTTATTTTCTTCTTAATTCTTTAGCCACATAAAAGGCACAGAAACATGCACAATTACATCAACTTTACAACTCGAGAAAATAGAATAAAGGCAAATGATATTCCTAATCACTGCTCTAGAAAGTCTAAAAACTCTTGGTAATAGTTTCTTCATAAAATTCTCTCTCTCCTGATGATGTTGATCCCCCTCCTTTGGTGATCCCTGTACTCCTCTTTATAGCCTCAGATGTCTCATTCTATCACCACCTTTCCCGTGTAATTCTATTCTACCCTTAACTCACAGGGGACAAACAGACAGTGCTTTCAATGTTTATTGACCCCAAAAATCTACCTGGTGAACTGCTCCATCTACTAGAATTAACTCCATCTGAGTTTCCCTCTAGATTGATCATGCGTTCCCAAATTTATGGCCCAAACTGAACTCTAACTGAGCTGGAAGTGTCTATATAGGACCCTCTATTCTATTGAAATAGAAGAGGACACTTAGTCAATTCCCTAAAAATCTTCTTATTTCTTAGGAGATACCAGAGGATGACACTTGGCACTTTTTTATTGATTTATCAAAGACATGCGGCACTTTTCACTTTCCCAATATCCTGCTCAGGAACGCTCCGCCTTTGACACCTATCACAATCTGCTTCTTTGATACTTAGTAATTTTAACAAAATAAGACTCACCACATTCCTTGCCTGAGCAACCTTTAAAAAGGGGAAAGTTGTACGTGGCAATATCCGCTTGCTCTTTAGCTATGCTTATAGAAATATTTGGGATGCATGTTAGGCTCCTACGGATGGTGACACTTAGCGGCTTCTGCAGACCTTTGAAATAAAACTTAGGACCTACCACGATCTTTATTCAACAATGAAACTTGAAGATGATCTCTCGAATGTTAACACATGGAGACTTCTATGGCTTTTGGGAAGATACGTGGTATCTCTTGCTGCTTTTGCTAAGGGTATGTGGGAGCTTGCACTTCTCTTGGGAATAGATTAGGAAGGGGCTCAGAGAATGACACTTGGTGGCCTCTGGGTATCTTCGGCACTTAAACAAAAATGAAATGCCTTACTGCCTTCCAAAAGAGTGTTTGACCCCTTTGGTTTTTGGGACACTCCTTTGAACCACCCATTGAACCAAAAATGGTTCAAGGGTTCAACGATTCAACGGTTTGACACTGCGTGCCATTTACACATAACCCGAGATCTTGAACCAAATTATTGAACTGAGGCATTAAACTAATTGTCTCTCAAATGCCAACACATGGTGACTTCCACATTCTTATAGAAAAGTAGTTCAGAGCCCTCTGTGATTGCCACTTGGCACTTTTAGCCTGATCTTGATACTTAGCTTGTTGAAACCTTTTTCCAAAAAATAGATGAAACATGGGTGTCGAAAAGGGATGCAGATGCTGACACGTGGTGCATTCTGTTGAGTTGTTGTTGGATACGTGGCACATTCTACGACCCTCTTGAAAGTTATGAAAAGTGCCTCAAATGATGCCACTTGGCCTATTTCGTATCTCAAAAAGTGACACTTGGCAACTTCCACTTGAATTCAACACTTGGGCAAAAAATGATACAAAAGAATCAAAAAGGGAAAAAGAACCTATGTTCAGATGATGCCACTTGGCAGATTCCACTGCTCTTCGACACTTAGATGAGAAATGAATCAAGCCCGTGCTCTGTTTCAAAATTTTGTCGTCATGACCAAGGTATGTGAGAACAAAATATGCAGTGTGCAACTAAAAATCAGAATGCAACATAGAGTAAAATTTTTACTCTACAGTTAATGGTGACCCCCAAGACTATTGAGCCTGCTCAAAAAGAAACACAACTCCCACTCTGTCAAAATTACAAAATTCACAGCTTTAAAAGTGTTGTCTGGTAGGTGGACCATTCATGGTCAAATAACCCTTGCTTGTTCTACAAGTCAGTGAAGGCTAAATCAAGGTGAATAATATCCTTGTGTAAAAAAAATTGCAAAATCTGAACTGTAGCCCTCAACTTGAATTCGAGTTGGGAAATAGGAACTAGAACAGCTTCCACTTCTGAGACTAAAGAATCATCCCATAAGTTCTAAAAATTTGTTTGATCATTCTATTTGGCCAGCAACAATGGTTCAATTTGATCAACCATTAGCACCGTGCTATCATTAGGAAATGGAGAGGGAAGGCCCAAACTGACTAGGTCTTTGATATGTTGCTTCATCTCGTTGATGCCTTCTTTCATGATGTCAAGGAGCTCTCTGTAACTTTTGGCTATGGAATTACAACTGAGAACCTCATTGACTCTCTTTGTTGTGACCATTCTATCAGTGATCCTTGTGGCTGCCAATGTTGCATTTGTTGCATCATAGAGTTTCTACAACAACATTTGAGAGTCTGTGACTCTATTGGAGACTATAGCTAGAGTGTTCTTCATTAAATATTCCACCTTCTTACACAATTTATGTGCATTGAGTAGGATGGTGAGAGAAGGCCTAAGCCGGATAATCTCAGAGGAGATTCTTTTCCACATAAATTCATAGAGATCCTTTACTAGTTTCATCACTCTGACACCCTTTGGCCTATTAGCCAGCTCTATGGTCAAATGTGCAACTCTCTATTGCTCCACTTGGAACTAGACTTGAAAATCCATAGTATTATTTTGTTCACCCAGCAGCTTCTACTACAATTGAGTAACTTGCAGTTGATGTTCTTCATATTTTCCTTACAACACTGCTTTCTCCTGCCTAAGGGTCATCATTGTATCCTTTGCATGTGTTAGCTCTACCTTTAAGGAATCATTCTGGGCCTAGACTACCTAGTGAATCTAAAGGGAAATAATATATTTCAACTATTTATTCAGACTTGCTATTTCATTATCTTTCTTGTTGATTTCTTCAGTCAAACTATTATTGTTTGCTTTTTCCTTGGCCAAATCAGCCTCCATCTTCTATAGCCTTCTTAACATTTTCAAGTAGTCTTTTGTGACTGCAGAAGTGGATTCGATTAACAACTCAACTCTATCCTGGGGCCTAAAAAAGGACATATTGATGGCCACTGCATCCATTGAGTAATTATCAGGCTACATCTGCTTCGTTGGCTTGATAACATTTGGTGACAAATGGGTCACCATCAATTTTTGCTGAATTGGGTTGAATTATGACTACAGATGAGGCATAGCCAGTGCCTTATTTTATTTTGTCTTCTTTTTCTCTCTTCAAGCTTCCCTTTTCATCTGTGCAGTATCTTCTTAGGTCAGGAAGGTAGAAGGGGAGGCAATGTGCCCACCTGCAAAAAGATGTCCCTGTGGCAAACCGTATTGAATAGCCAATTGTTGGCTATGGGAAATCTGAGGAGAAAATTTTTTGGGAATAGAGGGACAGAAATGGAGTAACATTAAAAATTGAGGAGGCACAGGTGGGGCAAAGTGAGAGATGATAATGGTAGAAGTGGCAGGGGATGTTACGGGAGAGACATAGGCTGAGAAAGAGAAGGGGGATGATACTTACCTGAGGGACAATTACAACACTCTGTAATTGATGTTGTTGGGTGTCCGTCTCCTCTTCCATAGCCAACTGAAATTGCACCCTCCTCCATTTTTTGGGTGTCTCCTCTTCTAGCTATGCTCTCTGACCTTCCACATCAGCTACTACCGTCGGTGACACTTGTGGAGAACTGGGAACTTCAATGACTTCTGATGATGGAGAAGATTTTGGTGGTGAATGAACCACACTCTTTTATTTCTCTGAGATGTTGAGAGGTTGAGGCCAATCAGACATAATTGCTACAACTGCAATTTATTTTAAGGCTTGCAGCTCTTAGATTGGCCCAGCTTCCTACTCTATACCTCGTGTTGGCAAATCATTCATCTCTAGGCTAGATGCAAGGGAGAGATGGCACTCATCCCATAGTTCTTCCCACCTCTCATTTGTGTTTACATTCTTGAAAGAATGGGTGGTTTGAGAAATCTCCTACCTATATTTATAATAGGCTTCTATCTTTTTTGCATCTTAATCTTTATTCTTTAATGCTCTTCTCAAGCTAAAAGTCATTCTAACTTTGGGATCATAATCCGTTTGCTTAACATAGAAAGTATCCCATGGTCTATTTTGCAGAGGGGGCAAATCTGATAATTCAACATAAAAATTAGGAGTGTCTTCTACAGGGTTTCTCTGGGTCTCCCAAAAAGGGCAGCCCTAATGTGTGGTTGCAACCCTGTTAGTCCTTATCTAGGAAGCTATGTAACCAGTCGGGTCATATACCCATTTGTCTTCAACTAACAAGAACCCCAGAAAGGCTAACTTTTGAAGCAGCAAGACTTCAGCATCCCTAAATTCTAAAATTATGTTGCATGCCATCCACAGGAGGTCAAACATCTTCCTCTTATGTTTCCCAGAACCATAATCATTGTCTACCACTGACACTTGCCTAGTGACTTCTAAAAATGCTAACCTAAGAGTTAGAACCTTAGGTAGCAACATTGGTTCCCCAAAAAAACCATGAACTCTTAGAATAATATGGTGGGATCGAAAGTATAAGTCACACAAAATTGAGCAACTGGCTAGGAGGTTTGAAACATTGGGAAATAATTTGTTCATGATTAGTTCAGGGCTGAGGTGGCTCAGAGCAGGGGTAACAAACAGTTCCCAGAAATCATAAGGGTCACTGGTCCTTGACAAAACATGTGTCCATGCAGACACAGGAATGGTCTTTTAGGGGTCAAAACTTGGGTCATACATGTCCAAATGCATATGTTGGGCGAAGAGGTCAATGTTCTAGTCATACACTCCTTTTGATCTGAATTGGGCTAGTTATTTGACCATTGTAAAAGCAATTAGCTCTGAAAAGTCAAGCCAATATTCCTAGGTCTTGTCTATAGTCTTCAACTTGAAGAGGATGGCCATTTGCTCTACGTAAATTGCCATATCATCTTTCATGCCAAATATGACAGGCATCATGGATAGTGCATCTTGTCTAGCTTGTGTGAATTGGCCCCTTGCTACAGGGAGTGTGGGCATAGTAGTGTTGTCATTGCCCATTTGCAATTCGGTTCTTAAGAACCTAAACTGAGTGTTAACATTAGCCCACATCCTTTGCATCTTAGCAATAGTGGGAAACATTATTGTACTATCATGGTATAGGGCTAACATGTCTCTGATGGCTTGTGACGTGATTTGCACCATGAAAGGACCCTGCTGAATGGTGCATGTGGGTGCATGGAGCCAGTCTGCACATAATTCAACCAAGTCAGGGCATGGATGCACAGCTGGGACAAGGAACTGTGCCAATTGTGAGGTCCACATCCTCATGCCAAATGTCTCATATTGCCCTACTCTAGCTCTCTAAAGGCACCTTTGATGTGCCCCTTCTCTAAGGTTTTTGCTACTAGCTCTTTGCAAGATTGGGTCCATGATTCCATCTGCATAATCCTTTACTTTTTTTGGGTCACTAGCCTAACCAACCTCCAAAATTCTGGTCCTTGGATAGGCTTTCAACGATGGCACGACAACTGAAGCATATGACTTACTTACTAGAAACCTATCAAGGGATTCATAAATCCCAACTCCTTGTTGTGAAGATGATGCTCCTTCCATGTCAATGTCCTTTTTGTGATGACTGGTATGAATCCTTTTGCAAACAAAACACTCTTGCTGAAGCAAATTTACTGGGCACTAAATTTTTTTGAAAGTGGTAGGATATTTTCTTGAAAAATGCAAGAATTCTTGAGAGTTTGTAAACTTTAACTCTTGATAGTGGTACTTATAGACCTATCAAGTCTCAAAAGTCATTAAATTCAGACAACCGTTAGCGGATCCTACTCAATCTTCCTAGAACAACGAGGCAGACACGTTATGCAAGTTGCAGCGTAAGGTACCTTAGAGATTTCAAAAGATTTGGGAAGCATTCAATGCTTTGAGAATTTGAATATTTTTGAAATTTTTTTGAGTCACTGACTCTATGTTTAAAACACTTATTTAAATGAAAAGCGGGAAAACAACAATGGGAAAAAACAATACGGGAAGGGGAAACTTATCTAACTATAATACATTAAATACCCAAGCTAATTGAAATACTTTAAATAGATTCCATTTATGAGAATATCTTCAGGCTCTCCTTCTGTTGATTCTAGCTCAAATTGAATTATTCTACTTGCACACATGAATTTTATACGGGCCAGTCCATAATACTTCAAATTTACTATGCTGACCTAGCTTGGCAGCTCTTGCATCCCATTTCAAAACAACTGAGCCTACTTCAAAATGAGGATTTAAAGTCCTTTTATCGAAACAATTCTTAACCATTACCTTTATGATTAATTAATGAATCATGGGTTGTATCCCTCTTCTCTTGAACTTCTAAAAGCTCTGCAAGCATAACCTGCATGGGGACATTTTCTTCAATTTCAATTTATTTGATCAGCTGGAGAGCAGGGATCTCCAAACTTAGGGGAATTACAGTTGACTTTCCATATACCAACTCAGATGGGGACATGTTGATCACCTACTTAGGCATGATTCTATCAGCCCATAGTGCTATATTAAGCACTTTATGCTACTCTTTGTGATGATCAACCCCTACTCTTTTGATGAGTCTTATCAGGTTCTTGTTGGTTGATTATGCCAGACCATTACCTTGAGGGTAATAGTTAGATGAAGATTTTAGATATATTCCATGTTTCAAGCCAAAGTTGGATACTTTAGACCCCAAGAATGCTTTATCATTATCTAAAATTATGGTGTGAGGAGCCCCAAAGCGACTAGTAATACTCCCTAGAAAATCTAGGATCACATTCTCTATTGCTTCCTTAAGTGGGACTACCTTGATCTATCTGGTGAAATAGTTTGTGGCAGTTAATATCCATTTGTGACCCATACTGGACACTAGATTTATCATTCCAATGAAGTCAAGACCCCATTGACCAAAAGGCTCATCCACAATTATAGGACTAAGGGGCATTGTTGCATTCCTCCTCATCTCCATATAATATTGGTAGGATTGACATATTTTAACCAGCTAATAATAATTTGTAAATAAAGTAGGCCAAAAATATCTTGCCTCACTTATCTTTATAGCTATGGTCTTTTCAGAAAAATGCCCCCTTGATATTCCATGATGCATTTCGTGTAGTATTCTCTTAGCCTCAGCCTGTTCTATACATCCTAACAATTTTCCATCAGCATTTCTTTTGAAAAAGACTTGTTCAATTAAAACAAAATGAACTCCCTATATCCTATAATTTCTCTTCTTATTTTGAGAGAGTTCTCTCAGATAAATCCCATTTTCATAAAATGAATCCTGCTTGTGACCCAAGATTCCAAATCAACCTCTTGTATCTTTAACACCATCTCCACCTCTCTTTCTGAATTTGCCTCCTCAGGTAACATCTTTTCAAGCTCTTGGGTCATATATTGGCACAAACCCCTACCTCTGACTAACTTGGTGGGTTTGACCTCTACATCATATTCAAGGATCTTAGTGATCCAGTTGGCTCTTTTTTCAGTGATTTCTCCCTCCATGATGTATTCTCTGACACTTGGGTGAGCTACAAGTATAAGGATTTTGCTCCCTGATACCATATGCATAAATTTCTTGAGGTCTTTTAAAATGGCATATGCTTGTCTCTCTACAAATTTTTACCTAGTTTCATAATCCCTAAGAGTTCTTGAGAAAAAGGCTATTGGGTGTTCTCCCTCTAGCCTATCATCCTTTTATGTCAAGATAGCAACAATACTTAACTCTCCTCCATAGACATACATTGCAAAAGGTTTAGAAAAATTTGGGTTTTTAAGCATTGGGGCTATTAAGATAGCCTTCTTGACCTCTTCAAAGGCCTGCCTTCCTTCTGTAGTCTATTTGAAAATCAAGTCTTTCTTCAACAAGAGTGTCACTAGTCTTACCAAGCCTGCAAAATCAGATATGAACCTGCTGACAAAATTAATCTTCCCTAAAAAGGACTGAACTACCTTTTTATTCACTGGAAGAGGTAGGTTCATTATAGCTAAAATTCTCTCAGGATCTATGGAAACTCCTTATTTAGATACTATATGTCCCAACAATTTTCCCTGAGGTACAACAAAGATGCATTTCTTGGGATTTAGTGATATGCCAAAATCCTGACATTTTTTTAAGACAGATTCTAAATGATCAAAATGATCATCAGCATTTTTTGAAAAAATAGTGAGGTCATCCAGATAGACCAGGATGATCTTGTTTATAATTTCCCCAAAGGCTACATCCATAGCTCTTTGAAGGTGGCTCATGCATTTGACAGACCAAATGGCATCTTAGCATATGCAAATGTTCCCCATTTGGTAGTAAAAGTAGTTTTGTACTGATCTTCATCAGCCAACCAAATTTGATTATACCAGAGAAACCATCTAGTAAATAAAACCTCTCTGATCCAGCCATAGTTTGTAGAATTTGTTCCATGGAGGGCAAGGGATAGTGGTCTTTCAGAGATGCTCTATTTAGATCTCTGAAATTTATACACTATCTTACATCTCCATTCTTTTTCCTAACTAGTACTAGATTTGATACCCAGGTTGAGTGCTTGATTGGAAATATTATTTTGGAATCTAAAAGTTTCTGCAACTCATCTACCATTAGAGGCTCAATCCTTGGATTTGCTGGCCTGTGTTTCTATCTGTAGTTCTATTATGTGCTAAATAATGTCTCTATTGTATCCATGAAGGTCTTCATAGCTCCCAGCTATGACCCTGTCATATCTCTAGCACAATTTAGTTAGTCTTTCCTTCTCTTGTTGAGTTGCAAAATATCCAACTTTTAGCCTTTTCTCGTCACTCACCTCTATTTCAGAATAGTCTACTTTGTCTACTTGGAACCTTTTCTTTTCCAGGCTTACATCCTCTGGGTCAAACAAGTTTTCTAAGGTGATCAATCCCTTAGGGAGCTTATTAGTCCTTAATTATATAATTTGATCACCATATACCTCTTCAAGTTTGGTTTGCAACTGATCAGCAAACTCATCTGATTGTTGTAAGAATGAGACTGCCTGAGCATCATTTTCAAATAATTGCCAATTCTCATCATTGTCTGGAATGGTTGGCCTCACTATAACTTTCACTAACTCATTGTTAATTAATAGGCCAATTACTGGGTTAAACTGTGAGCCAATCTGGGCCATCCTATTAGCTTCAGAGTTTTGACTTCTAGGGACTATCTCAATATTGAAAGCTTTAAAATCTTCTATCAAATCCCAAATCCTATGTCTGTAGGATCTCATCTCACATTTTTGGCTGTTGCCTTTTCTCTAATTTGCTTTACTACTAATTCTAAATCTCCTTTCACTTTTAGATTCTTTATTCCCTTTTTCTTGGCTAACAGGAGCCCATGTACTAAATATTCATACTCATCATCATTATTAGTGCAAGTAAATTGGAATCAGATAGCCCTTAAAAATTTATCACCATTTGGAGCAGTAAGACAAATTCCTGCTCCAGCACCATGTTTACTTCTAGCCCCATCAAAATTCAAGGTCCAAATATCTGAATATTTAGTGGTGGGTGCCTCTACCCTTATAACATTTGGGATTCCCTGGTCCTCATCAAAAATGACATATGTGCCTAGACCAGTAGAGTCATAGTTCCCATATGGTTCGCTATGCATCATAGCCAACAACAAGTTGTTTTCTTCTTCTTGATCATGCTTAGTCCAGTCGCCTAGTTCTTCAATAAAAATCCTTTCTTCCTTATTTAACATAGCATGATCTACTTTTAATCTTGTTGTTGGTTTATTGGTGATATGGTCTTTTGACAGTGGTTCAGATAGAATTTTCATCTTCGAATCGTATCTGGTTCTCAGGATGAGGTGAGACCAGTCAAGAGACATATATCCTCTTATTTTTGTTGTAGAGTCTCTAGATAAACATAAACCAAAAATAGGAGGTATATCTATGACAACTACATCCTGGTTGACAATTATATTGGGATAGGTATATAGCTGCAATGGGAGTTGTTTAATTCTCCCTATTGTTTGTATTGTTTTGCCATCTAGCTACATAACTCATTTTTTAAGGGGTTCATATTTTATTTTCAAAGCATTAGCTATTTGCTTTGGCATTATTGTATTACTAGCTCCCAAATCTACCAATGCATTATGCAAGAGTTTCTTTCCAACTACCAGAGTCAAATAGAAAGGCTCTAGTTTGGATTTACTTACTTGTGTTGCATCATTCACAAAGGCTGTTGTCTGATGAAGAACTGTATCTTTGAGCTTTTCCTTTTCAACAGGTCCTTATTTGGTAATAGTACCTTTGGGCATTGCTTGGCCTTATAGAGCTTCTTGTAGCAGTGTCTTCTATTCAGGAATAGCCAATATATCCCATATTGATACTTGGGCTGGAGTCTTTTTTAATTGATCCACTACATTTATCGGCCCCAAAGATTGAGTTTTTTGGACATAAGGATATCTCATTTTTTCTTGAATTTGGGCAGGAATCCCTTGACCTTACACTGGCTGAGGCACTACCTATCTAACAGCAGCATTTCTTTGCCCTTGAGATGGAGGATTATTCATGACTTGACCATTTACAATTGTGGGTTGTTCCACCATTCTCCTCTTTGATCTGGTGTAATAATCTGATTGCACCACTGGTCTTTGGGAGGTAGATGCTTCGTTCAATAAAATTGATTATTCATCTTCAATCCACGAGAACAAAGCATGTTTCAGGGATATTTCTTCCTCTTGTTGTAAGGACATTCCTTGCATCTGAACCACTAGGACTAAATTCTACATACCAAGAGACTGATAGGCTTGATTGTCACTGGTACTGACAAACTAACCATCCATTCTTCTTTGCTCTGCCACCCTTTGTTGTAGATTACCCCTAGGGCAATCTCTAGGTGTATGAGCATTATTTCAAGGGAAACACCAGGCATTAGTATACTCCACATAATTATTTTGCCCTGGAACCATTTCTCTATTTGAGTTGGGAGGAATGGTCTGTGAGGGTGTGGGAACTGCAACTAATTGATTTTCTCGCTGATGGTTAGTTTGTTTTGGAGGACCCTGATATTGATTTGGTTGGGATGAAAACTTATTTTCTTGATAGCCTTGATAAGGAGGCTTAAGAAAATTATTCTACTGTCTCTTTATATTGATCAGCTCATTGGAAAATGTCCTTAGGATATTCTTGATGTCATCTATCTCAGATGACTAAGTAGGAACAGGTTCTTTCACAGATGATTGAGGGTAAGTGTACATAGACACAGGTGGGCTTATAGATTTAGGGACTTCTTGGGGTAAGGGCAAGGAAATTTCTGGGAACATGGGCATGGGAGGCCTTGGAGGTAACTTTCCAGCATCTATTAAATGATTCTCAACTCTGACCGCATATTCATAAGCCCCTGGAAAAGTGTGTCCTCCAAGTGACTAAATCATAACAGATATATCTAAATTCAAAGCCTTGAGATAAAACACTATGGCCATACCTGGTAGTGGTTTAGCTGTAGTAGGGATTCTGTCCCAAGTCTTTTGAAATCTGGTATTGAAGTCAGTCATGTCTTCCTGTGGTCCCCTTTGAATGGTGAATAACTTTTGTAACAAGGAAGACTTATCACCCTTCTCTACAAATCTTTCAAAGAATAGATCTCTGAGTTGATCCCATGTAGATATGGTTTATGGGGTCAAAGACCGATACCATTCTAAAGCCTTCCCTTTGAAATAAGTTGCTAATAATCTTATGGCCATTTTTTTCTGCATGACAACATGCATAACACAGACATCTGATACATCTTGAAGATATTCTGCAGGTGTTTTAGAGTCTTTCCCACTGAACTTGGGCAGAGCTTTTAGAGCATTCACTGAGATAGGATCCAAACAGCTGGTAGTGTTGGGAGGATCAAGTGACTACCAGTGTTCCATCTTGCATAATTTCTTGGGGGTATGGGGGCTCCCATATTTGGTATTGGTAAAAACTAGTTAGCTCTTCTTCTTGGACTTGTTACCAAAGGTGGCAAAAGAATACCTAGATTTGTAGCAGATTGTGACCTGGTGATTCGTCCATAGCTCTGACTCCTCTAGCTCTCTAGTTCATATGGTCTTGAAAGAAACTTTAAGACTGGTCCCATCGAGCATGCCAAAAACTGTTGATGTTTAAAATTACACTTGATTCTAATCAACAACAATGGAAAGTTTCAAGATGTGGGACTTGCATCTTGAAACAACCTCCAGATTTTAGAGAAGCTGGTCTCTTCTTTATATCAAGTGTTTGGGGCAAAAGGGGTAAGAAATATAAATAGAAACGCAAATGCAAAGAAAGAAAATCTAACTATGGCGATGCACCTAAATGTAATTTTGATCCTTAATCCTAAGCACAATGAAACTATATGTAAGATTTAATTACACCAAAGAGCAGACTATGGCATGATTAATGTAATAGATATAAATAATAGAAATAGAGGCTCATAGTTTTAGACTACCTATACAATGATACAAGAAACATCAACAAAGGCACATAATTTTGTCTTCTTCTTAATTCTTTAGCCACATAAAAGGCACAAAAACATGCACAGTTACATCAACTTTACAACTCGAGAAAATAGAATAAAGACAATTGATATTCCTAATCACTGCTCTAGAAAGTCTAAAAACTCTTGGTAATAGTTTCTTCAAAAAATTCTCTCTCTTCTGATGATGCTGATCCCCTCCTCTAGTGTCCCTACACTCCTCTTTATAGCCTCAAATGTCTCATTCCATCACCACCTTTCCCACACAATTCTACTCTGCCCTTAACTCATAGGGGACAAACAGATTGCACTTTCAATGTTTGCCAGCCCCAAAAATCTACTCAGTGAACTGTTCCATCTACTGGAATTAACTCCAGCTGAGTTTCCCTCTAGATTGATCACATGTTCCCAAATTTATGGCCCAAACTGAACTCTAACTGAGCTAGAAGTGTCTATATAGGACCCTCTATTTTGTTGAAACAAAAGAGGACACTTAGTCAATTCCCTAAAAATCTTCTTATTTCTTAGGAGATACCAGAGGATAACACTTGGCACTTTCTGCCTGATTTATCAAAGACACGTGACACTTTTTGCTTTCGCAATATCTTGCTCAGGAACGCTCTACCTCTGACACCTATCACAATCCTCTTCTTTGATACTTAGTAATTTTAACAAAATAATACTCACCGCATTCCTTGCCTGAGCAACCTTTAAAAAGGGGAAAGATGTACGTGGCAATCTCCACTTGCTCTTTAGCTATGCTTGTAGAAATATTCAGGACGCATGTTAGGCTCTTACAGATGGTGACACTTGGTAGCTTCTACAGACCTTTGAAATAAAACTTGAGACCTACCACGATCTTTATTCAGTAATGAAACTCGAAGATGTTCTCTCAGATGTTGACACATGGAGGCTTCTACGGCTTCTGGGAAGATACATGGCATCTTCCACTACTTTTGCTAAGGGTATGTGGCGGTTTTCACTTCTCCTGGGAATGGAGTAGAAAGGGGCTCAGAGAATGACACTTGGTGGCCTCCACTTATCTTCAACACTTAAACAAAAATGAAACAATGTCTTACTACCTTCTAAAAGGGTGCTTGACCCCTTTGGTTTTTGGGACACTCCTTTGAACCACCCGTTGAACCAAAAATAGTTTAAGGGTTCAACGGTTCAATACTACGCACCATTTACACATAACCTGAGATCTTGAGCCAAAATATTGAATCAAGGCATTGAATCGACTGTCTCTCAGATGCCGACACGTGGTGACTTCCACATTCTTCTAAAAAATTTGTTTAGAGCCCTCTGTGATTGCCACTTGGCACTTTCTGCCTGATCCTGATACTTAGCTTGTTGAAACCTTTTTTTGCCAAAAAATAAATGAAACATGGGTGCCGAAAAGGGACACAGATGCCAACACGTAGTGCGTTCCACTAATTTGTTTTTGGATACATGGCACGTTCTGCAGCCCTCTTGAAAGTTATGAAAAGTGCATCAGATGATGCCACTTGGCCTGTTCTGTATCTCAAAAAGTGACACTTGGCAGCTTCTGCACTAATTCAACACTTGGGGAAAAAATGATACAAAAGAATCAAAAAGGGAAAAAGAACCTATGTTCAGATGATGCCACTTGGTAGCTTCCATTTCTCTTCAACACTTAGATGGGAAATGAATCAAATGAATCAAGCCCGCGCTTTGTTTCAAAATTATACCGTCATGACCAAGGTATGTGGGAACAAAATATGCAGTGTGCAACTAAAAATTGGAATGCAACGTAGAGTAAAATTTTTACTCTACAGTAGCTTTATCTCATTTTGAAGATAGTATTTAACAATAATGTGAAGACATGTCTATCAACATTGATGAAACTGTAGACACTTCTATTTCTTTAAAAATTTCCCATTGATTCTATGATTCTTGACGAGATTATGCTTCATGCAGATGATCTTCACTTATTTATAAACATCCAAATAGGTAATATCTAAGTCAAGCATGCATTAATTAATGAGGGTTTTGATATATGTGTCACTTCTCTTGATTTCATTAAGAATCTTAGATATTCCAAATTTAATCTTAAATATACACGTAACACATGCCAAGGATATGATAGACAGAAAATGCCTCCTCTAGGTTGTGTGTGGCTTCGCATTACCATCCCACCTATCACCATTTGTGTGAAGGTGATGATATTTAACTTCCCTCTTTCTTATAAATTTTTTAATAGACACCACTTATCAGGAGGAAAATAAGAGGCATTCTCCAAACTATTACTTTAATACAGTATTAAAAATACTTTAAATGCTAAAATTATTTTAATCAGAACAAAGAAAAGCAATACCTACAATTTGTGAATGGAATTTCATATTGTTGTATTGCTATCGGGTGAAAGTTGCATATGTTTCAATGCAGGTAATTCTCCAATACACACTACATTCTATAGCTTCTCACAACTCTTAATTATAATAGTCTCCAGGAATCTCAATCCCATAACACTTAACTCTAGACTCTCACATCTGAGAATGGTAAGCTCCTCAACACCCACAAGAATTGGCAGCTCTCCCAAATTTTATATAGTCATTTATGCCAAACTTTTTCATGTTAACATTCCCTAACAGTGTTTTCTGTTTTTTTCAATGACTCACCTCAAGCTTATTGAGCTTCCCACATCCATAAATTGTAATCCTCTCAAGGAAACTTTGACATTAAAAAGCTATTAATTCTTCCAGTTGAGGACAATGTTGAATACTAAATATTGCAAGCTTTGGAAATTTTCACACTTTTACTGTTCTCAAATTATTACAACCATCCAACAGAAGACCATTCAACTTCAAACAGACACTAATTGAAACACTCTTTAGGTAGCTTAGGTGGAAAAAACATGGCAACTCTTCAAGCTATAGACATTTATGAATCTTCAATTCCTCCAGTTGAGGAAAATGTTGGATGTTAAATATTGCAAGCCTTGGAACTTTAGACACTTTTATTGTTCTCAAATTATTACAACCATCCAATAGAAGACCATTCAGCTTTAAATAGTTAACAATTGAAACACTCTCTAGGCAGCTCAGATGGAAAAGACATGGCAAATCCTCAAGCTGTTGACATCCATGAATATTCAACTTTACAATATTTATAAGATCACATATTCTTGATATACTTTTCAAGTTTTCACAATCAATCAAGTGAAAACTACTATGTTTTTACCATATTTAAATCTAGCACAGTTAGGTTTTCCATAAAAATAAGGTGGAGAGGTTCGGATAATGATATCCGCTAGATAATATCTCGGTTATAGTAGGGGACCATCCCTTGTTATTCAAATCCAATATTACTCTCAATTTCAAAAAAAGAGAGCATAGAAGAAGGGAACTCTTTTCTATTATTGGAGGCATATTCAAAACTTAACTTGTAATGCCCTTTAAACAAAATCATAAATTTAAATTATAAATATAAAACCATCAATTGATTTACAATTAAAATTATAAGTATATTATTATAATTGATATAGATAGAAAATTAGTTAAATTTACAATTAAAAATATTTAAGTATATATAATTAAAATTACACACACACACACACACACACACACCCGTGTGTGTGTGTGTGTGTGTGTGTAAATTTGAGTAATGAAAATAAGTTTAAATGTAATAAATGAAAGATATAAGGAATCAATGAATTGGTAAAAAGGTTAAAAAATGATCACACCTTGGTTTTTATATAGATTTGAGTTTGTATTCTTACAATATTAACTATACTTGATGTATTCCTCAATTTTTAGACTTCCACATTGATTTGAGACAAATGTGTACCTATAAAAGCTTATCCTATTAAGCCAAGCCAAAAAAACCCTGGCCACTTTAGTCATATTCCTTTGTGATCAAGTGTCTTTGTAGGATTTCATTATCTAATTTTTTAATGTTTATGTGTTGTGTCTTCTTGATTGTGATTGTATATTCAATTCTTAGATGTGCAGGGTACAATGTGTTGTATGGATGAATCTTCATTTTGACTTAGCTTGCACACTCCAAAATAAAACACAAGTAATGGAGTCAAGAAACTGCTAAAGTAGTGTTAGAAATTATGCATCATGAATGCTTGTAATTAGACCTATAAATTGTTATGTGTTGTTTGAATGGAATATCTCTAGTAATGGTTGCAATCTCCTCTTCCCTATAAGTGACTATTACAACTACTATATTCTAATTACCCTCCTTTCATACAAGGAAATTTGTTAAAAGACTAAGATAGTTAAGTGTTGCAAGTGTGTAACATTTGAATGCCTGAAACTTTAACCAATTTTTTATTATGGATATACTTCAAGCATCGATGTAAAATATATGGGATTTCATATCTTATGTATCCCTTGGATATCCAAATAATGTGTCAAACACATTAGTATTGGGAAAAACTAAAAACCAAGTAGTGATAGTTTTTACCATAAGTAGTGACACAATGACCCAAAGAAGGTATTTATGTTTTCCACTAAATCCATTTATTATGTCCATTGTACTAATAAATTATCTATGTATATACCCAAGACCAGTAAGTAATGTCATGGTGCATATGTTTTCATTTGATAGGTTGTCCACAATAACACTATGTATGGGATGTGAGTCAACAAAATCAAGTATAAATAAAGGCACATTGGTAGAACAATGGTCTAGGTTTTATTGGCATTATCCCTATGCATAGTGGGGATCAAAAAATTCTAAGATCCCTACACCTATGCCTATAATATGTTTATGTGTGTGTGCACTTCTTCAATATTACATTCTAATACATGTTTTATACCTATTTTATCCAAACCCTAATTATGTTTGATTAACCATAATATGCCCTCAAAAAGGGTTAATATTATGTGTTGGATAACCCCAACCACTCCTCATTGAATGGATAATCATTGCCTACATTATAATACACTAAAAAGGGCTCAAACCACCTATAGCTCTCCTACTTACGGGTGTGTGAACAAAATCATAGAAAATCTAGAACATAGTCTTGTCTTTTGATCTTTGATACTTGGCACCATGCAAATTTGACCATATGTATTCTAATATTTGAAGATTTTAGATGTGTATATGAATTTTGAATAATTTTGCAAGAAAGTGCTAGGTATTTCAAGTGATTCTCAAGTGATATCCTTAGAGGTGATTTGTATATATAGGTGACCCTTCATTAATTTCCCACCATGACTAACCCATGAAACATGTGTAGGATGGCCTAATGGAGACTTCCAATTTTTAAAAATAGTCATTGAGGACCCCTAAACACTACCAACAGAGGGAGACCCTTATGATAACCAATATTGTATGGATATCCTAGAATTGAAAAATAAGGATCTAAGATATGGAGAATGTTTATCTGTGATTCTGAAGATGATCCTGTATAGACCAAGTTGATCTTGAATAAATATGTTTGATAGATATAGGTGGCTAAGATAGTATTATGGGTAGACAGATAGAGGGAATGTGTGTGCAAGATCAGATATATGTGTATTTCCAAACTATGCCAAATTATGTCAAAGATTATATGTTTCTAAAGTGTCAAAGACCAAATTTAGGTGTCTACAATATGGCATTGTAAACTATAATTCTATTATCACAAATGACATTATTATTGATAATGGTTCTAGAGAAAACCCTATTTACATGTCATTCTTGTCTCATCGAGGTTGTATTAAATATAATTTACTTCAAAAAATAAGGAAATTGCATAGTTATGATGGCCATCAATACACACCCTTAGGTGGTATTACTCTTACACTCATAATTGGTCCTCAAACACATTTAGTTTGGTTCTATGTTATACCTAATATGGGATCCTATAATTAATTTTTTGGACACCCTTGACTTAATAATATGAGATTGATACTTAAAAATTACATAATTACATAAAACATTTGCATAATAATAAAGTATAAACTATACGTGGCTAACCATATGAGAGACACCTCAAAGATTGCATGAACAAACAAATGACAATCCACAAACGATGTATATTATTCAATCTAAAGTTATCCCAACATATTTGACATCATCATTACCATGATATGAGGCACATATTACAATATTTTATGTAGATCATTATCCATTTCATAATCTTCCATACCTCTAGCTCGTTTAGTTTTACATTTGAGATATATGGAACCTAGCCATTCATTTCGTAAGATTGACTTGAAACCAGGACTATTTATAGTATCATGATGTACTCATAAATATTCCATAATAGATATATAATCATATGATATACATATCCATTTTATGTATGATGATAGTTATTACACATCTCTCATAATTTATTTTCCTAATACATCGACTGATACATCTAACTCCTATAATGCATAGCATGGTAGTATAGACCAAATTATTGAATAGCCTTTTTAACCTACATCATGTGCTTATTCGATACATCATTATTTTACCATAAAATTATTTTTTGACATGTCTTACTTATTCTTTGTGTCATTTATTGCATGTGATGTTCTTATTAGAGATTGATCACACCCTTTTGTCTACATTATTTTTCACCTTCACGCTTGCCTTCTATTTTCATATATATTCTTCTAGCACTTGATTTTTGTTGATTATTGTGCTACAATATACTTGACTATTTGATTATTTATTATATCCTAAGCACTTACATATGTCTCTTGATAATGACAACATATACATTAGGACCTTCTGTCACAACATGCACCGATTTCATATAGATGATGTAGGTTGCCTAGATTCCAATTCATATTTTTTTCTTTTGCATCGTTGAACCTCCATGCATATATATATATATATATATATAATTCTAAAAATTTATTAAAAAAACCAAAAACAAATACTATAAAAATGAAAAATATTGAGACATTTTCCATTAGGGACATCATACTCAACACATGTGCATATTTGATCATATGTACAAATAAATTTACCTATGTGGATGCCATACCCATAGTTTTCATGATATTTATTGACTCTATATATATGGAGTATATCACACCCTTATGTCTTACAAGTTTACATTGATTATGCAGATCTTATTATTTGATATACCTTGACATTTGATTAGTTTCACACTTGCTACCTTCATTGAAATATCTTACTTGAGTATTTACATGCATCTGGGGGCACATAATTCCCCCACACATACATATGCATCCCCATCAAAGGATCTCTACATTTCATACCATACTATGCATGCTTATAATTATATTACATTGACATTATATTAAGATTTAGAAAAACACTACAAATGTGTCTTGCACTATCACATCGATGGGCATGTATGCCTTATACACTTTCTACATGTTTATATATTATGGTTATCATACTTGATACATACATGACTCATAAAATGCCCAACAAGGGGCAAACCTATATTTTAAAATAACAAAAACCTTATAAATATATAAAATTCTAAACATGTTATTTTAATACATGATTAACATCTGCCTATACTATAGGATTTCATATGCATGTTTTATGCACATGCTTCTGATGGTATTTTATTTGAGTGAGTTCTTTGTAGGTGTATAATACCTACATGATCATGGACCATCCAAATTCTTCTTGGCCTTTATTTGCCTACACCCTAAGGGGCATATTCAATAGTGACATACCTGGCCTTGGGAGCATTACCATACAAATGATTATCATGATGATTTTTTTCATTTTTATAACATTATAATTCTATGAAACCTTTTTCTTTTTTTCTCTCTTAAGGAGATAATGGGATTTATTGTGGATCCATTATGATAATTTGAGAATATCATCGAAATGGTGAAGTAATCCCTAGTAAATTTATCCGAGTCTACCTGATTCCCCTTTTTTTTATTTTAATGGGGTGGGAATCATGTGAAGAATTGATATTTTTATTGGTCTAGGAGTGATGGGGCTAGAACTCACAATGTACTTATTGACAAGGAAGTACTCTAACCAACTCAACTACAATCCAAACTAGTTATGGTTGACCTAATAATCGGTAGTAATTAATTCAAAGTCGATAAAATATTTGACCTTTCTCTTTCAAATTTTGTTAAAGTATATATTCATTTTCATTCTTTCTATATTGGGGATTCAAATATCTATATCCAAAGTTACCTAGGGGATATCACTCTAAATGAAGATCTAGATGTGTTGTGTGTGTATGGAAGGTATAATGAATAAGATGAGAATAGAAAAAGTAATAGAACTAGGATAGTAAAAATATTTATTTTCTCTATACATGACATACTATTGAGAAAGATGTATGACACTCTACATTTTTACTATCTGATTAACCAAAATTATAGATATTTTTAAATATATTACATGCCATGAAGGCTAGGAAGTTGTTATGGAAGTTGAACCTTTTACCCTTCCATATGTGATTCTTCATTTTCCAACGATCACAACTCTAACCTCTAGATGCGTAGTGTGTTGAAAAATGTTCTATCATGTATTAATTTTGGAAATGTCAAAGGGTTATGCAAATATTTGGGATTTACACATAGATTTAGATCGTGTTCATCATGCAATCGGTTAATGTCACACAAAGGTGGAGTGTGTGGCGAGTGTTGCACAAAACTATGTGTTATGTGGAGTGTCGATGATGGAGGTCAAGACTAAATATTTGCATCACCCTATGAATGGGGTGATACCCTTCAACCTTGTACTATATAATCCTTTAGAGCTCATGTGTTTCATGCCTTTTAGGTGGGGTGCATGTTGTTAAATTTGGCTCTTTACAACATGGATCTAGGCACTGCATAGAATGTGCATGATGCATGAATTTGCTTGGTAGTGAAATTTTGAGAGAGTATGCGTGACATATTCCATGGATTTATGGAGGGTGCACATGATGTAAAAGATGTTTTATCAACAATGTAGAGGAACATAGTGCCATCTGACCACTTTGGCTAGCTGCATCCTACACCAAATAGTTTATGAAATTCAAAACATTATTTTGGCTTTCTTTCACATTTCATAAGGTCGACTAAGGAATATTTCAAAAATTTCACCTATAAATATACATTAGGAGTCATTCATTTGACCAAATTTATATTTACTTGGTTCAAGTATATGTACATATGCACATTAAGAAAATATGCCATATTATCTCCAAATTCAAGATCTTTCACCATTGTCCACTAACAATGGTTACATCCAAAAATATTCTTTGATCATGCATTTGATCTATCATTTTTAGAATTATTATTCTATATGTTTTCCTATCAGTCAGTCAACATAGTCATCTGAGATGAGTCTCCAGTCTATGAACCAGAATGCACCACATTATTATCCACTTATAGTGGACCTATCCCAAATGATTAGGGACACATGTCTTGAGCTGGAGACATTCTAATGGTGATTTTAAGTAGCTTGAGTATTTGGCATTGAAATTTATGTGTATCAATGACATAAAACAAAATTTCAAGTTTGCATATAAATAAAAGGCATAGAGGAATGGTGAATAAGATTCATGTAATTGAATGTAATTCATGTGATTTAGAATGTGTCAATAATTAGCATTGTCAAGGGCCTATGACCAAATTTATGTGTCTACAAAAGGTTGTGTATGAAATTGTACAGAGTTGTGAAAGTGACCAAAGCACTCAAGGTGTATGTGAAGGTCTACATGACTTCATGCAAGTCACTTAATTTCCATTTATCATAGAAAGTTATTTACATTGATATCATATCTTGTTAGTACTTATGTCTTACACATTACATGGGCATCTGCATTATGATTGTTACATGCTTTACACTTACTATTGTGTGTGACTTGATTGCATGTGCATGTGTACACTTATATGTATGGCCTTATCCATATAGGATCTTTTTGTCATCATGTCTTGTTAGTCACATCTATTGCATGTTATCTCACCAACATCTATGTGTTCACGAACATGTGTGATCCTGGTTATGATTGACTATGACTATACTACGATTGGTGCCATGATTGCAATCATTCTCATATCTTATGTTATATTTTTTTGGTACCTACATTTCCATGGTGCCTACCATGCATTTATGGGGGCATGTTACTTATGTGTGTTCTCATTTTTATATTTAAAAATAAAATTAAAGAGCACACATAATAAATTTTTCACTTAATTATTCAATAAATGTTAGAGATATATAATAAGAGGAACTCCTAAGAACAAGGAATCATATTCTATCTCCTATAACAGCTCCACTATGTTAAGTGGGTTGCTCTAACAATCTATGTGATAATAGAAATAACTAAATATATTTAAAATACAAAAATATAATTTGATGTACTAACTATAGAATATCCAACATTCCCCCTTAGTAAAGACATAGGGCAAGTAACCACGCTTTATAATTGTGGCATACCGTTATGGATGTTACACATGGATTTCACACATAACGATTTTGGAAATACATCTAGTTCATGAATTGGGATCCACCAATCAATCCATGAGAATATCAACCACACCAATTAAAAATAGTGGGACGATCCTCCTAAAACCATTATCAAGAACTCGTTTACTATAGTACTACGATATTGACCTCCACTTTATCATCATAGCAAGAGAAAATATCGACACTAATTATAATACTTTATTTTTGCACACCATACATGAAATAAAGTGAAAATAAAATTTGAGGATTGGGTCCTCATTGTCTTCATTTGTAACTATTATGTACAATTTGTGTCACTCGATCCCAAATAACATAAATTATGACCATTACCACTAGAAATCACCCTTGATATTAATTGATTTGACATAATTAATTACCATTGAAAAACATTTTATATAAATATTGGTTTATACCTTTAATGCATCCATTTAAAAATATTTATTGATAACATTACAATAAAATTTCTTATAAAATAATGTTATCTTGGATTGTGATGAAAATGGCAGAAAGAGAAAAGGAAGGCGCATGGGGGAAGGAGGGCACAAATGGGGAGAGCACAGGGCATAGCTACAGGGCGGCATTGGGAGTACAACAGTTGGCCCAGGGAGTGCAATAGTCGGCCCAGAGCTTGAAGAGAGCTGGAATGGTTTTCCCCCCATTATTTCCAGGTCTATGTGATGCTGAAGAGCCAACTGGCTTGAGACTTCCCAAGGTCAATGGATGCCTGGAAAGATGCAAGGAGAGGCCCAAATTGGTCATACCTATGGACATGATTGCTGAGGATATCAAATATTATACAAATCATTCTTTATATTGCAAGTTTTTGGGGCTTAAGACTTCGTTCCAATTCTTGGAAGCGTGGGCTCAGAGGACATGGGCTCCAGAAGGAGAAATGGATATCACAATGTTAGCCAATAGTTATTTCATGGTCACTTTTACCTACTTGACTGACTATAGCAGAGTCTTTGCTAGAGGTCCATACTTTCACAATCAAGTGGGATTGTTTATCAAGCCGTGGCATGCTAGTTTTATACCTTCAGAGGAATTGCCAAACCATGTTTTGGTGTGGGTTCAGCTACCTCACTTTCTATTGGATTGTTGTCATGAAGATACCCTACAATTACTTGCATCCCTCTTGGGAAGGCTAGTCGGTTCATCAATGTCAATCCTTGGGAAAAAGGTAATGACTTATGCCCGCATTTGTGTTGAAATTGATCTTAGTAAGCCAATAGTTGATGTTATTGAAATGAGTGTGGGACCCTTTTCCTGGGTACAACAATTAGATTATGAAACTCTTCCCTTTCACTGTCATCTTTGCCATGCTTATGGTCACTTACAACGATGGTGTCCCAAATCTAAAACCTTTGAATCTCAGCCTGCTCAACTTGCTCATAATCTGTCTGGAACTAACAAAGGGAAGGGCCCGATTCTAGGTGAGGTGCCAAAAACTGATGGTTTTGTCCTGATTAAAGGGTGATATAGAAGTAGGGGTCAACAATGGTATTTGAAGGAAAGACAGGTAGATGACTCGCTTAACAGATTTGAAATTCTAGATGACCTTAACCAATAGGAGGTGAATCTAGGGTTGATGATTTTGGATCAGCAGATTGAGGGCCCAGCCCAGGAGAACAATGTTTTAGTTGATTTAACTGAATCACAAGATGTTGGGGATGGGCACATGGATATAGACTAGCAGATGTTGATATCAGATGTTTTGACTTCCTCAATTTTTCCCTCTAAAGAAGATGGGAATTTATCTTTAACAGGGAAATCTAGAGAGTTAGGAGCAGCAAGGAGTAGTAAAACTTCTCCTCACTTGGGACTTTTGCAAAAAGACCTTAAGAAGGGTGGGGGGAGAAATTGGTCAAGCTTGGCAAGAAAAAAGACCTGGAAAAGATGAAACTAATGGGAGAGACTTTGGTGGAGTCGAGGTTAGTGAAGACTCTAGATGTTCACTTTTTTAAATCCTTTGAAATGATTGTACTATCCTGGAATGTAAGGGGTTTGAACAACAGCCCTAGACAAAATGATTTTCAGAACTTGATTAGAAGTCAAAGACCTGATGTCCTTTTTTTATAGGAGACTAAGATTTTAGTAGATGCTATGTCCAGATTAGTGCCTAAGTTGTGGAGACAAGGGGATTGTCAATGCATTGGGGCTACCGGATCTTCAAGAGGATTAGCTTGCCTTTTGAACCCCCACAAGATCGGCCTCATAGGATGGTTGTCCTCTAAGTTTTCCTTGACTATGATGGCTTCCAGCTTTGAGACAGGGGAATTAATTCTTCTATCCAATGTCTATGCCCCTACTGACTAGCAGGGTAAACAATCCCTATGGGGCCACATTAGTTTTGTCTGCAACTTGGCTCCCCTCTAACCTTGGATTATGGCTAGAGATTTTAACGCTATTTTGGATTTGACTAAAAAATTTCATGGTATGACAAAGTTTGACCCCTCTATTTTGCTTATGCGAAATTACATTGAAGTTTTGAATTTAGTCGACATTCAGCCCAACAACAGACAGTTTACTTGGAACAATCAGAGGACTAGCCAACATTGTATTGCTGAGAGACTAGATCATTTTTTCATTTCTGGCTACTGGGTCAAGGGTATGTGGTCTACAAGGTCTGAAATTTTGGACTAGAGAGGATCAGATCATTGGCCTATTAAGTTGAACAGTGTTTCAATGTACCAGCCTCACTCTCCTTCCTTCAGATTCCAACTCATGTGGCTGCAAGATCAGTCATTGTTTGAATGTGTGGCCAATTGGTGGAGGTGGGGTAGACCTGCCCATGGTACGGTGATGTATATTTTTGCTAAATCACTATAGTTTGTGAAGTATAATCTTAAATAGTGGAATCATAAAATCTTTGGGAATATATTTCATGTTAAGGCTGATGCATAGGCTAAGCTTGATGGTATCATGATAACAATTAGGGAGGAAGGATTGACTGAAATCTTACTTCAAGATGAAGCTCAGGCTATGAAAGACCTAGAGGAATGTGAGCTATGAGAGGAAGTGTTTTGGAATCACAAAGCTCGAATAGAATCACTCCAAGAAGGTGACAGAAATACTTCTTTTTTCTTTCAATCGTCCAAAGCCAGGAGGCACGACAACTCTATCTCAGTCCTAGTTAATGAAAGAGGTGAGCAGCTTAATTCCTTTTCTGCAATGTCAGAGGAGGTGGTGCAGTATTTCTCTACTCTTTTAGGGAAGATGTGAATGAGGAATTACCAGAAGAATCATAGGTTCTCTATTTCATTTCGCCCCTAGTGATGCATGAAATGAATGAGAATTTAATGAAGGATATCACACTAGGGGAGCTTGAGGTGACTATTTCCCAGATGAAAAAGGGGAAAGCGGCTGGTCCTGACGGCTTCTTGGCTGAATTCTATCAAGAATTTTGGGATATTATCAAATTGGATCTTTTAGCTATTGTTCAAGAATCTCAGTGGAATAAGCAAATGCTTAAGGCTTTAAATGTGACTTATCTCACCCTCATACTGAAATGCGATGGAGCTGATAGGCTAAGTCATTTTTTCCCTATATCTCTTTATAATGTTATTTATAAAATCATATCTAAAATAATTATAGAAAGGTTAAAAACTAGGCTCAGCGATGTGATTTTTGAAGAACAAAGTGGTTTTGTGGAAGACAGGCAAATTCTTGATGGTATTATCATAGCGGTTGAGTCCATTCACTCCATGGCCAACTCCAAGGATAAGGCAATGTTTACTAAGCTATATATGGCCAAGGCTTTTGATAGGGTCAGATGGTCATTCCTCTGGAAGGTTCTCAAAGCTTTTGGTTTTGCAGACGAATGGACCTAATGGGTCATGAGTTGCATTTCCTTGGTTTCCTTTTTGATGCTTATCAATGGGGAACATATAGAGTTATTTGGTGCCTCTAGGGGGCTGCGACAAGGAGATCCCTTGTCTCTGTATCTCTTTCTTATTTTTGTTGAAGGCTTGGGGAGGATGATCAGAAGGAATAGAGAGGATGGGCATATTCAAGGTTGGCAATGGGGGGTGAACTGTTGGCGTAGTCTCACTTGCAATTTGCTGATGACGTTATTTTGATGGGCATGGCCACAATGAGTGAAATCGCTAATTTGCGTAGGGTGTTGGATGTTTATCTAATGGCCTCAAGTTAAAAGTTCAATGAAGATAAGTCATCCATCTTCTTTTTTAATACATCAGCTCCCATATAGTAGTGAATTACTCAGACTATGCATTTCCAGATTGGGACTCTCCCCTTGATTTAACTGGGTATTCCTATTACAGTTGGCCGTATATGCAAAGAATCTTGGCAAAATATATTGGATAAATTTTGGGTGAAGGTGAATCATTGGACTCACAGGTGGCTTTCTTTTGTGGGCCGTGTTCAATTAATTCAATTTGTGGTGCAGGGTTTGCCCATTTAAAGATGTATGCTTCAGGTTGCCCCGGTGGGAATTGTTAAGGAATTTGACTCGATCACTAGGCAATTTTTATGGGCTGATACTTTTATGACCTAAAAATTGATCTTAGTTAGATGGGAGATGGTCTGTATCCCCAAATAACATGGGGGGCTTGGCCTAAGGTAGATGGACTTAAATGGAGTTGCTTTGGCAGCTAAGCTTTATTGGCACTGGTGCAATGAACAAGACAAGGCCTGGGCTAGAATTCTCTCTCAAAAGTACTATTCAGGGGCCACTCAGAGTGATATTCCTTGTTATCCACTCATTGGGAAAGGCTCAGTGATATGGAGGACTCTCAAAAAAGGGGCTGCTCTTATTAAGGAAGGCTTATTTTGGATTTGTAAGCAAGGTTCCAAGGCTCTCTTTTGGACTGATTCTTGGGATGGTAACCCTCCCATTATTTCTCAGTTCCCTAATCTGTTGAACCTTTGCCAGAGATTCCTTGATGCTAGTTGGTCTCAAGTGAGTGACTTTAAATCATACATTTCCTACGGATAGCTGGAGGTGGTAAAATGGAAAGCACCTGAGGTTTGGTCAGTTGTTGGAATGTAAGAGGAGCATAATGAGCTATTGAACCTCCTTTCTAAATACCGATGTAGCTCCCTCCAAGAGGAAGATGAGCTTGCTTGGTCTCCCAATCTTAAAGGAAATTACACAGTTGCTTCTAGATATCAAGATTTATTATCTCAGAGATTGGGTAGGGGAGAAGTGCAATGGTGGAGACAGGTCTGGAATAAATTCTCATGGCCAAAATGCAATTGCTTTGTTTGGTTGTTGGCTTGGAACAGGTGCTTGACCTAGGACAATCTCCAAAAAAGAGGCTTCTAAGGCCCGTCTGTTTGTGCTATGTGTGGAGCAGCTGAGGAGGATTCTGCTCACTTATTTTTTCATTACTCCTTTACTTTGCAACTCAGGGATTATTGGTGGGACGTATGGCAGCGGCCCTATCTCCATGTTTCATCCTTGGTCAATTTTTGGAGTGGCATGGGAGAACCCCCCTCAAGGATGGCTTTTCTGCAGAATGTTTGGTTAGGGGGGCCCATCTTTTTGTTGTGGTAGCTCTGGTTGGAGAGAAATAGGTGGATATTTTAGAATGAGAGGATTATGGCACAACAAGTATGGTAGAAAGTCATAGGGATGACTCAGGAGACTGTGCATTATCCCTATGCATAATGGGCTACAGTGCAAAGTCGAATACAATACAACCTACAGTCGTAGATATTACCTGTTATTTTATGTCAGACAATAATTCATTTTGGGATTTTGGTAATTAAATGCAAATGATGATGTGGCGTATGGCTATTAGTTTTTTTTCCAAAAGGGACCCTTCATCCTACAGGTTGTACTGTTCATTTACTGTCAATCTGCTGGCTGATTGACCAAAAGGCGAGTCACATGCCAGGTGTACATCTCTCATCGAACAGCTGGTAGTGGGGAATGGGATAATTATGCTACCGAATGATTTTGATGGCAATGGGTTGAAAGTTTGAGAGCAATCTCTTTGGATCTTTGTATGGTGGTGATTCAGCATTTTGGGCGCCTTTAATTATTTGGGTAAACGACGAAGAAGAAAAGACAAACACCGACCTCTCAGACTGTCGGCCATTTTTAAAGTAATATACAAAAATCGATCTCTGTGGGTTTAGACATTACATATTTGGTGGTGATTTAGCGTTTTGGGTGCCTTTAATTATTTGGGTAAACGACGAAGAAGAAAAGACAAACACTGACCTCTCAGACTGTCAGCCATTTTTAAAGTAATATACAAACACCACCCTGACAAACACCATCTTAAAGTATACGTAATGGAGGTTTGATTTGACTTGATTTAAAGTATAAATTAATGGAGCTTAAAACTGTCACCCATTTATTTCATACTTTAACCCAGTGACTAAATTTCAGTAATGATTGTTATTTGTTCAAGATTACCCTTCAAATTAATGTTAATATAATTAATAATATAATAAATATTAAAGATGGTATATTTTTAAATTGATTAAATTCATATTTTATATTTAATATAATTTTTTAGAAAATTATTATATTTTACAATTATAAATGTAAATATAGTTAAATGATTATTAAATTTAATTTTGCAATAATATTTGTTCATTCATAAATATTATGAGGGAAACTATCAATTAACATTTAGTTTTTGTGATTATTTTTTTTAAATTTCAAAAACGTCTATATATTAATGTAAAATATTATATGGTACAATGTTAATCATACAAAAAAATGAGTAGAAAAAGTCACATTCCATGAGTAACTCCACATCGATAATTACAAGAAATCTCTCAAAAAAAATCATAAAAAGTGGTCACAAAGTGAACACACTAAAAAAAGTTACATCACATCCCATCCTAGCAAAGCAAAGAAATCAAAGTACAAATATCATTAAGGAGAACACTTATGCAACAGAAGCAAACATGGACATCGAGGGAAGTAGAGGAGACAACAGACCCGAAGGCTTATCACCCTATTCTCCCATCACTAGAGGATCTCCATCAGCAAGTAAGGGCTCCCAATCAGAGTTTTGATAATCATCCAAGGTCTCAGTTTGATTTCTTTCAAGGGAAATAGCCAAAGCCAAGTGTGGGAATTTTCCTTGGGGAGGTAGACCCCAACCTTTGTTTGCACCACCCTGGGACGGGGGAGGAGATCCCCAGCCCTCACCATCATTGCTAAAGTAGGAGGAACCACTCTGACCACCATGACGAGGAGAAAGCTAGCAAGGTGGTGACCGACATGGAGAATAGCCCCTGCGTTTAGTTCTAGATTATTGTTGCCTTGGCCCACATCCTCATCTCTGAGGGGCTGAAGGATTTCATGGGGGATCAGGTGATTCTCAGTTGACGACACACAGGGCTTTCCCCCAGTGATCGAACAAACACTAAATGTGGTGGGGCTCTAGACGGACCTTGTCTATTTAGATTTGAATATGAAGAGTGACATTAGAGAGAACAATAATTTTGTTAGAAATAGAAAAATTACGTCCAGCGCTTCATGATTAAAGCAAGCATAGTTTTTAGCTTTCCAAATTTGAAACATAATGTCGAATGGAAAGATTTGCCAAAAGAGATTATATTTAGCAGGTAGCATAGCTGAGTCCCCCAAGAGAGCCATATTCCACATGAAGAATTATGGGTGAAAAGGATGGAAAAGGGAATGGATCTAATGCCACACAGACTGAGCATGGGGACAAAACTAAAAGAGATGTTTAATTATTTTTGGTTGATGGTAGGATAAGCAGGTAGTGTTAGGAAAACCCATATGCTTGAGTCGATCAACCACTGGCAAACCCTGGTAGAGAAGGCACCATAAAAAATGAGCTTTTTTGGGCTTAATAGAAGCAACCCATATTGTGTTGAAATGCCTAGCCTAGATCCCTTCATAGGGATGAAGATTCTACCTAATATTTAGCATATCAGTTGGCACACGTTGTGGGGCCAATAATTGATATCCCAATGGAGTGTATTGAGTGAAAAGGGTGGTTGTTGGCCAATGCCAATCCCTCTACCAAGGAATAAGAGAATTAACACCAATTTTATGTAAATATTCATTAGGTATGGAACCTTGAATTTATACAATAACCTCTGCATCTGAATTTATTAGGTGGTATTTGTTTTGAAGTTGCTACCAAGTGAGCCATTCTCTATGTCTTTACAAAAGAGGTCACTAATAACCTTTACACCTTTTATGAAAAGGCATAACCATTTAACCCAAGGGACTAGGGCAAAGGGAACATTGTGAAAGTTAAGACAAGGCGACCATGAAAGGGACAACTCTGTGGAAGCCCTTGTGTCCTTTAGTATTGGCCAAAAGAAAAAAATTTAAAAAAATTTCTAAGTTGTTGTAGGTAGCATTTGAAGGGGCTCAACAGGAGGAATAGTAAAAATGCATGGTGGCCAAAAATTTAAAGTAGATTTAAAACTAACCAGCCAAAGAGAGAGGCTTAGTTATCCAAAAACAAATCTTTTTTCTACTCTCTACACCACATATGACTATAAGTTAGAGGGAGAGGCCCAAAAGGCAAAAGGAATGCCCAGGAACTTGAACTGCACCTCCGATAAAATCCACTGCCATTGAAATTCTTCAATCCAAGGAGGTTTAGGATCTAGAGAGTACCTGTAACATTGAGTCTTCCTCCATTGAATGGAATAAATTGAGGCCAAACAAAATATATGTGAACATTCCATGGCATTTTAAATGGATTGTTCCTCTTCTTAGAGAGTGAGAAAGGAGTCATCCCCAAAATGGTTGTTTACAATTTGTCGATCAAACTGAGAGAGAAAAATGCCTTTCACCAAACCCCAGACAGAATAATTAGCTAGAAGATAGCTAAAACCTTCTACTGTAAGAACATATAGGGAAGGGACCAAAGGGTAGCCTTGCCTTATGGAGCAATACAACTCAAACCAAGAAGACTGGGTGCCATTAATGGTAATATAAGCCCCTGTATCCTAAAAAAGCATATTAATAGTTTGAAAAAACTTTGGACCAAACCCCAACGCTTGAAGCATTACCAAAATGAAGGGGCACTTAATGCGATCATAAGCCATTTCAAAGTCAATCTTAACACTGAGGGCCTTTTGATTAAAAAAGCTAGCCTACTCCATACCTTCCCAAATTGTGATGACATTATCCAGGATGAATCTATTTTGAATGAATCTTGTTTGTTCACTCCGAACAATAAGAGGGAGAATGTGTCTTACCCTAAGAGCTAGAGCTTTGGAAATAATCTTATAGGAGACATTGAGCAATGTAATAGGTCTCTAGTTTGTGATAATTTCAAGATCACCAACCTTGGGGATGAATTTATTATTACCCTAATTGATAAGGGTTCCCAAGGAATTGGTTAGAACTGCTTTAGTGGAAACTCAATGCAAATCAGGGTAAATAGTGTCCCATAAAGTTTGATAAAACTCACACGGGAAACCATCAATTCATGGGGCTTTGTCCACATCCATTTGTTTAATAGCCTCATGAAGGTCGTGAAGGGATAAAGGCCTGTCATAAGAAATTCCTTAAGAATTGGAAACTTTATAGGGCACTACTTGAAGACATTGGAGGGGAGTCCCCTCCCTTTCTGGAGAAGAGGCCTACAACAATAAAACACTATGATAATGATGCACAAAGGCTTGTAAGATGTTTGAAATTTTGGTAAGTCAGGGATTTCCTTCCTTGAAAATTTTAATTCTATTAGTAGTTCTTCGAGAGTGTAGGACAACAAAGAAGTCCTTGGTTACTCTATCACCAATTTTGATTCAGTGCATACAAGCTCTCAGTTGAGCTCCTCTAGATTTATGTGTTTCCTAAATTTGGAATTTGTGCCTCCACTATGCCACTTGAGTTTGAGGTGAACATTAAAAGGTGCATGTTCTAGCTCCTATGAGGCACGAATGAACTCACAGTTTGTAGTATTGAGCAAACACCTTCTGAATATAGTTTCTTGATTACCATAGATCCAAAGAAATGTGGAAGTGTGACCCGATGCCTTAGACCACCACTGAATCCAAATAGTATCTCCTTCTAGTCAAGGAACTAATTTATAAATTCTAACAATATGCCCTACCATTATTTCATGTTTGAGGTGAGCAGTATTGAGATATAATTGCATGGATGTAGGCTTGATTTGAGGAGAAGTCCATTAAAAATTAAATCAAATGCGGTGATGATCTAAGAGAAAAGTATCAAGAATGACAAAGACATCCCTACCCTTGATTAGAGCAAAATAAAAAAGATCTTATTCAACAATAAAATCTATATTGAGATGCTAAAGCACCTTGTCATCCCCTTGGTAGAACTAAGACCAGGTGAATCTCAAGGAGTCTGAGTCCTTCCTCCAGTGCTGATTAGTATTAAAAAAATCAAGTTTTTTATGCATGTAGAACCACGCCTCCCACTCTCCTTCACACCATGACATCGTAAGGTACCCTTCATTATCCTTAGTTGACTCCACTATATTAAAGTCACCAAAAAGGATCCATGGGCATCCAAGAGAGAGTTGACAAACCATTTCCACATGACCACCCAATCCATAACATCATTGGAGGTGTATAAATTAACTAGCCCAATAATGCAGATGTTGAAATAAAAAAGGGTCCACACCACTTGATGGGTGGGGTCTGAACCCCAAGAAATAATGTTCTATGCTAGCTCTAGAGCCAAAAGAGTGATGGCCCCACCATGCCCAACGTCATGCCTAGTGGCCTAAAAAATGGCCCCAAACCAAATGATCCATGTTGCATGCTACAGTAGGAACCCATAAATCTTGACTTCTTGCAAACAAAGAATTTTCATGTTACAAAAAAACTGGCAACTGTTCCTGACCACATACTTACATGCTGGATCAGTAAGACCTATAACATTTGAAGAGTATACAATCAGTGGATAGAATCAAGGTGCATGTTGTTCTCCTTAGAGAGACTTCCCAATGTGTCAAACTTATTATACATAAGGTTGTTGGGCATGTAATAATTTATTCTAAATGGTTGCCACTTATGTGCCATATATTCCTCCTTTTTAGGGGATGGAGATGGGTTGCGAGAACGCCATAAAATAGATTTTTTGGTCTAGAGTGACCAGGATCTTGTCTTCTTTAGCGGCACTCACCCTAGGAGAGGGTTGTGACTAGGAGACTGAAGGTGGTGTCTCCACCAGTGAGGCCACTACATGCAATGTACACACAAGAGGCATATATACTTTGGTGGGTAAGGAAGCCTTTGCTATTCGAGGTTGATGCAACATTGTTACTAGTAGAATAGAATGACAAATGTTGTGGTTTGTCTCCACTTTTGGAAGAATTATTATTAATTTTTTTATTGGTGATGGTAGTCCAATTGTTAGCATTGCCATTCTAAGCTTTGGCATTAGATCTACCTTTTCATAAGGAGTAGGGGTGTGTGAACCATCAAAAGGTGTTGTCAGATCATGTGGTCTGAGGATTGGCACCAAAATAAAGTGTTTGGTAAGTTGATATACAAAACATGCTACTAAAATGGTTAGAGCCAATTTGTATTTCAATAGAATCTTTTAAATCATGGAACAAATCAACTTCTACACAAGCCCTCTTATGAGGATCAGCCATAGAAAGTTTATTCTGCTCATGGTAGATGAAGTGTGCTATGGGTTTTATGAGATGGTCGATAAAATCCTAGAGGGGGAGCGACAGGTTAGGAAATTCTACCCAGACAGGGACTTTTAGTTTTGCGTGCTCAAAGACTTGAAAGTCTTGAGTCCAGTGAGATAATATGACCAAAGAGTTACAGATGAACCAAGGTACATGGTTAATAATAGCTTTGCAGTGTTCTAGGTTAGAAAAGTGAAACAAAAAAAAGCCCTTTATAAGGTTCAAGTTTCACACCATTGCTTTGCTAGTGTTTGTGAACCTATTGCTTTAGAAGGCTCTTTAGGGGGGACTCGATCGATAAAATAAGCAATTAAAGTAAAATTTTCAAAGAAATGACAAGCTTTGTCAAATTTGAGCACATCCAGAATAACATTAGGTAATGGAGAATCAGAGTCATCAGTATTACCTCATAGAAGACCTTTAGAATGAATTTCCTTGCTTGCTTTGGGTTCATGGTTGTGCTCGCTCGCTCCAACTTTATATGCATATACAGATGCAAAGATGGAGGCAGTGATCATTAAATAAAGGGTACCCCATATATACACATAATATTTTCAAACTTTTATTGATTATTGACACTTTGTATCTTGCAACAACCTGTCAAGTCTCAATCTTCTGAGTACATGCCTTAAGGGGTACATCGAGAAAAGTTTGGGTAGACCATTAGTGCTTCGTAGGATTGTTTTCCCTTTTTCCACTTGCCATCTACACACTTGTCTCCTAAAACCATTAACCCCAAGCTTATTATTCTTAGTCCTACCTATTCAATTCTTTTCCTCTTTCCATCCCTCCTTTAATTGCATTAACTCCCTTTTGGTCAGTCAGTTGTATTAGGTCAACTGGGTTGACCCAATACAATGTAGGGGTATTTTTCACTTTCTTAGCTTTTTATCTTTTCGACTAACCTATCTCAAACCTAGGGAATTATCCTCAAAAACACACTAGGTCAACCCTGTACAACTAACATTTCTAAGAATATTTAGGGCAAAATTCAACTATATATAACAAGTTCATTTCCCACCATTTCATAAGAGAATAATTAAGAGCAAAGAAGTGAAAACAAACATCTACTTATTGACCATTCTACTCAAGGAATAAAGCTTAGGGTTCCATACTTTCTTTGGAGATATGGATCTTGTCTTCTAGAGAAGTCTTTTAGAAGTTTAGATAGGTTGTGTAGCGTAGAGCTGATTTATCTTGGTTATCCTTACATACCACAACAATCTCATGTGAAGCACCTTGGCCAAGGGAGAGATTGAGGCTCGGTGGGTTCATCTTCATAGGTAAGTATTCCTAACATTATTTCTCCTTTGGAAGAGTAGATAGATAATGCATTCGTATTCTTCTCCCATGTATTAGGATTTTGTATACATTAACATGAGTATGTGTCTTCTAATACATGTCTATTTTAGTTTATTTTATTGTTTATAACCCCGCACTTTGTACCACAAGCTTTGGTGTGTACTAGATTAGATTTACTTTCTTGTTATTATAATAAGTGAATGCTTTAAACATTAGGAATCCATTAGGGTTATTGTCTGATTGTGTTAGATTGAAAGCTTTGAAACCCTTCCTAACATGATATTTTGTGACAAGTGATCACCTAATCGGGTCTAGCGGATCCCCATATTGGTCATGCTCTCTCTTAACAAGTGTATCCCTAATCAGTGTAGGTATGCTCTATCTTCTCTGAGATAAGATTGATTTATAGACATGGTGCATTTCTGATTTCATACATTCATGTGAACCCAACATGAAACTAACCCTTATAGGATTTATTTCACTTATTTCATTTTTTTATCATCATTTCTATCATATATTTTGACATACTAGATGTTAGGTTGTGGAGCTAAAAGCTTCAACTATGTAGATGAAAAGGAGGATGCTGAAGTTCCAGAAGTACCGACGTCGGCAGTATGACCGACGTCAGTCATGATGAATGCAGAAGGCAACCGACATCGGCAGGGAGTCAGCCGATGTCGGTCAGCACTAGTTAGACAGGGGCCGACGTCGGTCATCTGTGTGTTCCAGAACTGTTCGTTGCACAAACAGTTAGTTAGTTGAACTGAGTGTTTGCATGTAAAGGCTATTTTGAGTCTTGAGTTGTGTGTCTATTATTAGTAAACTAAGAGTCTAAGTTATTGTTTAAGTCTGGGATCTATTTATAGACCCATTGGCATGTATTGTAATTATGAGCTAAAAAAGAAGGCAAGGAAGATCCTTCCATTGTAAGATCATTGAGTTGCAGGCTGTTGCAAGCTCATAGGAGATCTACATGTGTAAGTATGGTCTGTTGAATTATAGTTTGTAGGTTCATGGGAGATCTACTTGAAGTACTTTAGAGTGCTTGGTATTGGTAGGGTTATTACTGACTGGTTGGAAAGGTGAACACCAATTCTGTGTGTGAGTTGTGTGTTGGGACCATTTTTGGTAGGAGAGTGAACTTTTGAAGAAGAATTACTATACACTTGAGGTGTGGCAAGCCTCTGTAAGATGGAAGAGTGTGGCATCTCTTTATTGTATTCTTTTATGTACACGTATTAATACAAGATAGTGTATTGTCTCTCATATTATGTGCTATGTGTGAATTCTAGTTACTTGTACTTCTGGTTATTTCCGCATGTTTAATTACTTGTATTTGGTAATCATATTGTGCTCTTTCTGAGGAGCAAGATCCTAACAAGTGGGATCAGAACAGGTGTGTTTGTTCTTGGATTCCCTGAAAACTAGTATCAGAGCTTTTAGGTTGGGATACTAATAGATTGTATTAGATCTGGTTAGTGTGTGTTGATTACAAGTTACTCACAGGGATTTTTTTTGAGTGGGAGTAGAGCAATGGCAGAAGACAGTAAGCTATGAATGGAGAAGTTTAATGGCAAGAACTATCAGTTATGGAGGATGCAGGTTGAAGATTATCTGTATCAAAAAGATTTGTACTTACCGTTGGGTGGGGCTACATGCAAGCCCACAGATATGAAGGATGAAGAATGGGAGGTTCTTGATCGAAAGGCTCTGGGATCTATAAGGTTGAGTCTTGCATCGTCTGTGATTTCCAACTTATCACATGCGAAGAAAATGGTAGAGTTGATGAAATCTTTGGCAAATTTATATGAAAAACCCTCAGCTTTGAATAAGGTATTTCTTATGAAGCAATTATTGAATTTGCAAATGTTGGAAGGTGGATCTGTACATAGTCATCTTAGTGATTTCCATGGTTTGGTAAACCAGCTAAATTTAGTCAATATTATTTTTGATGATGAAATTAAGGCTCTCTTAATCTTATGTTCATTACCTGAAAGTTGGGAGAGTTTGGTAATGGTAGTTTCTAATACTGCGTCTGCTTCAAAAATCTTAAAAGTGGATGATATTGTGAGTATAATCTTGAATGAAGAGATTCGCAGGAAAAGCACAGGTGAATCATCAGGGAATGCTTTGAGTGTTGAAGGCAGAGGAAGGCAAAGAGAGAAGATCGAGCATGGGAGACCAAGGTCTAAGATAGGCAGGAGATCCAAGCCCAAGTATGGCAAAATAACCTGCTGGAAATGTGGAAAGCAAGGGCACTTAAAGATAGATTGCAGGTCAGGTGAAGATCAGCATGAAGGACATGAAGAAGAACCAGATGTTGCAGATTTTGTTACACAGGATGCTCTGGTATGTTCTTTGGATAAAGTAGAATCTTGGGTTTTAGATTCTGGTGCCTCTTTTCATGCATCCCCAAATAGGGAATTTTTTCATGAGTATGTCCAGGGTGACTTTGGAGAAATTTGTTTAGGGGATGGTAAGCCTTTTCAGATGGTTGGCAAAGGGAAAGTGAAGCTGAAATTGCAAACAGGTAACACATGGGTGTTGAAGGAGGTCATGCATGTCCCGGTTCTGGATCAGAATTTGATTTCTGTAAGAAGTTTGGGTGATGAGGGTTGCATAGTAACTCTCACAGTGGACTCTTGAAAGGTTACCAAGGGTGCACTTGTTGTAGCAAGAGGTAAGAAAGTAGGTACGCTTTATCTATCTACTTGTATTATTGATTCTCTTTCTGGGATATCTACTTCAGCTATAGATTCGAAGATGTGGCTTAATAGGCTTGGTCACATGAATAAGAAGGAGATGCATGTTATTGAGTCAAAGGGTGTGCTTTTGGATTTGAAGAGCATAGATCGAGATTTTTGTATGCAGAAGAAGAAGGTAACGTTTCTTGAGGAATTTGATATTAGTGACAAGAATAGGAAAGTCTTGGTTTTCAAAGAGAAGGTGACAGACAGAGTTCAGCACAAGGGGTAGAAGAATTTTGAGCAGAGCAAGGTTGATTTGGACAAGGGTTTGATCAAAAAGGAGCTCGCAGGAAAAGGTCAATTCTCACAAGAAAAACATAAAGACCGACATCAGCTTAAAAACTGGCGTCGGTGTCCAAACAGGGACCAATGTCAGCTATGTGCAGCCCAACATCGATGACTCAGGGTAGATAAACACCGACATCAGCCAGGGGGAATCGATGTCGGTGATGAGGCAGTCATAGGGAACTGACATCGGTCGGGTGCAGACTGAGATGTGACTAGCATCGGTCACTAAGATGAATTTTGGGTGGATAGCAAGCTATCAAGGAGTCTCAAGCACCCATATGGAGGACTTAAAGGGTAAGTAAGCCTCAAATTCGTCATTTCCCATTTTTACACTACTTGTTGCTCATTGATGGTAAAGAACCAGGAAGTTGTTAAAGAAGCAGAGCAGGTAGATCTAGGAAACAGTGGGAGCTTGGCATGGATGAAGGATGTGATTCCTTAGAGAAGAACCAAATAGGAGTTTTGGGTGGAGTTGCCAGCTAGAAGTAAGCACTGAGAGACGAATGAATGTTCAGGATGAAGAAGAGTGGAAATAGACATGTGAGACAGAAGGCCAGGGTATATGGTCTTGAATAAGCTGCAGGGCAATGGAGGTTTGATCATTGTGTTTCTCTTTACCAGGTTGGATAATATTAGCTACATTATCCTATTACTATATGATGTGCTTGTTGCAGGGTTACATATATAGGGAGTTGTTGAGCTAAGGGTAAAGCTAGTTCAGAGGGGTGTCATGAAGAATCTGGGAGTAGCAAAATTCTTCAAGATTCTTTGGCATGAGTGTGTTCTAGAGACATGGAAGGTCAAAGGTTGACTTTGTTTCAGGATGATTGTGTGAGACCGGTTAGCACGCTGATGGTTGGATAGTTCACAAAACAGTGTCTTGATTCACATAATGAGGTTAAGTGCATGATATGTACTAGACCTGAGTTTTCCCAAGCAGTGGGAGTTGTCACAAGTTTGGAGTCAATCTGGGAAAGAAGCATTAGAGGGCAGTTCAGTGGATTCTTAGAGGGACCAGTAGCAGGTGCACATGTTATGTAGGGTCAAGTTATTTTCTACATGCGTTTGTAAATGTGGATGTGGCAGGTGATTTGGATGACAGGTGTTGCACCACAAGATTTTTGGTGGTTGGTCTTCAAGAGTGATCTTGAAGAGGGATAAAAATCCAAGGGAACAAACTAGATGATGTACAGGTATAGGTATAGTTGTAACTATTTATCTCCAAGTGGGAGATTGTTAGGTTGTGGAGCTAAAAGCTTCAACTATGCAGACGAAAAGGAAGATGCTAAAGTTCCAGAAGTACCGGTGTCAGCAGTATGACTGACGTTGGTCATGATGAATGCAGAAGGCAATCGGTGTCGGTAGGGAGTCGGCCAACGTCGATCAGCACCAGTTAGACAGGGACCGACGGCGATCGCCTGTGTGTTCCAAAACTATTTGTTGCATGAATAGTTAGTTATTTCAACTGAGTGTTTGCATGTAAAGGCTATTTTGAGTCTTGAGCTACGTGTCTATTATTAGTAAACTAAGAGTCTAAGTTATTGTTTAACTCTGGGATCTATTTATAGACCCATTGGCATGTATTGTAATTATGAGCTAAAAAGGAAGGCAAGGAAGATCCTTCCATTGTAAGATCATTGAGTTGCAGGTTGTTTCAAGCTCATAAGAGATCTACATGTGTAAGTATGGTCTGTTGAATTTTAGGTTGCAGGTTCATGGGAGATCTACTTGAAGTACTTTAGAGTGCTTGGTATTGGCAGGGTTATTACTGACTGGTTGGAGAGGTGAACACCAATTCTGTGTGTGAGTTGTGTGTTGGGACCATTTTTGGTAGGAGAGTGAACTTTTGAAAAAGAATTACTGTACACTTGAGGTGTGGCAAGCCTCTGTAAGGTGGAAGAGTGTGGTGTCTCTTTATTGTACTCTTTTCTGTATAAGAATTAATACAAGATAGTGTATTGTCTCTCATATTCTGTGCTATGTGTGAATTCTAGTTACTTGTACTTTTGGTTATTTCCACATGTTTAATTGCTTGTATTTGGTAATCATATTGTGCTCTTTTTAAGGAGCAAGATCCTAAAAAGTGGGATCAGAACAGGTGTGTTTGTTCTTGGATTCCCCGACACTAGATCGACTATGTCAACCTAGATATTTCTCTCTCTGTGAAGGTTTCTAGGAACAAGCAATTGGATCGACCTAGTCAAATTAGTATAGGTTTCCATATTTTTAGACACCCAGTTCAACCTACTAGGTTGACCCAATTGACCCCTTATAGTTTAGACACTTTGTAGCAGGTTCTTGCATATCTTGATCGATCTTGTCGATCCAGTTTTTAAGTTTTACCAACATACTTCAAGGTTCTTCATCAATAATCTTCCTTCATTGCATATTTGATCCACCAAGGTTTCTTTCTACCTCTCTATTTATTTATTTTATATCTTTCCTTTCATAGTTTTTAGTCTTTAAAACTACCCTTACATAGTCAAAAGGATCGACCCTATCGACCTAGTTCTGTGTCCTATGTGTTATCTGAGATAACTGGATCGACCTTGTCGACGTAGTTCATTTTTAGATTTTTATTCCATAGTAAAATTTGAACCCTATCAACCTTTTTCTATATTTTATGTATATAGTTTCAATACTATACCTTGTTTCAAGTTGGAATTAACCTTATATCTGTTAGTAATTAGTTCAAACCTTTCTTTTTCTATTGCTTGCATGCTTAGAATATCTCACATAGTTTAATTAGGAGATTTTTAATTAATCACTTAGTTTCACTATGTTTATTTTATGCACACATGGAAAAATCACAAAAACATAAATAAGCACTTTAACATTTTGTCTACCCAAGGCCAACCTACTTGGATTTCATCACCAAGGGGGAAGCTGATTTGATGCTCTAGTCAAGTATAAAGCATGGTTAATGGTATATTCTGGATAAGCACTTGACATCCTTATCACTATAGTGTGTGAAGTGAGGGGGTAGGACCCAATACCGATCCTGTATCATTGCCACTATATTCCCTTTCAACCCAAACTACATGAAACCATCCTTTGATTGCTATCTAGTTCCTTACTTATAGCTAACTTCCAATCACATTAAGAATCATATCTTAATAATCTAATAGACATTTAGGTTGACCAATTAGTTAGATCTCTAATTATCAAGTTGATTGCTTGCTATTTGCCCAATTTTGTGCATAAAAGATTACATTAGCCAAGGTTAGTACCAGATTTTGTTTTGTATGCTTCAATTGGATTCGTCAACGTTAATCCAATTGACTATCTATTTCCTTTTAGTACTTATTACTTTTCATTACTTGAAAAATTATCTTGTTTCATTTTCACAATTTTTTTAAAGATTTTTGAATTACTTTTTTTCTTTATTGGATCAACCTAATAGTTTTTTTGCCTTCTGTACACTATATTGGATCGACCTAGTTAACCCTGTATAGTTTTATAGTCTCTATTTTTGTGCTAGGTTAACCTAGTCAACCCTGTACTATTTCAATCACCTATTTGTTCTTTGATTACTCATCTCTCTTCTTTTCCATTCATCATGAACTTTCTATTGGATAATGACATTGAGTTACAGTCAACAGACATGATGAACTTTACCAATCCTAATAAGGTCTCCCATAGATAGAGTAGGGTTTCTCTTTTGGATGCTAGTAATGTTCATATTATCACTCACACAATAAACTATGGGACCCCTCCTAATACCTCTTCACAACATAATCACATTTTCCCATTAGAAGACCAACCTAAGTTAGAGTATACTCTTGAAATGTTTTTTTTAATCTCTAAATTTCCTCAACATAGAGGAAGGGATCCTTTTACCATTTATAATGTCATGATGAGTGGTCAAACCGAAGAGCCTCATTCACTTAATCCTACATTCTCAATGGGATTTGGAGGTACCACTTTATTTGGTTCTCAACCTCTTCCTTCAATTTTGAATCCTTCTTATACCATGACATCTTCTTCTTTAACCCCTTCTACCTACATGCCTAGTATATCAACTAACATGGTAGGTTCTAGATCAAGTGGGCCTCTACTAAGATCCACTATCCTTAATCCTTCCACTAGTTCATTGTTTTATACTCAAGGCAGTCATGCTTCTAGTTCTTCTTCCTCTCAACCATTCACTAGTCCATCTTTTGCTTCACAAGTAAATTTTGCCATTAGTACTGTTTACCCAATTTTGACCTATAGGTCAAAATTGGAAACCCCTATATGAAAAATTGACCTTGAGATATTTTAGGGGTTAATATCATGTCATAGTGTGATCTCAAGTCTCTTTGATGTATTATGAATGCTATTATCTTTGGATAATTTGTTGTCTAGGTCCTTTTATTTGCTTTGAGACATTCTAAGAGGTCTGAGCAGGGTTTAAAGAGCATTTTCAAAGTCCCAGATCTTGCATGCATAGCAGTTGTATAAGAAGCCAAAGTTTACATCTTTTGGCTGAGTTTAACATGCAAAATTCCTTTGGAGGAGGTGTTACATGCAAGACCCATGGCAAAAGTACAATTGTTAATTCTTTCAAGAGATTCGTTTTGAGCTTTTTGTTTAAAGTGTCGAGAATTGTTTCAGATATTATGTCTAAAATAATTATCTCGAAAGGGTGCTTTTATAGGAAATGGTCCACTTCAACCTTTGTGAAGGATGTTTTTTTTGGAAAATTTCCCAAGTAATCTTCTCGAAGGCCACTTTCATGTCAAAAGGTCATCTTCAATTTTTTTGAAGGGCACTTCATTTTTCCCAAAGTGTGTTTTACATTTTTTTGAAGGGTACATTCCCTTCGGAGAATGGTCCTTTTCAAAATCTCTGAAGGTATTCTTCTTGAACTAAATAGTCCATTTTCAACATCCGAAAGGTATTTTACAAAAACTCAAAGGGTATTTTCCTTTCGAAAGGGCATTTTACAAAAACTCGAAGGGACAATTTTTCTTTTAGAAGGTTCATTTGCAAGAACTATAAAGGTATATTTATAGAAATTCGAAGGGAACTTTTCTTGACAAAAGCGCAAAGGGACCATTTATAATTTTTCTGAAGGGTTATTTGCAAGAAACCTGAAGGGTCATTTCTAAGAACTGAATGGACATTACAAAGTGTTGGAGGGTTATTTACAAATTATCAAAGCATCATTTATTTTGGTCGAAGGGCAAAAGGAGAAGTCTAAAGGGATAAATATGAAATCTTGAAGGAATTCCTTCAAAAAAAATGTCTATAGAAGATTGTTCAGGAAAATTATCCAAGGAAAATATCCTGAAGGAATTCATGATAGGTTCACGAATGTCAACTTAAGGTCATGGGCTAGTCGTTATAATTTAAAAGCTTGGCAGGAACCTGAGGGAAAATGTGAAGGTGAAAAATGGAAGAATACAAAGCATTTTCTATAGACAAAGCAAGCAAAAATGAGGCAGGTTAATGGTTTGAGTCATTATTGGTAGCTGACCAAATCGAAGAGCTCCTATGAAATCGACGAACATAGGTGTTAGGAGGATGGTTGGTAGTTAAAAAGAGCATTATCTAATTTTCATGATGAGTCTCATATCCATTGAGCCATGCTATGTGTCAGTTTTCCCATTTTTAGTTTCAAACACTCATGGATGATTTATGATGGAAAGAATTATCTGTACAAATTTAGAGGTTTTGTTCATCTTTTTGCCATTCTTATGACTGGTTTCAAACAAGTAGATCTCTTGACATGGAATAACTCACCCCACCTCTCTTCCACATGTAATTGTAACTGATTCTCTCATATGGACACATGTCCAAGTGACACTTGAACTTCCTTTACTTGACCTCTCTATCAAAGGCTATATATATGCATTTTTTTGGTTTATTGAAGGAGCCTCTACTGGGTATTGGGATAACTCTAGCCATATTTGTACATGAAAGATTCTTGAAGAAATAATACAAGTTATTTTTCCATTCACATGTTATACTATTGAGTATTGGTTTAAATTTTGTTGTTATTGTTTAGTGAGAGGTCATCTTTCCTAACATGTCATCTTTGATTTCCTACCACATGTGCAGAAAGAGTGTTGTTGCAGGTCCTTATTAGCATTCTTTTCTTACTGTATAGATAATTTGGAAATGGTATATGATCGTATTCCTTCTTAGAATCAATTTTTACCCTCCTAAAATTTTAAATGCCTTCTTGAATCTAACATGTGAAATAATGATGTGACAATGCACATGGAGTTGTGAGTTTTGTGTGAGAGAAAGTTTATTAGTATTTAAGTAGCATATTTTCAATTAAATAAGAGGAGATAAACATTGGTTCATCACCTTTTTATTCTTATTTGGTTTTCTTAACCCTTTTCATACACAAATTTTTAAGTTAACGAGAGAGCTTTAAAGGTGGATCAAAGGGATCTAGCCCCTTATCTAGAGATTCATCTCAATGAAATTATCACCCACAACAAGAGAGATGTTTCCATTATGCCACTTAGATGAGGAGATCTAAACATCTCTTCAAGGGTGTGAATCCAAGTGACAACAATTTTTGCCATGCCTAAAGGGACTATTTATCCAAGGAGTTGAATAATTCTTGGTGTGTTCTTTAACCAATCAGCCTTTTAGAGGTATTTTAATCAACACCAATGGAAACTCTGAGTTGAATCAGCTAGTCAACCAGCCCTAGTACATGAATAAATCATATTTGGTATGTATAATCCCATTTTTGAGCAGTATGGACCTTATGTTCCTTCATATAGTTTTGATCAAGCTCATGTTGTTCATGGAGTCACCTCAATAAGCTCTCCTAATTGTCCTTCTCCTAGTCAATCCAAGAGTGCCAATGAGATAATGTTGGGGTTTGAGAATCAAATTTTGGAGGTAAATAGGTTGAATGAGAAAAATAGATATCAACAAGAGCTAATGTACAAGGAAGAATGTTTGTTTAGGCAAGCTCAAGAAATCCATGAAGGAGAAACTAGTAAGATGGAGGAGTCAACCCACATAAGGCAATCAACCTTGTATGCCTTTTTCCATCACAAGACAACCTTCTCCCATACAAAAGAAACCCCCCTCTTGTACACCAAATCCTTTCTATCAAATAGCACTTGCTCACCAAAATAAAGTGAGCCAACCTTGTAGCCCATCTAATACATCTTATCCTATACCAAAACTAACTACTCTTGTGTTAATCCTTTACACCTACTAATCTAACACCAAAGGATATTAGACCAGCCTTCTATGGAGACTAACTAGTTCAATTCCTTAGATTCTGAGCCCTCCTTTAAATAAAGTCACCCTATTTCCTCTGAAAACCAACACATCCATCCTCAAGAAATGCCTCCTATTCATGTGCAAATTCTTCCAAGTATCCCTCAACCTCCTCAATCCCCTCAACATGATGTCAAGATTCTAAATTGGAGAAATGTCTATCATGAACAAGTTCAAGACCTTGAGAAAGTGAATGAAGTTGTTGCATATCATCAAGAGGAGAAATTTTTGTCAAAGAATATGAAATTAAAGAGGAGATTTATCCTATACAAACCCCTCCTAACTTTCCTCAAGGAGAGATTCCCAATCCTTAGATCATGAGCTGGAGTGAAATAGTGAAATCATGGGGCAAGAAAGAAGAGAAGAGTATAGTTCAAGAGTGTGAAATGCAAAATGAAACTAGTCCTTCTCAAGTCCCTCCCACACTTTCTCATGAGGCTGTTTGTACTCCATGGTATCCTTAATGTACTTCCCATCTCCATGTGATTCCTATGAAATCCAACAAAGAATCTTACAAGAAAATATAGCAAAATAAATTGAGGAATTAGAGGCAAAGATGAGGTTTCTTAGTTAAGGTGATATGGAAGGTTTAGACCTAAATGAATATCCTATGCCTAAACACACCCCATCTACCTTTCATCATTAAAGTCCTCAAGTTAATTTTGATTTTGATGAAGTGTTGGTTAAGTGGAAGGAATAGAATCAAGTGATTTTGGCCCAAGGTTTGCCCCCTCTTTCTCATAATCTTAAAAAAAAAACCCTTACATTCCATTCCCCATCTAAATTTGAGATTCCTTGTGTTGAATTTTATTACTTGGTTGATGAAGAATGTTTTCCTTATGTTGAGGAACCTATCTTGAGAAAGGCAAGTGAAGAATAATATGCTCAATTCATGACCAATCAAGGAGACTTCATGAGTGTAGATGAGGAGGAAATCACCAGAGGTACCCACCTTGGTGAACAAAAAGACAATTCACAAACTTTTGCCTCCATTCCTGATGAGGAGGAAATGATCATTGATTCTTTTCTTACTTTGTAAAATACTATGGATGGACTAGGAGAGGATCTTGATCAGACTTTGGATGACTTGTTTGAAGTCATTTTAGCAAGCTATACTCCTCTTCAAGGTAACTATTAGCTAGTCAAATATGGGGAAGGCAGCATAGGTACACAAGAAAGTATACAAAGGAAAAGTATTCTTTCAAATATTCCTATTCAAGAGGCTTATGTATGTGATGATGACATGTTTGAAGTCATCAAAATGGGATATCATATTATCAGTCAGCTGGAAGAAACACATTAGATCTTAAAAAATTGAACAAGTTCTTATTGGCCTAAATTTTATAAAGAACATGGAACCAATCCTCTTAGAGATATGCCTACTAAAGAAATGCAAGTTGAGCATGAGATGAAGAGTGGGAAGTAGCATGGAGTATGTGAAAATGTTCAAGAGGAATATGTCTTAATTGGAGATCTATTCAAATTTGATCTACTTGAGATCATATCAGGTGAGGTGACAAGCAAGAGGTACGGGTCACCAAACTCCTACTTTAACAAACCACTTGTTTGGCACCATGAGCTTTCTTGTCATAGAAGAGACCTAAGGAGTTTCCCCTTTGATCAAAGAGGGGGAATATCATATTTGGTTATCTTTTCATAATTATTTTTCTTTATACTACTTCTTATTTTCCCTAAGTGCTTATGCACATGTGTGTGTCTTGTGTGTTTGTTTTCTTAGTTCTATGTGACCTTGTTTTCCTTTGTGTTGTTGAGGTAGTGTCTAGTTATCTTGTGTTGATCAAATTTTAGTCAATGGACAATGATTCCTTGTTTGAGTGTCCTTAGATGACTCCATGCCCAATGGACTGATAAGGCTACTAGTCTAGTTAGTATAACAGGCATACTACCCCTATGATTCACCAATTTGTTGACCCAATTTTGAATTGCAGGTCAAAATTGGGAAACCATATATGAAAACATGGCCTTTAGATCTTTTAGGCTTAATATCATGTTATAGTGTGATCTCAGGTGTCTTCGATGTATTATGAATGCTATTAGCTTTGGACATTTTATTGTCTAGGTCCTTTTATTTGCTTAAGTCATTCTAAGAAGTTTTAGCAGGGTTTAAAGAGCATTTTCATGGCACCAAATCTTGCACACGCAACAATTACAGAAGTAGCCTAAATTTACATCTTTTGGCTATGTTTAGTATATAGAATTCTTTCAGAGAAGGTGTTACATACAAAACCCATAGCAAAAGTATAAGTGTTAATTCTTTCAAGAGATTCATTTCGGGCTTTTTGTTTAAAGTGTCAAGAATTGTTTTAGACATTTTGTCTGAAACAATTTTCCCAAAAGGGAACTTCTACAGGAAATAGTTCACTTCATCCTTTTCGAAAGATAATTTTTTCAAAAAATGTCCCAAGTAATCTTCTTGAAGGCTACTTTCAAGTCGAAAGGTCATCTTCAATTTTTCTTAAGGGCACTTCATTTTACCCGAAGGGTATTTTACATATTTTCAAAGGATACTTTCCCTTCAGAGAATGGTCCTTTTCAAAATCTCGAAAGGTATTCATCTTGAACTAAATGGTCCATTTTCAAAAGTTGAAAGGTACTTTAGTAAAACCCAAAGGGTATTTTCCTTTCAGAAGGGCATTTTACAAAAACTCGAAGGGAAATTTTTCCTTTTGGAAGGTTCATTTGCAAGAACTCTAAAGGTCTATTTCTAGAAATCTAAAGGGCACTTTTCTTGATAAAAGGGCAAAGGGACCATTTAAAATTTTTCTAAAGGGTCATTTGTAAGAATCCCAAAGGGACATTCCAAAGAACTGAATGGACATTACAAAGTGTCGGAGGGTCATTTACAAATTGCCGAAGGATCATTTATTTTAGTCGAAGGGCCAAATGGGAAAGCCTGAAGGAATTATTTCAGAGAAATTATCCACAGAAGATTATTCGAGAAAACCTTTTGAGGAAAATATCTGGAAGGAATTCATGATGGTTCCACAGACATCAACTTCAGGGTCATGGGCTAGCCTTTAGAATTTAAAATCTTGATGGGAACCTGAGGGAAAATGTAGAGGTGACAAATGGCAAAATCCCAAGCATCTGGTGCAACTAAAACAAGTAAAAAATAGGTAGGTTGATGGTTTGAGTCATTGTTGGTAGTCAACCAAATCAAAGAGCTCCTATGAAATCGATGAACACAGGTGTCAAGAAGATGGCTGGTAGTTAGAAAGAACATCCTCTAACTATCATGATGAGTCTCATATCCATTGAGCCATGCTATGTGTCAATTTCCCCATTTTTAGTTTCAAATGCTCATGGGTGGTCTATGATGGAGGTAGTTACCCATACAAATTTTGGAGGTTTTGCACCACTTTTCACCATTCTTATGACTGGTTTCAAATAAGTATACATCTTAACAAGGCATAACTCACCCCACCTCTCTTCAACATGAAATTTTAATTCATTCTCTCATATGGACACATGTCCAAGTGACCCTTGAACTCCCTTTGTTTGACCTCACTCTCAAAGGCTATATATATGCATTATTTTTTATTCTTAAAGGAACCTCTACTAGTTATTAGGAAAAATCTTGCCAAATTTGTACTTGAAATACTCTTGAAGAAATAATACAAGTAATTTTTCCACTCACATGCTGTACTATTGATTATTAGTTCACATCATGTTATTCTTGTTTAGTGAGAGGTCATCTTTCCTAACATGTCATCTTTGGTTACCTACCAAATGTGCAGAAAGAGTATTGTTATAGGTCCTTGTTAGTATTCTATTCCTAGTGTACATATGTTTTAGAAGCGGTCTATGAATGTATTCCTTCTTGAAATCATCTATTTCTCTCCTAATATTTTGAATGTCTTCTTGAATCTAACATATGAAATGTTGACGTGACAATGCACAAGGAGTTGTGAGTTTTGTGTGAGAGAAACTTTGTTAGTCTTTAAGTAGCATCTTTTCTATAAAATAGGAGGATATAAACATTGGCACATCACATTTTTTGTTTCTTAATTGTTTTCCTTAACCCTTTTCATACACAAATTGTTTAGTTAGAGAGAGAACTTTAATGGTGCATCAAGCAGAGCTAGCCCCTTAACTAGAGATTCATCTCAGTGAAATTGTTACCCACATCAAGAGAGATGTTTCCATTGTGCCACTTGGATGAGGAGAGTTGAGAATCTCCTCAAGGGTGTGAATCCAAGTGAAAACAAGTACCTCACATTCTCATAATTATTCTCAAACTCACATCAACACTAATAGTGGTACCCAAGCCACTAATACCAACACAAATAACAATTCTAATACTTATAATGTTAATCGAACACATCAAATTTTATTATAAACTCTCAATCAAATGAATACCTTTCAAGCACATAACACAAATCAAATGATGAGGATGCAAAACCACCTTCTTAATCTTCAATCTCATCTGCAACCAATGGTTTAGGGCACACATAACCTGAATGTTTGCCCTCCTCCTCTTTGAGATTCTTAAGGAAATATCATTCATCAACCTCCTTTACTCAATAAAACCATCAAGCATTTACAAAATGAACCTCTCACTACTCAAATTGCCAACATTGATATAAAAGGTATAACACCTACAATTTCTTATAATGGATCAACTAATCCCACCCTTCACCTCAAAACATTTGGAAATATTTACAAGGATTGGGTCAAATTAAAAACCTTTACCACTATCAAACTCCTAGCCAAAACCTTCATGGGTGATGCTTTATATTGGTACAATCAACTTAGAGCTCCTTCCATTTCTAGTTTGGAGGACTTAGTAAATGCTTTAGTGCAAGAATTCCAAACTAATGATCTTCTTGAAAACACTTTGGCCCATTTCATTAATTACAAACAACATGAGAATGAAATTGCCCAAGCCTTTGTTAAGAGATGGAATACTTTGTCAAACAAATGTGAACATAATATGGCAGATGACAATCTTTTTCATCTCTTTACAAATTCTCTCTTTCCTAAATTATAATATCATGTCTGGACTCTCTCTCTCTTCACATACATTGTAGGAGTCTATTGACCAAGTAAAATGTCAATGTTTCCTAATGCATCAATTTGAGCCACCCCAACCTTTTACGGGTCCTCATCTCTCACTCAAAAACAAAAACCATAATATCACTAATGAAAGTGTTACCGATTTTTATGACACCATTCAAAATGTTCAAGATATCATTCATAATCCTTATTTATAACCAAATCCTTCTCAACAATATACTAATACTCATTTTTCTTCACCAAATAACATCAACATTCACAAGGCTCTATCCTTAGCTAAATTGCGTAAACGTCCACCTTGGCCTCTTCCATGAGATCTTGATCCTACTTGTCCTTGAAATCTTGGTATGATCCTTATTTCTAACTATTTTTGCTTGTTTACATTCAAAAGAAGAAAGAAACTAAAGATAAATGGTTAGGGGTTAGTTGATACCTGGATGAAGTTGCACACCGTTATCCAGATGATTGAAGGAGATCCTCTTTGACTGTGGAGGAAGACACCTGTAGATAGAGTAAGACTTAAACAGAAAAATGTTAGATATGGATATGGTGGAATACCAAGCAAAGCTCGGTCCCAGAAGTGCAAAGACTTCTTGGAGGGATGACAGTCCACGTTTTGATAAAAAGAGTGTCGGGTAAAGAAATAATGAAAGACTTAAAGAAATAGAAATAGATAACACGTACTTGATTCCTACTGTTAGTCTTCCACAGTCACTGACATCAGTTAGTGTACCATTATCAGTTGGTCAATGTTGCCGATGTTGGTTAGGCTGCCAGCATCGGTAGGGGGCAATGGTCCTTAGACGGGTTTTAGAGTTAGTCCATGGTCGACAGAGAGATTCTATGGGTTTAAAAGGTCTGTGCAAGGTTGCAGGGAGACGAATAAGGTCCATAAAAGGACAAAGGTAGAGGATAGGTTGTCAAAAAGGGTGAGAGTGAGAGGAAGGCTTTTCAACCTTTCCCTAAAAGAATTCAGGTATGGTTGAAAGTCGGGTCTGGTCTAGTTGATAATATTTAGAAAATAGTAAATATAAATTAATTACTACTGTATTCTAAATTACTGATGAGAGGCAGAAGAAATACTTAGCTCTTGCTTGATGAAGAACCAAAGGTGTTTGAATGCTTGTACCTATTGTGGCTTGATGTTGAAGACCTCGTGCAATATTCCAATTCAATCCGGAGTCACTTGCATAGAGTCTTTGTGGCCAAGGGAGTGTTAGTCAAAGTCTGATGTTCTGTGCGTTGATGTCTCAGAGCCCTAGTGGAAAGAGAGAGAGAGAGTCTGAGAAGAAGTCGATTCGTGATTCATGATTAGTCGGGCTGAAGGTTAGAACGTGGTTTAAGTAAATTGACATCAGTAATCCCGCCAGTGTTGACTGACATTTGACTGATGTCGGCAGGTGGAGAATGAGTAAAAGGGCTAAGAAGCTTGTTCTCCATTCGCCAAGTGCATAGTCCATTGGAGAATGGTTAAAAGGTGGGGTTATTATGCATGAGAGTTGGTTAGGAGGTTGGAATGGGTCTTAGGTGGTTATGATATGAAGGACTTAGTCATAGGGTGAGTCATGGGGTAGGAAATGGTCTTAGGGGTGAGGTGTCCAAGGCGAGGTGTCCACGGTGAGGTGTCCATAGGTGATGTCATTAATCTGAAATAAGTAATTTATTTTAAATTAATGAAGTGTGTAAGGGACCAAGGGGGAGTAGACACAATTTTGGTGTCTACATTTGCCCCTTTTTGTCTTGTTGGTTGTTCTTGACGAGCTGTAAGACAAAAATAGAGGTTAGTTGCCCCAAGTGTGGGATGAGGTATTCCCCCTCAAAGTGGGAGTCGAGGGAAGGTAACCTGATATCAGGTGCTAATTTGATAGGTAGTTGATGAATATGGTGAAGTTGGAGTATGAACACTGCAATAGTTAAGATTGCACATATACCACTTCACGTGATAGGTAGGTCAAATTATCGTAGGCAAGGTCGAGGAGTGCTAAAATTGAAATAACCAGTCCCCAGCATTTAGTCGTAGCTGATTGGGTTAATCGATCAAAGCTGTAGCTCCAATGGTCATCATGTTTCAAGTATCCTGGGCTTAGGAAGTGCTCTTGGAAAACATGAAAATGTCACAAGTAGTGGGGATCAAATTTGGCACGATCCAATACTTGTGAGGGTCGTAATGTGAGGTGCACACAATTTTGCTATCTATTCGTGAGGTAACATACATGCAATCAAAATAACTAAGGCAAAGTCATCTCGAATGGGGTCATGGTCGAAGGAGATAGTCGCGATCTCCAAGGTGATTGGTCGAGTCGGTTTGAGATATAAGTGATCTCAAGTGTTGTTTGTTATGGTCAGGGAGATACATGTGATCTCCAATGTGACCCATGAGGAGTCTAGGGTGACTTCTGCAGTGTCAGGGCTTGTTGTTTGGTCATGGTTTTGGACTAAGTTAAGTCATGGTTAAAGGTTAAATGGTTGGTCCATCAGATAGATGAACGAACAAATGGCCATCATCATTAGGGAGACAAACGAGCGAATGGCAGAGCTAACCTTAGAAGATTGAGTGCTACCTACATAGCCCCTATTGAAAGGGTCTCATACCAATGTAGTTCTGAAAGAAGAGTCAAAGTGGTTGATAGTTGGTCTTGGTCAGGTTAGTGTTATGAGCATTTCCCATATGTGTGATTGTGTATTCTGTAACATTGGTTATGTGGTCTTTCATCCCTATAAATTTTCCATATTCGTGATGGTGTATGCTAAAAATGAAATGAGTAATGATTTTATAGCCTTTTCCATATTGTGTGATGGTGTATTTTATAACATTGGTTGTGTTTGGTCGATAGTTTCCATGTGTATTGTTTTCCATATAAACTAGTATGAATGGTCTATGATGATTCATATAAAACAGATCGGTATTTGCATTTATATAAATCATGAGGTTATGTTAATGTTTTGGTTTGGTTTGGTTTGAATTGGTTGGGTTTGGTCGTATCTGACGATGATGTAAGAAGTGAAAGGCGCATTGCTCTTTCATTGACAAGGACTATAATAATAGCATAGATAGGGTCTTTATAAACAAAAGCCCCATTTATGTATTACATCGTTGACCACTGGTTTGTGTTAGAGAAGTACTCTAATCACTTGATGTTAAAATGAGCTTAAAGTCCCTTGAGTATGTTGGGGTAATAGGTATGATTAGGTGATATGTCAGGATAGTGTAACCATTTTTAGCAGGGATAACTTTGTCCCTTTTATAGGTGACCTTGAGAACGACTATAGACGAGTCCATGACTTAATAGTTTTTAGACTGATCAATGCAAGAAGTCTACATGGGGATGTTGTTTTGTTTTATGGTCATGTTGAAGCTAATCGGTGTGAGAAGCTTTTGAGGGTGTTGTGTATGTAGCAAAATTTAGGCATAGCCATCGTTTGAGGGAATGGTCTATAGTTTATTTTGTATGTTTGATGGCTTTGGATAGCTGTCCTTCAAGGGAGTAGTCTATTAATTACAGCAATGATGTAGCTGTCCTTCGAGGGAGCAGTCTACATTTATAATTTATGACCTTTGAGTAGGCATCCTAATTTTATATTTTTTTGTTTTTGACTAGACTTTTGGTCATGGACTAGACTATAGACATTTAGGGGTTTCCCTTCTAAAAGGACAAAGCATTCATGCTTTACAAAAGGGTTGATTAATGTTTGTAAGGAAAAAGGGTTAAAAGGAATAGGAATGTGGATGACAAGGGTTGCTCAAGGGACAAGCTCAAGTCAAACATCAAGTGAATAGTTATTTGATTAACAGTATAATGGTCGTAGATGTAAGGCATTAAAGGGCTCAAGTTCTGGTTGGTCTTTGAGAGAAGATAGATGATAAGTCCCTGATCCATGCATTATTATGTAAGGTTTGAGTCAATTAGGAGCAAACTTGCCCCATTCACTTCTTTCCATAAGTTGGTCACGTGTTGGTTGATGAGGTCAAAATGGTCAATATAAAGTTGAATTCCCCCAGTTGTTTTTGTGATAGGAGACAATGTTTGACACCCATTGCGGATGATCAATGGGTTGGATAGATGAGTCAGAGAGAAGACATTAAAGCTCCTCTTTGATAAGGAGTGCGACGTGAGGATGCATCCTACGAAGCTTCTCATAGGCTTAGTTTGAGAGGGTGAGGTCCTGATCTTCCAAGTTGTTGTTTGGAATGTCAGAATTGTTGGAGGTGATGGAGGTGATGGTCGATAATGATTTGACTAAAGCAGACAGTGGTTGAGGGTCTTCAGGTTGGACCTTCACTGCCTGTAAGGCTTTGATCAAGGTGTGATGATGTTATGGAGAGCTTTGAATGAGGTCATACAAAGATATCTTCACGGGGGTGTGGTGACATGGTTTCATGATAGAGTCATGATTTGTCTTTGAAGATGTTGGTCGAGATGTGCTCAAGATAATAGTCTTGGGTTTTGGTGGTTGAGAGGGTTTGACGATTGGATAAGTCCAAGGGATAGAAACATGCCCTTCTTTTTATCCTTTAGTGTTCAGGACCTGGTGGCCATATTAATGGTGTTGATCTCGAATAAAGGGGGGACAAGGTGGTAAAGGGACCATAGTTTGATGATGGGATCTCATTTTAGGTGATGATGTTTGTGAGGCATGAGATGGTGTCGATGGTTTGTTGGAAGGGTGGTCAAGAGGTTCTTTATTAAGAAGGGTCTCCTTTTTCAAGTGTTGGTGGATGACAGCTTTAAGAGCACAACAACGCTCAATGTCATGCCTAAGTGTGCGGTGATACGCATAGATTGTAGTGTCATCGAACCAAGATGGTTTTCATCTGAGTGGTTGATATGGCCTAATAGGTGAGAGGACGATGCTAGAAGACTGCAAAAATTGGTGTAACAGTGATGCATAGCAACCCTTTAATAGGTATGTGCTCATTGTTGTAGTAGGGGTTGACAACTTCTATTTAGGAGTTGTAGGAGGAGTTTTCTATACCACCTTTTTGGTTAGTGGTGAGGATGGTCTGGCCACACGTGTAGATGGCACCATCTTGATGTGAGGTGTTGGATTTCGTGGAGGAAAATTGTTCTTGATGGTTAAAGGGAGCAATGGAGGCAATTTACCTCTGTGAGGTGTTGGAGTAGGGAGTACTCCTATTAAGGTTGAAGGGTGCAGACCCAAAATAGATGGTAATGTTGAAGGTGGGGGAGGAATTCTCTAATGTGGTCTAGTAGCCTTCTTTTGTTTGGTGTAAGGGCCACTATTGTGCAAGGTGAGGTTTAAGTCTACCTTCACTTGTGGGTGAGTGAGGTTTGATAGAGGGCGAATACCGTGAGATTTAATATGTTTGGGCATGGTGGATGCCTATGAGGGTTTAGGCGATGTCATGTGAGGTTTTACAATCGGTCCTTTAGGGAATTTGGGTGATTATAGAGGTGAAAATGGGTTTGACATGGCGATCTTGAGCCAAAGGCAAGAGAAAACTGTCACTGGATCTTCTTCGACCGAAGTGGGTGAGGTGGTAAGTTCCTCTTTCGATGGAGAAGGGATTGGAGAATGTGGCTCTTCGAGAGGATTGAGTGCAGGGATGATCATGCCTTCAACATGTGGTCGAGGAGTGGGAAGAGTATGATCCCCTATTGATGATAAGAAGGATGAGTGTGGGGTGATCGGTGTTGGTGCCATCAAGGCATCCTCCAATATGGGAGAGGTCAAAGGAAACTCTCCTATGTGTGAAAGAGGGTTAGATGGAGGACAATCCTCCATCGATGAAGGACAAATAGGAGAAGGCTCTTCTACCCGTGGTGTAGGAATAGGTTGACTAACCTCTTTAGTCTGTGGAAGAGGTTGGTTTGGAATAAAAGGAGAGACCATGTCGATCGTGTGAATATTACACTTTTGGAGGTCATTGGACATGGTCTAAATATTATGTTGACTTGGGGGATGGTTAGGGAATGGTTGCCTAAAGACATCCATGTTTTGGTTAGCCGATGCATTTGGGTTATCCAAAACAAGATCCCCCTTGTCTAACATGTCTTGAATGATGTTTTTGAAAGTTTTGTAGTTGTTTGTGTCATGACCTTTGACACGATGATAATTACAGAAGTCATTTTCCCTATACCACATAGGGATGGCTTTTGAGGGGTCAAATTGGAGTGGTAAGATTTGAGGGAGATTGAGGACCCCCTGCTTGACTAGTTTATCCAAAATGGAAGCGTATGATTCTCTTATAGGAGTGTATTGATGCTGTATATATCATTGTTGGAATTGTTTTATGATGCTTTGTGATGTGGAAGGTTGAGCCTGGTTGGTTGTGGTAGAGAATGGTGATCTAACGACCACAGCGTTTATCGACCCCTTGGACTTGGAGTTGGAAGAAGAAGGTCTGGAAGAAGAATGGTCATCAGATTTTGTGTTAGTATTTTTACTATGCAATTTGACCTTATCCTCTTCGACAACATGGAGTTCAAGCTTTCGAGCCATGGTGAAAGCTTTGTCAAATGTGCGGAATGTTTGGACCCACAAAGTAGATGAGATGTGCTTGGCACATGCTCTTGAAAAGAGCTCAATGAGCTCAGGTTGAGGTAAAGAGAAGGAGAGTTGGTTGATTAAGCCTCTCCAATTGGCAACAAAGTTAGCTATTGACTCATCATCAAATTATTTAATAGAATAGAGGTTTGTAATGGAGACATTCTTGGAGATGTTGATTGAAAAGTGGTCAAGGAATATTTGGGCTAGTTGAGTAAAGGTAAAAAGAGAGTGACTGGTAATGGAGCTATACCAATCAAGGGCGGCCCCCGAAAGTGACATGGGGAATGTGCATAGTAATAACGCATCATCATGTGCTATAAGGTAGCAAGCGTGTCTAAACGCTCGTAGATGTTGTTGCGGGTCCTCTTTACTCTAAAAGTGAGTAAATTTAGGGAGTTCCCACTGGCTAGGATATGGTCTAATAGGCACTGAAGGGTATATGGGTTCGTTACAAATTTGTTCGTATGACTGAACATTGCTCAAACTGAAAATGGATGTCTCAAGATTAGACATCTTATCCATCAGCATCTTAATTAGATCAACTGACAGATTGGCAGGTGGGGCACCCCCTAGGTTGTAGGGTACCTGAAAGGCATTAGGAGAGGCGTATGACGTACTTGGTTGCATTTGTGTAGGTGCAACATATTGGTAGTTCGTCATAGGGATTGATGCTGAGGTCAAAGGGGCATGTGCCATGAAGTTGAAGGGCACAAATTGACTAGATGCTGCCAAAGGTGGTTGAGTGGTGGTGATACTAGTTGAAGGATAGGGAGTCACTCCTATGGTTATGGGTGCAAGAGTGAAAGGGGTAGAGACAATCAAGTTCTGAAAATGTGTTGGACTTGGTTGAATTGTTTGTGGTTGAGGGGGTACGAAAACCCCAGTGGAGGTAGGTCCAAAAATAGATGGGGAGGCCAAATCTTGGACATTGGTCATGGTCGGGTTAATAGTTGATATAATGGCTTGAGTGGTCATGGGTTGGGTAGCGGACGCTATTGATATTGTTGCTACTTCAACCAAGGAATTTATCATCCCATAAATTGGGTTACCTGAAGGGTCTTGCATTTGGGTTCTCACGAGATAGTGTTGGAGAGCCTTGACATTATGGTCAAGGAATCTCTCAAAGCCTTGATCTCCTTTGAGAACAATTGGAGGTTGGTTGGGTGTAGGATGGATAGGAGTATGTTCAATATCTGAATTATGCTCCATTAGGTGACTTGGTATAAAAGGTGAAGGCAGAAAGGGTTGTTGACTCGCGTGGTCAACAAGTGATTTGGTTTGACTAGGTGTCAAAACCATTCAAGATGAAAAGGGTCAGGTTCCAAAAATTGTATTTCTTAGTTTCAAAAAACCAAAAGTTGAGTTTGATAGCAAAAAGGTCAAGTTTTAATCTTGTTGTTTTGAAAGGAAAATATGTTAACAGTGAGCGACATCGGTGGAAAAACCAATGTCGGTGAGGATAAGTTGGTGACGTTGGTGGAAAAACTGATGTCGGTGAAGATAAGTTGCCGACATCGGTGGGAAAACCAATGTCGATGACTGTGTGTTTCTAGAAACTCAAAAAACTAAAATTTTTTGGAAGAAAAAGAAAGTTCTGAGTTGTTTTGGGAACTCAGAATAATGCGTCCTTACCAGCTCAAAAAACTAGATTAAAATATTAGAAAAGATGAAGGCAAGTAACCTCTAAACGTTAAATTCCTAAGAATAAATTTTTAGAGTCATGGTGGCTTATGCCTTAGAAGAATATGTTGGAAGTTGGGATTTAGAACAGGTCCTAAGGAGGAAGTTAAGGCCGGTTTCAGGTTAAGTTTTGGTGCTCAAAATATATTTTAGGTTCCATACGTGGCCTGGTGGTAGGAGCTTGCTCCCCTCACTTCATGAGCTCAGATCCGAGCTGGGCCGCTTAGCCAATATATACTTCGCCTAGAGTTTATACTATGCCAGAGAACAGAGTGGGTCCTCCTCTTGGTTGTGAAGTCCAAGTAGGATCGCTGAGAAGGGTAAGGTATTTGCTAGGTGATGAAATCCTAGTCGGGCCTTGTCTCAGGTATGTTAAGATGTTTGATTGTGTATGTGGTCTGGATGTGTAACATAAGTGCACTATGATTTATTCATAATGCGTTTTAATTACTAGATGAGCTAAATATGCATTCAAGTAGGAGTGAAATGCATTTAATTTTTAACCCAAATTGAAATGTTGTTGTTTGGATGTAAACAAGTGGGAAAAAGGTTAAGAGCATGAAATTTCACTACTCTAATGCAGGAAAGAATGACAAGAAGAAAAAGAAAAGATTCTTTTTAACTTGTGCTAATGGGGTCTTTTCAAAATAAAAAGAAATAGAAGAAGGATGCAAGAAGAGAATCTTTTTCCTAATGCACCTATATGAAAGTTTGCCTTTAGAAGAATGAATGAACCCAAGAAAAACTCCAGGGTCCCATCGGGTGTGCCAAAATGTTTCTAACAATTTTTGCTTGTTTACATTCAGAAGAAGAAAGAAACGAAAGATAAATGGTCAGGGGTTAGTTGATACCCAGATGAAGTTGTGCACCGTTATCCAGACTATTGAAGGAGCTCCTCTTTGGCTGTGGAGCAAGAAACCTATAGATAAAGACTTAAACAAAAAAATGTTAGATATAGATATGGTGGACTGCCAAGCAAAGCTTGGTCCCAGAAGTGCAAAGACTTCCTGGAGGGATGACAGTCCACATTTTGATAAAAAGAGTGTCGAGTAAATAAATAATGAAAGACTTAAAGAAATAGAAATAGATAACGCATACCTGATTCCTGCTGTTAGTCTTCCACAGTCACCGATGTTGGTTAGTCTGTCGTCGTCAGTTGGTCAATGTTGCCGACGTCGATTAGGCTGTCGATGTCGGTAGGGGCAATGGTCCTTGGACGGGCCTCAGGGTTATGTCTGTGGTCAACAGAGGGATTTTGTGGGTTTAAAAGGTCTGTGAGACATTGTAGGGAGATGAATAAGGTCCATAAAAGGACAAAGGTAGAGGATAGGTTGTCAAAAGGGGTAAGGGTAAGAAGAAGGCTTTTTAGCCTCTCTGAGAAGAAGTCAAGTCAGGTCTGGTTGATTGTATTTAGAAATAGTAAATAGACATTAATTACTACTATATTCTAAACACTAAAATGGACAAAAGATTACTTAGCTCTGCTTGGTAGAGAACCAGAGGTGTGTTAGGATGTTTATCCCTATTGTGGCTAATGTCAAGATGCCTGTGCAATGTTCCAATCTGATCTGGAGTTTTGCAGAGTTTTTGGTAGCTGAAAGAGAGATTGTTAAATTTTGGAACTGGTCTCAGAGTGTCCCTATTGATTTGTGAAGAGCCAGAGAGAACAGATCCTAAAGTCGAGAGAGCCAGAGAAGAAGTTGATTAAAGAGTCCATGATTCATGATTAGCTGGGCTGAAGGTTAGAATGCGGTTTAAGTAAATTGATGTCAGTGATCCCATCAGTGTTGGCTGACATTTGACTGATGTCGGCAGGTGGAGAATGAGTAAAAGGGCTAAGAAGCCCATTCTCCATCTGCTAAGTGTATAGTCTATTGGAGAATGGTCAAAAGGCGAGGTTATTATGCACGAGAGTTGGTTAGGAGGTTGGAATGGGTCTTAGGTGGTTATGATATGAAGGACTTAGTTATAGGGTGAGTCATGGGGTAGGAAATGGTCTTAGGGATGAGGTGTCCAAGGCGAGGTGTCCACGGTGAGGTGTCCACAGGTGATGTCATTAATCTAAAATAAGTAATTTATTTTAAATTAATGAAGTGTGTAAGGGACCAAGGGGGAGTAGACACAATTTTGGTTTCTACAATCCTAATAAGTTTTGTTCATTTCACACTAGTTGGGGTCATTATCATGAGACCTATAGATAGCTTTATAATTTAGTTATGTATTTTCTTATTGGCCCTAATTTCAATCATGATTCCATTATCCATAAGTGTCAACAAGCCTATGAGATTGCTTTCAAGGACTATAAGTCACATGATAAAACTCAAGCCTTGAATCAAGCCAATGCTCATTAAGATATTTACAAATATCCTTTACCTAATCATCACCTTTATCAAGATAAACAAGACAAGCCCACCCCTTCCATTAATAATGTTGAAAGTCTTGTTGAACCAACTTTCAAAGAGAATGTGGTTAGCATGACTAATATGTGAAGGGTGGTGGCTTTCATTGTTTCCTAACCTATCTACACTCCTCCTTCATCTAAGGCATATCGAGTTATCTAGGATTCTTCTCCAACTCATTTAAATGAGTTGGGGTAAGATGAACTTATTACTTTTGATGATCTAATTTATGATTCTTCCCTTGATAACACATCCCATACTATTTCTACCACTCTTCCACCATCTTCCAATATTAATAATAACCAAGCTTCTACTAACACTTCTTCTAATTCTCAAAATCAACTTGAACCAACCACTTATTCATCTCCACATGATTTACAACCTTGTTCTAAACATCCTTATTCTCATTCTTATCAACAAAAATTTTAATATACTTTGTCTCCTCCTTTCGAGGATCTCCTTAACCATTATGCACCTATATCTAACAAACTTCTTATGGGTTATGATGAATGGGATCCCATTATGTAAATCACTAATCTCCCATCCCAAATTCCATTTCTTGAGCTTATGAGGACTTCCCCATGTCATAGAAACTACCTCGTGTAGTTATTATTCGAAGTGAATGTCCCTCATCCTCCCCTAACAAGATGAGAGGTAGCTGTTGATGTTTAAAATTATGCTTGATTTTAATCAACAATAACGGGAAGTTTCAAGATGTGGGACTTGCATCTTGAAACAATCTCCAGATTTTAGAGAAGCTGGTCTCTTCTTTATATCAAGTGTTTGGGGGAAAAGGGATAGAAAATTTAAACAAAAATGCAAATGAAAAGAAAGAAAATCTAACTATGGTGATGCACCTGAATGTAAGTTTGATCCTTAATCCTAAGCACAGTGAAACTATATGTAAGATTAAATTACACCAAAGAGCAGACTGTGGCATGATTAATGTAATAGACAAAAACAATAGAAATAGAGGCTTGCAGTTTTAGACTTCCTTCAAAATGATACAATAAACACCAACAAAGGCATAGAATTCTATCTTCTTCTTAATTCTTTAGCCACATAAAAGGCACAGAAACATGCACAATTACATCAACTTTACAACTCGAGAAAATAGAATAAAGGCAAATGATATTCCTAATCACTGCTCTAGAAAGTCTAAAAACTCTTGGTAATAGTTTCTTCAAAAAAATCTCTCTCTCTTTTAATGATGTTGATCCCCCTCCTCTGGTGATCCCTGCACTCCTCTTTATAGCCTTGGATGTCTCATTCCATCACCACCTTTCCCGTGCAATTCTACTCTGCCCTTAACTCACAAGGGACAAACAGATGGCACTTTCAATGTTTGTCGACCCCAAAAATCTACCCAGTGAACTGCTCCATCTACTGGAATTAACTCCAGCTGAGTTTCCCTCCAGATTGATCATGCATTCCCAAATTTATGGCCCAAACTAAACTCTAACTGAGCTAGAAGTGTCTATATAGGACCCTCTGTTCTATTGAAATGGAAGAGGACACTTAGTCAATTCCCTTAAAATCTTCTTATTTCTTAGGAGATATCATAGGATGACACTTGGCACTTTCTGCCTGATTTATCAAAGACATGCGGCACTTTTCACTTTCCTAATATCCTGCTCAGGAATGCTCCACCTCTGACACCTGTCACAATCTGCTTCTTTGATACTTAGTAATTTTAACAAAATAAGACTCACTGCATTCCTTGCCTGAGCAACCTTTAAAAAGGGGAAAGATGTACGTGGAAATATCTGGTTGCTATTTAGCTATGCTTGTAGAAATATTTGGGATGCATGTTAGGCTCCTATGGATGGTGACACTTGGCAGCTTCTGCAGACCTTTGAAATGAAACCTAGGACCTACCATGATCTTTATTTAGCAATGAAACTTGAAGATGATCTCTCAAACGCTGACATGTGGAGGATTTTTTGGCTTTTGGGAAGATACGTGGTGTCTTCCACTGCTTTTTCTAAGGGTATGTGGTGGCTTCTGCTTCTCTTGGGAATAGAGTAGAAAGGGGCTCAGAGAATGACACTTGGTGGCCTTCACTTATCTTTAGCACTTAAAAAAAATGAAACAATGCCTTACTGCCTTTCGAAAGGGTGCTTCACCCCTTTAGTTTTTGGGACACTCCTTTGAACCACCCATTGAACCAAAAATGGTTCAAGAGTTCAAGGGTTCAACACTGCGCACCATTTACACATAACCCAACATCTTGATCCAAATTATTGAACTGAGGCATTAAACTAATTGTCTCTCAAATTTTGACACGTGGTGACTTCTGCATTCTTCAAGAAAAGTAGTTCATAGTCCTCTGTGATTGCCACTTGGCACTTTCCGCTTGATCCTGATACTTAGCTTGTTGAAACCTTTTGCTAAAAAATAGATGAAATGTGGGTGCCGAAAAGGGACGCGAATGCTGACACATGGTGCATTCCACTGAGTTGTTGTTGGATACCTGACACATTCTATGACCCTCTTGAAAGTTATGGAAAGTGCCTTGGATCACGCCACTTGGCCTATTCTATATCTTAAAAAGTGACACTTGGCAGCTTCTGCTCGAATTTAACACTTGGGAAAAAAATGATACAAAAGAATCAAAAAGGGAAAAAGAACCTGTGTTCAAATGACGCCACTTGGCAGCTTCCACTACTCTTCGACACTTAGACGAGAAATGAATCAAGCCTGCACTCTATTTCAAAATTTTGTCATCACGACCAAGGTATGCGGGAACAAAATATGCAGTGTGCAACTAAAAATCAGAATGCAACATAGAGTAAAATTTTTACTCTATAGTTACTAGCGACCCCCAGGACTATTGAGCCTCCTCAAAAAGAAACACAACTCCTGCTCTATCAAAATTACAAAATTCATAGCTTCAAAAGTGTTGTCTGGTAGGTGGACCATTCATGGTCAGATAACCCTTGCTTATTCTGCAAGTCATTGAAGGCTAAATCAAGGTGAATAATATCCTTGTGAGAAATTTTTTGCAAAATATGAATTGTAGCCTTCAACTTGAATTCGATCTGGGAAATAGGAACCAGAACAGTTTCCACTTTCGAGACTGAAGAATCATCCCATAAGTTTTGAAAAATTGTTTGATCATTCTGTTTGGCTAGCAGCAATGGTTCAATTTGATCAACCATTAACACTGTGCTATCATCAAGAAATGGAGAAGGAATGCCCAAACTAACTAGATCTTCGATATGTTGCTTCATCTCACTGATGCCTTCTTTCATGATGTCGAGGAGCTCTCTACAACTGTTGGTTGTGGAATTACAATTGAGAACCTCATTGACTCTCTTTGTTGCAACCATTCTGTCAGTGATCCTTGTAGCTACCAATATCACATTCATTGCATCATAGAGCTTCTACAACAATGTTTGAGAGTCCATGACTCTGTCGGAGACTGTAGCTAGAGTGTTCTTCATTGAATCTTCCACCTTCTTACACAATTTTTGTGCATTGAGCATGAAAGTGAGAGAAGGCCTGAGCTAGATAATCTCTGAGGAGATTCTTTTCCACATAGATTTGTAGAGCTCCTTTACCAGTTTCATCACTCTAACACCCTTTGGCCTATTAGCCAACTCTATGGTCAGTTGTGCCACTCTCTATTGCTTCGCTTGGAACTGGACTTGAAAATCTACAATATTGTTTTGTTCACCTAGCAGCTTCTACTACAATTGAGTAACTTGCAGCTGATGTTCTTCATATTTTCCTTACAACACTGCTTTCTCCCGCCTAAGGGTCATCATTGTATCCTTTGCATGTGTTAGCTCTACCTTTAAGGAATCATTCTAGGCCTAGACTGCCTGGTGAATCTAAAGGGAAACAATATCTTGCAATTATTTATTTAGACTTGCTATTTCATTATCTTTCTTGTTGATTTCTTTGGTCAAACTATTACAGTTTGCTTTTTCCTTGGCCAAATCAGCCTCAATCTTCTATAGCCTTCTTGACATTTTCAAGTAGTCTTCTATGACTACAAAAGTGGATTCAGTTAACAACTCAACGTTGTCCTGGGGCCTGAAAAGGGACATATTGATGGCCATTGCATCTATTGAGTAATCCTCAGGCTGCATCTACTCAGCTGGCTTGATAACATTTGGTGACAAATGGGTCACTGTCAATTTTTGTTGAATTAGGTCAAATTATGACTGTAGATGAGGTGTAGCCAGTGCCTTATTTTCTTTTGTCTTCTTTTTCTCTCTTCGGGCTTCCCTTGCCATCTGTGTAGCATCTACTTGGGTCAGGAAGGTAGAAGGGGAGGCAATGTGCCCACCCACAAAAGGATGTCCCTATGGTAGACTGTATTGAATAGCCAATTGTTGGCTATGGGAAATTTGAGGAGAAATTTTTTTGGGAATAGAGGGGGAGAAATGGGGGTAACGTTAAAAACTGAGGAAGCACAGGTGGGGTGAAGTGAGAGATGGGGATGACAGAAGTGGCGGGGGATGTTATGGGAGGAGACATAGGCTGAGAAGGAGAAGGAGGGATGATACTTACCTGAGGGGCAATTACAACACTCTATAATTGACATTGTTGGGTGTCCATCTCCTCTTCCATAGCCAATTGAAATTGCACCCTTATCCATTTTTTGGGTGTCTCCTCTTCTGGCTGTACTCTCTGACCTTCCACATCAGCTACTACCATCGGTGATGCTTGTGGAGAACTGGGAACTTCAATGACTTCTGATGATGGAGAAGATTTTGGTGGAAAATTAACCACACTCTTTTGTTTCTCTAAGACACTGAGAGGTTAAGGCCGATCAGACATAGTTGCTACAGCTGTAGTTTGTTCTGAGGCTTGCGGCTCTTGGCTTGGCCCGACTTCCTACTCTATACCCCGTGTTGGTAAATCAGTCATCTTTGGGCTAGATGTAGGGGAGAGATGGCACTCATCCCATAGTTCTTCCCACCTCTCATTTACGTCTACATTCCTGAAAGAATGGGTGATTTGAGAAATCTCCTGCCTATATTTCTAATAGGCTTCTATCTTTTTTGCATCCCAATCTTTATTCTTTAATGCTCTTCTCAAGCTAGAAGTCATTTTGACTTTGGGATCATAATCCCTCTGCTTAATGTAGAAAGTCTCCCATGGTCTATTTTGCAGAGGGGGCAAATCTGATAATTCAACATAAATATTAGGAGTGTCTTCTATAGGGTTTCTCTAGGTCTCCCAAAAAGGGCAGCCCTCACGTGCAATCCTAGTTGCAACCTTGTTAGTCCTTATCCAGGAAGCTATGTAACCAGTCAGGTCATATACCCATTTGTCTTCAATGAATATGAACCCCAAGAAGGCTAACTTTTGAAGCAGTAAGACTTCAACATCCTTGGATTCTAAAATTATGTTGCCTGCCATCCACAAGAGGTCAAACATCTTCCTCTTCCATTTCCCAGAACCATAATCATTGTCTACCACTGACACTTGCCTAGTGACTTCTAAAAATGCTAACCTAAGAGTTAGAACCTTCGGTAGCAACATTGGTTCCCCACAAAAACCATGAACTCTTAGAATCATATGGTGGGATCCAAAGTATAAGTCACATGGAATCAGGCAACTGGCTAGGAGGTTTGAAACATTGGGAAATAATTTGTTCATGATTAGTTTGGGGCTGAGGTGGCTCAGAGCAGGGGTAACACATAGTTCCCAAAAATCATGAGGGTCACTGGTCCTTGACAAAACATGTGTCCATGTAGACACAAGAATGGTCCTTTGGGGTCAAAACATGGGTCATACATGTCCAGATGCATATGTTGGGTGAAGAGGTTGGCATTTTGGTATACACTCCTTTTGATCTGAACTAGGCCAGTTATTCAACCATTGTAAAAGCAATCAGCTCTGATAAGTTGAGCTGATATTCCTAGGTCTTATCGATGGTATTCAAATTGAAGAGGATGGCCATTTGCTCTACGTAAATTGCCATATCATCTTTCATGCCGAAGATGATAGCCATCATGGATAGTGCGTCTTGGTTGGCTTGTGTGAATTGGCCCCTTGCTACAGGGAGTGTGGGTATAGTAGTGTTGTCATCGCCCATTTGCAATTCAGTTCTTAAGAACCTTAACTAAGTGTTGACATTAGCCCACATCCTTTGCATCTTAGCAACAGTGGGAAACATTGTTGTACTATCATGGTGTAGGGCTAACATGTCTCTGATGGCCTACGACGTGATTTGCACCATGAAAGGACCCTGTTTAATGGTGCATGAGGGTGCATGGAGCCAGTCTGCACATAATTCAACCAAGTCAGGGCATGGATGCATAGCTGGGACAAATAATTGTGCCAGTTGTGAGGTCCACATCCTCATGCGAAATGTCTCATATTGCCTTGCTCTGGCTCTCTGAAGGCACCTTTGATGTGCCCCTTCTCTGAGGGTTTTGCTGCTGGCTCTTTGCAATATTGGGTCCATGATTCCATCTGCATAATCCTTTACTTTTGCTAGGTCATTGGCCTAACCAACCTCCAAAATTTTGGTCCTTAGATAGGCTTTCAACGGTGGTGTGACAGCTGAAGCATATGACTTACTTGCTAGAAACCTATCAAGGGATTCATAAATCCCAGCTCCTTGTTGTGAAGATTATGTTCCTTCCATGTCTATGTCCTTTTTTTGATGACTGGTATGAATCCTTTTGCAAACAAAACACTCTCGCTGAAGCAAATTTACTGGGCACTAATTTTTTTTGCAAGTGGCAAAATATTTCTTGCAAAATGCAGGAATGCTTAAGAGTTTGTAAAATTTAACTCTTGATAGTGGTACTTATGGACCTATCAAGTCTCAAAAGTCATTAAATTCAAAAAACCGTTAGCGGATCCTACTTCCTAGGACAGCGAGGCAGACACATTATGCAAGTTGTAGCGTAAGGTACCTTAGAGATTTTGAAAGATTTGGGAAGCATTCAATGCTTCGAGAATTTGAATATTTTTGAAAACTTTTTGAGTCACCGACTCTATGTTTAAAACACTTATTTAAATGAAAAACAAGAAAATAACAATGGGAAAAAACAATACGGGAAGGGTAAACTTATCTAACTATAATACATTAAATACCCAAGCTAATTGAAATGCTTCAAATAGATTCCATTTATGGGAATCTCTTAAGGCTCTCCTTCTATCGATTCTAGCTCAAATGAATTCTTCTGCTTGCACACATGAATTTTATATGGGCCAGTCTATAATGCTTAAAATTTAGTATGCTGACCTAGCTTGGCAGCTCTTGCATCCCATTTCAAAACAACTAAGCCTACTTCAAAATGAGGATTTAAAGTCCTTTTATGGAAATAATTCTTAACCATTCCCTGATGCTTAATTAATGAATCATGGGCTGTATCCCTCTTCTCCTGAACTTCTAAAAGCTCTGCAAGCCTAACCTGCATGGGGCCATTTTCTTCAATTTCAATTTGTTTGATCAGCTGGAGAGCAGGGATCTCCAAACTTAGGGGAATTACAGCTGACTTTCCATATACCAACTCATATGGGGACATCTTGATCACATGCTTAGGCGTGATTCTATCAACCCATAGTGCTAGATTAAGCACTTTATGCCACTCTTTGTGATGATCAGCCCCTACTATTTTGATGAGTCTTATCAGGTTATTGTTGGTTGATTCCGCTAGACCATTACCTTGAGGGTAATAGTTAGATGAAGATTTCAGATTTATTCCATGTTTCAAGGCAAAGTTGAATACTTTAGACCCCAAGAATGCTTTAGCATTATTGGAAATTATGGTGTGAGGAGCCCCAAAGTGAGTAGTGATACTCCCTAGAAAATCTAGGATCACATTCTCTATTTCTTCCTTAAGTGGGACTGCCTCGATCATTCTGGTGAAATAGTCTATGGTAGTTAATATCCATTTGTGACCCATACTGGACACTGGATTTATCATTCCAATGAAGGCAAGACCCCATTGAGCAAAAGGTTCATCCACAATTATAGGAGTAAGGGGCATTGCTACATTCTTCCTCATCTCCATATAATATTGGCAAGATTGACATATTTTAACCAGTTGATAACAATTTGTAAATAAAGTAGGCTAGAAATATCCTACCTCACTTATCTTTATAGATGTGGTCTTTGCAGAAAAATGCCCCCCTAATATTTCATGATGCATTTCGTGTAGTATTCTCTTAGCCTCAGCCTGTTCTACACATCTTAACAATTTTCCATCAGCATTTCTTCTGAAAAGGACTTGTTCAATTAAAACAAAATGAACTCCTTGTATCCTATAATAAATCTTCTTATTTTGAGGGAGTTCTCTCAGATAAATCTCATTTTTCATAAAATGAATCCTGCTTGTGACCCAAGATTCCGGATCAACCTCTTGTATCTTTAACACCATCTCTGCCTCTCTTTTTGAATCTGCCTCCTCAGGTAACATCTTTTCAAGCTCTTGGGTCATATATTGGCACAAACCCCTGCCTCTGACTAACTTTGTGGGTTTGACCTCTACATCATATTCAAGGATCTTAGTGATCCACTTGGCTCTTTTTTTAGTGATTTCTCCCTCCATGATGTATTCTCTGACACTTGGGTGAGTTACAAGTATCAGGATTTTTCTCCCTGATACCATATGCCTAAATTTCTTGAGGGCTTTTAAAATGGCATATGCTTGTATCTCTACAAAGTTGTACCTAGTTTCATAATCCCTGAGAGTTCTTGATAAAAAGGCTATTGGGTGTTCTCCCTCCAGCCTATCATCCTTTTATGTCAAGACAACATCAATACTTAACTCTCCTCCATAGACATACATTACAAAAGGTTTGGAAAAATCTGGGTTTTTAAGCATTGGGGTTATTGAGATAGCCTTATTGACCTCTTCAAAGGCTTGCCTTCCTTCTTTAGTCCATTTAAAAATCAGGTCTTTCTTCAGCAAGAGTGTCACTGGTCTTACCAAGCCTGCAAAATCAGATATGAACCTGTTGACAAAATTAATCTTCCCTAAAAAGGATTGAACTGCCTTTTTATTCACTAGAAGAGGTAGGTTCATAATAGCTACAATTCTCTTAGGATCTATGGAAACTCCTTCTTTAGATACTATATGTCCCAACAATTTGCCCTGAGGTACAACAAAGATGCATTTCTTGGGATTTAGTGATATCCCAAAATCCTAACATTTTTTGAAGACAGATTCTAAATGATCAAAATAATCATCAGCATTTTTTGAAAAAATAGTGAGGTCATCCAGATAAACTAGGATGATCTTGTTTATAATTTCCCCAAAGGCTACATCCATATCTCTTTGAAAGGTGGCTCATGCATTTGAAAGACCAAATGGCATCTTAGCATATGCAAATGTTCCCCATTTGGTAGTAAAAGCAGTTTTGTACTGATCTTCATCTGCCAACCAAATTCGATTATATCCAGAGAAACCATCTAGTAAAGAAAACCTCTCTGATCTAGCCATAGTTTGTATAATTTATTCCATGGAGGGCAAGGGATAGTGGTCTTTCAGAGATGCTCTATTTAGATCTCTAAAATCTACACACTGCCTTACATCTCCATTCTTTTTCCTAACTAGTACTAGATTTGATACCCATGTTGAGTGCTTGATTGGAAATATTATTTTGGAATCTAAAAGTTTTTGCAACTCATCTACCATTAGAGGCTCAATCCTTGGATTTACTGGCCTTTGTTTCTGTCTGATGGGCTTAGACCCTTCAGTCAGTTCTATCGTGTGCTGAATAATGTCTCTATTGTATCCATGAAGGTCTTCATAGCTCCAAGCTATGACCCTGTCATATCTCTGGCACAATTTCATTAGTCTTTCCTTCTCTTGTTGAGTTGCAAAATTTCCAACTTTTAGCCTTTTCCCGTCACTCACCTCTATCTCAAAATAGTCTGCTTTGTCTACCTGGAACCTTTTCTTTTCCAGGATTACATCCTCTAGGTCAAACAAGTTTTCTAAGGTGATCAAGCCCTTGGGGAGCTTATTAGTCCTTAATTGTATAATCTGATCACCAATGCCTCTTTAATTTTGGTTTGCAACTGATCAGCAAACTCATCTGATTATTGTAAGAATGAGACTACCTGAGCATCATTTTAAAATGCTTGCCAATTGTCATCATTGTCTGGAATGGTTGGCCACACTATAACTTTCACTAACTCATTGTTAATCAATAAGCCAGTTTCTAGGTTAAACTGTGAGCCAATCTGGGCCATCTTATCATCTTCAGAGTTTTGACTTCTAGGGACTATCTCAATATTGAAAGCTTCAAAATCTTCTATCAAATCCCAAATCCTATGTCTGTAGGATCTCATTCTCACATTTTGGCTGCTGCCTTTTCTCTAATTTGCTTTACTACTAATTCTAAATCTCCTTTCACTTTTAGATTATTTATTCCCTTTTTCTTGGCTAACAAGAGCCCATGTACTAAACATTCATACTCAACATCATTATTAGTGCAAGCAAATTAGAATCAGATAGCCCTTAAAATTTTATCACCATTTGGAGCAGTAAGATAAATTCCTGCTCCAGCACCATGTTTACTTCTAGCCCCATCAAAATTCAAGGTCCAAATCTTTGAATCTTGAGTGGTGGGTGCCTCTGCCCTTATAACATTTGGGATTGCCTGGTCCTCATCAAAAATGACATATGTGCCTAGACCAGTAGAGTCATAGTTCCCATATGGGTCACTATGCATCATAGCCAACAACTGGCTATTTTCTTCTTCTTAATCATGCTTAGTCCAGTCGCCTAACTCTTCAACAAAAATCCTTTCTTATTTATTTAACATAGCATGATCTGCTTCTAATCTTGTTGTTGGTTCATTGGTGATATGGTCTTTTGATAGTGGTTCAGATAGAATTTTCATCTTCAAACCGTATTTGGTTCTCAAGATGAGGTGAGACTAGTCAAGAGACATATATCCTCCTATTTTTTCTATAAATTCTCTAGATAAACATAAACCAAAAATAGGAGGTATATTTATGACAACTACATCCTAGTTGACAATTATATTGGGATAGGTATATAGCTGCAATGGGAGTTGTTTAATTCTCCCTATTGTTTGTACTATTTTGCCATCTAGCTACATATCTCCCTTTGTAAGGGGTTCATATTTTATTTTCAAAGCATCAACTATTTGCTTTGGCATTATTGTAGTACTAGCTCTTGAATCTACCAATGCATTATGCAAGAGTTTATTTCCAACTATCAGAGTTAAATAGAAAGGCTCTGGTTTGGATTTACTTACTTGTGCTACATTATTCACAAAGGCTGTTGTCTGATGAGGAACTGTGTCTTTGAGCTTTTCCTTTTCAACAGGTCCTTCTTTGGTAACAGTACCTTTGGGCACTGCTTGGCCTTGCAGAGCTTCTTGTAGTAGTGTCTTCTATTCAGGAATAGCCAATATATCCCATATTGATACTTCGACTGGAGTCTTCTTTAATTGATCCACTACATTTATCGGCCCCAAAGATTGAGTTTTTTGGACATAAGGATATCTCATTTTTTCTTGAATTTGGGTAGGAATCCCTTGACCTTGCACCAATTGAGGCACTTCTTGTCTAACAGTAGTGTTTCTTTGCCCTTGAGATGGAGGATTATTCATGACTTGACCATTTACAATTGCGAGTTGTTCCACCATTCTCCTATTTGATCTGGTGTAATAATCTAATTGCACCACTAGTCTTTGGGAGGTAGATGCTTCATTCAAGAAAACTGATTCTTCATTCTCAATCCATGAGAATAAAGCATGTTTCGAGGCTATTTCTTCCTCTTGTTATAAGGACATTCCTTGCATCTGAGCCACTAGGACTGAATTCTACATACCAAGAGACTGAAAGGCTTGATTGTCACTAGTACTGGCAAACTGGCCATCCATTCTTCTTTGCTCTGCCACCCTTTGTTGTAGATTACCCCTAGGACAATATCTAGGTGTATGAGCATTTTTGCAAGGGAAACACTAGGCATTATTATCCTCCACATAATTATTTTGCCCTGGAACCACTTCTCTATTTGAGTTGGGAGGAATGGTCTGTGAGGGTGTGGGAACTGCAACTAATTGATTCGCTGGCTGATGGTATGTTTGTTTTGGAGGACACTAATATTGGTTCAGTTTAGATGATTGATAGCTTTGATAAGGAGGCTTAGGGAAAGTATTCTGTTGTCTCTTTATATTGATTAGCTCATTGGAAAATGTCCTTAGGATATTCTTGATGTCATCTATCTCAGATGATTGAGTAGGAACAGGTTCTTTCAAAGATGATTAAGGGCAAGTGTACATAAACACATGTGGGCTTATAGATTTAGGGACTTCTTGAGGTAAGGGCAAGGAAATTTCTGGGAACATGGGCATGGGAGGCCTTGGAGGTAACTTTCCAACATCTATTAAATGATTCTTAGCTCTGACCGCATATTCATAAGCCCCTGGCAAAGTTTGTCCTCCAAGTGACTGAATCATAACAAATATATCTAAATTCAAAGCCTTGAGATAAAACACTATGGCCATACCTAGTAGTGGTTTAGCTATAGCAGGGATTCTATCCCAAGTCTTTTGAAATTTGGTATTGAAGTCAGTCATGTCTTCCTGTGGTCCCCTTTGAATGGTGAATAACTGTTGTAACAAGGAAGACTTATCACCCTTCTCTACAAATATTTCAAAGAACAAATCTCTGAGTTGATCCAATGTAGATATGGTATTTGGGGTCAAAGACTGATACCATTCTAAATCCTTCCCTTTGAAAGAAACTGCTAATAATCTTATGGCCACATTTTGCTGCATGACAACATGTATAGCACAGACATCTGATACATCTTGAAGATGTTCTGGAGGTGTTTTAGAGTCTTGCCCACTAAACTTGGGCAGATATTTTAGAGCATTCACTAAGATAGGATCCAAAATAGCTGGTGGTGTTGGGAGGATCAAGGGACTACCAGTGTTCCAGCTTGCATAATTTCTTGGGGGTATGGGGGCTCCCATATTTGGTATTGGTAAAAACTGGTTAGCTCTTCTTCTTGGACTTGTTACCAAAGGTGGCAAAATAATACTTGGATTTGTAGCAAATTGTGACATGGTGACTGGTCCATAGCTCTTACTCCTCGTAGCTCTCTGGTTCATACAATCTTGAAAGAAACTTAAGATTGGTCCCATCGGGCATGCCAAAAATTGTTGATGTTTAAAATTGCGCTTGATTCTAATCAACAATAATGGGAAGTTTCAAGATGTGGGACTTGCATCTTGAAACAACCTCCATATTTTAGAGAAGCTGGTCTCTTCTTTATATCAAGTGTTTGGGGGAAAAGGGATAGAAAATTTAAACAAAAATGCAAATGAAAAGAAAGAAAATCTAACTATGGTGATGCACCTGAATGTAAGTTTGATCCTTAATCCTAAGCACAGTGAAACTATATGTAAGATTAAATTACACTAAAGAGCAGACTGTGGCATGATTAATGTAATAGATAAAAACAATAGAAATAGAGGCTCGCAGTTTTAGACTTCCTTCAAAATGATACAATAAACACCAACAAAGGCATAGAATTCTATCTTCTTCTTAATTCTTTAGCCACATAAAAGGCACAGAAACATGCACAATTACATCAACTTTACAACTCGAGAAAATAGAATAAAGGCAAATGATATTCCTAATCACTGCTCTAGAAAGTCTAAAAACTCTTGGTAATAGTTTCTTCAAAAAAATCTCTCTCTCTTTTAATGATGTTGATCCCCCTCCTCTGGTGATCCCTGCACTCCTCTTTATAGCCTTGGATGTCTCATTCCATCACCACCTTTCCCGTGCAATTCTACTCTGCCCTTAACTCACAAGGGACAAACAGATGGCACTTTCAATGTTTGTCGACCCCAAAAATCTACCCAGTGAACTGCTCCATCTACTGGAATTAACTCCAGCTGAGTTTCCCTCCAGATTGATCATGCGTTCCTAAATTTATGGCCCAAACTAAACTCTAACTGAGCTAGAAGTGTCTATATAGGACCTTCTGTTCTATTGAAATGGAAGAGGACACTTAGTCAATTCCCTTAAAATCTTCTTATTTCTTAAGAGATACCGAAGGACAACACTTGGTGCTTTCCACCTGATTTATCAAAGACACGTGGCACTTTCTACTTTCCCAATATCATACTCATGAATGCTCTGCCTCTGACACCTATCACAATCTGCTTCTCTGATACTTAGTAATTTTAACAAAATAAGACTCACCACATTCCTTGCCCGAGCAACCTTTAAAAAGGGGAAAGATGTATGTGGCAATCTCCACTTGCTCTTTAGCTATGCTTGTAGAAATATTCAGGATGCATGATAGGCTCCTACAGATGGTGACACTTGGTAGCTTCTGTAGACCTTTGAAATAAAACTCAAGACCTACCACAATCTTTATTCAGCAATGAAACTTGAAGATGATCTCTTGGATGTTGACACGTGGAGACTTTCACGGCTTCTGGGAAGATACGTGGCATCTTCTGCTACTTTTGCTAAGGGTATGTGGCAGCTTCCACTTCTTTTGGGAATGGAGTAGAAAGGGGCTCAGAGAATAACACTTGGGGGCCTCCGCTTATCTTCAGCACTTAAAAGAAAATGAAACAATGCCTTACTACCTTCCAAAAGGGTGCTTGACCCCTTTAGTTTTTGGGACACTCCTTTGAACCACCCGTTGAACCAAAAATGGTTTAAGGGTTCAATGGTTTAACACCGTGCGCCGTTTACACATAGCCTGAGATCTTGAACCAAAATATTGAACTGAGGCATTGAATTGACTATCTCTCAGATGCCAACACATGGTGACTTCCACATTCTTCTAAAAAATCAGTTCAGAGCCCTCTGCGATTGCCACTTGGTCATTTTTTCCTGATCCTGATACTTAGCTTGTTGAAACCTTTTGCTCAAAAATAGATGAAATGTGGGTGCCAAAAAGGGATGCAGATGTCGACATGTAGTGCATGCCACTAAGTTGTTATTGGATACATGGCACGTTCTATGGCCCTCTTGAAATTTATGATAAGTGCCTCGGATGATGCCACTTGGCATGTTCTATATCTCAGAAAGTGACACTTGGCAGCTTCCGCTCAAATTCAACACTTGGGGAAAAAATGATACAAAAGAATCAAAAAGGGAAAAACAACCTATGTTCAGATGACACCACTTGGCAGCTTCCATTGCTCTTCAACACTTAGATGGGAAATGAATCAAATGAATCAAGCCCGCGCTCTATTTCAAAATTCTACCGTCATGACCAAGGTATGTGGGAACAAAATATGCAGTGTGCAACTGAAAATCGGAATGCAACGTAGAGTAAAATTTTTACTCTACAATAGCTTTATCTCATTTTGAAGATAGTATTTAACAATAATGTGAAGACATGTCTATCAAAATTGATGAAACTGTAGACACTTCTATTTCTTTAAAAATTTCCCATAGATTCTATGCTTCTTGATGAGATTATGCTTCATGTAGATGATCTTCACTTATTTATAAACATCCAAATAGGCAATATCTAAGTCAAGCATGCATTAATTAATGAGGGTTCTGACATATGTGTCACTTCTCTTGATTTCATTAAGAATCTTAGATATTCCAAATTCAATCTTAAATATACATGTAACACATGCCAAGGATATGATAGATAGAAAATGCCTCCTCTAGGTTGTGTGTGGCTTCGCATTACCATCCCACCTATCACCATTTGTGTGAAGGTGATGATATTTAACTTCCCTCTTTCTTATAAATTTTTTAATAGACACCACTTATCAAGAGGAAAATAAGAGGCATTCTCCAAACTATTACTTTAATACAATATTAAAAATACTTTAAAGTAAAATTATTTTAATCAGAACAAAGAAAAGCAAGCAGAGACTATTCAATACCTACAATCTGTGAATGGAATTTCATATTATTGTATTACTATCGGGTGAATGTTGCATATGTTTCAATGCAGGTAATTCTCCAATACCCACTACATTCTATAGCTTCTCACAACTCTTAATTATAATAGTCTCTAGGAATCTCAATCCCATAACACTTAACTCCAGACTCTCACATCTGAGAATGGTAAGCTCCTCAACACCCACAAGAATTGGCAGCTCTCCCAAATTTTATATAGTCATTTATGCCAAACTTTTTCATGTTAACATTCCCTAATAGTGTTTTCAATTTTTTTCAATGACTCACCTCAAGCTTATTGAGCTTCCCACATCCATCAATTGTAATCCTCTCAAGGAAACTTTGACATTAAAAAGTTGTTAATTCTTCCAATCGAGGACAATGTTGAATACTAAATATTACAAGCTTTGGAAATTTTGACAATTTTACTATTCTCAAATTATTACAACCATCCAACAGAAGACCATTCAACTTCAAACAGACACTAATTGAAACACTCTTTAGGTAGCTTAGGTGGAAAAAACATGGCAACTCTTCAAGCTATAGACATTTATGAATCTTCTATTCCTCCAGTTGAGGACAATGTTGGATGTTAAATATTGCAAGCTTTGGAACTTTAGACACTTCTACTGTTCTAAAATTATTACAACCATCCAATAGAAGACCATTCAGCTTCAAATAGTTAACAATTGAAACACTCTCTAGGCAGCTCAGATGGAAAAGACATGGCAAATCCTCAAGCTGTTGACATCCATGAATCTTCAACTTTACAATATTTATAAGATCACATATTCTTGATATAATTTTCAAGTTTTCACAATCAATCAAGTGAAAACTACTGTATTTTTACCATATTTAAATCCAACACAGTCAGGTTTTCCATAAAAATAAGGTGGAGAGGTTTGGATAATGATATCCGCTAGCTAATATCTCGGTTACAGTAAAGGACCGTCCCTTGTTATTCAAATCCAATATTACTCTCAATTTCAAAAAAAGAGAGCATAGAAGAAGGGAACTCTTTTCTATTATTGGAGGCATATTTGAAACTTAACTTATAATGCCCTTTAAACAAAATTATAAATATAAAACCATCAATTGATTTACAATTAAAATTATAAGTATATTATTATAATTGATATAGATATAAAATTAGTTAAATTTACAATTAAAAAGATGTAAGTATATATAATTGAAATTACACACACACACACACACACACACACACACACACGTGTGTGTGTGTGTGTGTGTGTGTGTAAAGTTGAGTAATGAAAATAAGTTTAAATTTAATAAATGAAAGATATAAGGAATCAATGAATTGGTAAAAAGGTTAAAAAATGATCACACACGTGTGTGTGTGTGTGTGTGTGTGTGTGTGTGTGTGTGTGTGTGTGTGTGTGTAAAGTTGATTAATGAAAATAAGTTTAAATTTAATAAATGAAAGATAAAAGGAATCAATGAATTGGTAAAAAGGTTAAAAAATGATCACACCTTGGTTTTTATATAGATTTGAGTTTGTATTCTTAAAATATTAACTATACTTGATGTATTCCTCAATTTTTAGACTTCCACATTGATTTGACACAAACGTGTACCTATACAAGCTTATCCTATTAAGCCAAGCCAAAAAAACCCTGGCCACTTTAGTCATATTCCTTTGTGATCAAGTGTCTTTGTAGGATTTCATAATCTATTTTTTTAATGTCTATGTGTTGTCTCTTCTTGATTGTGATTGTATATTCAATTCTTAGATGTGCAGGGTACAATGTGTTGTATGGATGAATCTTCATTTTGACTTAGCTTGCACACTCCAAAATAAAACACAAGTAATGGAGTCAAGAAACTGCTAAAGTAGTGTTAGAAATTATGCATCATGCATGCTTGTAATTAGACCTATAAATTGTTACGTGTTTTTTGAATGGAATATCTCTAGTAATGGTTGCAATCTCCTCTTCCCTGTAAGTGACTATTACAACTACTATAGTCTAACTACCCTCCTTTCGTACAAGGAAATTTGTCAAAAAGACTAAGATAGTTAAGTGTTGCAAGTGTGTAACATTTGAGTGCCTGAAACTTTAACCAATTTTTTATTATGGATATACTTCAAGCATCGATGTAAAAAATATGGGATTTCATGTCTTATGTATCCCTTGGATGTCCTAATAATGTATCAAGCACATTAGTATTGGGAAAAACTAAAAACCAAGTAGTGATAGTTGTAGGCCTTACCATAAGTAGTGACACAATGACCCAAAGAAGGTTTTTATGTTTTCCACTAAATCCATTTATTATGTCCATTTTACTAATAAATTATCTATGTATATAACCAAGACCATTAAGTAATGTCATGGTGCATATGTTTTCACTGAGAGGTTGTCCACCATAACACTATGTATGGGATGTGAGTCAACAAAATCAAGTATAAATAAAGGCACATTGGTAGAACAATGGTCTAGGTTTTATTGGCATTATCCCTATGCATAGTGGGGATCAACAAATTCAAGGATCCCTACACCTATGCATATTATATGTTTATGTGTGTGTGCACTTCTTCAATCTTACATTCTAATACATGTTTTATACCTATTTTATCCAAACCCTAATTATGTTTTATTAACCATAATATGCCCTCAAAAAGGGTTAATATTATGTATTGGATAACCCCAACCACTCCTCATTGAATGGCTAATCATTACCTACATTATAATACACTAAAAAGGGCTCAAACCACCTATAGCTCTCCTACTTACGGGTGTGTGTACAAAATCATAGAAAATCTAGAACATAGTCTTGTCTTTTGATCTTTGATACTTGGCACCATGCAAAATTGACCATATGTATTCTAATCTTTGAAGATTTTAGATGTGTATATGAATTTTGAATAATTTTTCAAGAAAGTGCTAGGTATTTCAAGTGATTCTCAAGTGATATCCTTAGAGGTGATTTGTATATATAGGTGACCCTTCATTAATTTCCCACCATGACTAACCCATGAAACATGTGTAGGATGGCCTAATGGAGACTTCCAATTTTTAAAAATAGTCATTGAGGGCCCCTAAACACTGCCAATAGAGGGAGACCCTTATGATAACCAATATTGTATGGACATCCTAGAATTGAAAAATAAGGATCTAAGATATGGAGAATTTTTATCTGTGATTCTGAAGATGATCTTGTATAGACCAAGTTGATCTTGAATAAATATGTTTGATAGATATAGGTGGCTAAGATAGTATTATGGGTAGACTGATAGAGGGAATGTGTGTGCAAGATCAGATATATGTGTATTTCCAAACTATGCCAAATTATGTCAAAGATTATATGTTTATAAAGGGTCAAAGACCAAATTTAGGTGTCTACAATATGGCATTGTAAACTATAATTCTATTATCGCAAATGACATTATTATTGATAATGGTTCTAGAGAAAACCCTATTTACATTTCATTCTTGACTCATCTAGGTTGTATTAAATATAATTTACTTCAAAAAATAAGGAGATTGCATAGTTATGATGACCATCAATACACACCCTTAGGTGGTATTACTCTTACACTCATAATTGGTCCTCAAACACATTTAGTTTGGTTCTATGTTATACCTAATATGGGATCCTAAAATTTATTTTTTGGACACCCTTGACTTAATAATATGAGATTGATACTTAAAAATTACATAATTACATAAAACATTTGCATAATAATAAAGTATAAACTATACGTGGCTAACCATATGAGAGACACCTCAAAGATTGCATGAACAAACAAATGACAATCCAGAAAAGATGTATATTATTTAATCTAAAGTGATCCCAACATATTTGAAATCATAATTACCATGATATGAGGCACCTAATACAATATTTTATGTAGATCATTATCCATTTCATAATCTTTCATACCTCTAGCTCGTTTAGTTTTACATTTGCGATATATGGAACCTAGCCATTCGTTTCATAAGATTGACTTGAAACCAAGACTATTTATAGTATCACGATGTACTCATAAATATTCCATAATAGATCTATAATCATATGATATACATATCCATTTGATGTATGATGACAGTTATTACACATCTCTCAAAATTTATCTTCCTAATACATCGACTGATACATCTAACTCCTATAATGCATAGCATGGTAGTATAGACCAAATTATTGAATAGCCTTTTTAACCTACATCATGTGCTTATTTGATACATCATTATTTTACCATAAAATTATTTTTTTACATGTCTTACTTATTCTTTGTGTCATGTATTGCATGTGATATTCTTATTAGAGATTGATCACACCCTTTTGTCTACTTGAATTGGCACCTTCACGCTTGCCTTCTATTTTCATATATATTCTTCTAGCACTTGATTTTTGTTGATTATTGTGTTACAATATACTTGACTATTTGATTATTTATTATATCCTAAGCACTTACATATGTCTCTCGATAATGACAACATATACATTAGGACCATCTGTCACAACATGCACCGATTTCATATAGAAGATGTAGGTTGCCTAGATTCCTATTCATCTTTTTTTCTTTGCATCATTGAACCTCCATGCATATATGTATATATATATATATATATATATATATATATATATATATATATGATTCTAAGAATTTATTAAAAAAACCAAAAACAAATAGTAGAAAAATGAAAAATATTGAGACATTTTCCATTGGGGACATCATAATCAACACATGTGCATATTTGATCATATGTACAAATAAATTTACCTATGTGGATGCCATACCCATAGTTTTCATGATCTTGATTGACTATATATATATATATATATATATATATATTTCCATAGGGGCATGGTACTCACATCAATTTATTTAAGATCTTTATTGACACATCTTATATTTGGAGTATATCACACCCTTATGTCTTACAAGTTTACATTGATTATGCAGATCTTATTATTTGATATACCTTGACATTTGATAGTTTCACACTTGCGACCTTCATTGAAATATCTTACTTGAGTATTTACATGCATCTGGGGGCACATACTTCCCCCACACATACATATGCATCCCCATCAAAGGATCTCTACATTTCCTACCATACTATGCATGCTTATAATTATATTACATTGACATTATATTAAGATTTAGAAAAATAGTACAAATGTGTCTTGCACTATCACATCGATGGGCATTTATGCCTTATACACTTTTTACATATTTATATATTATGATTATCATACTTGATACATACATGACTCATACAATGCCCAACAAGGGGCAAACCTATATTTTAAAATAACAAAAACCTTATAAATATATAAAATTCTAAACATGTTATTTTAATACATGATTAACATCTGCCTATACTATAGGATTCCATATGCATGTTTTATGCACATGCTTCTGATGGTATTTTATTTGAGTGAGTTCTTTGTAGGTGTATAAGACCTACATGATCATGGACCATCCAAATTCTTCTCGGCCTTTATTTGCCTACACCATATGGGGCATATTCAATAGTGACATACCTAGCCTTGGGAGCATTACCATACAAATGATTATCATGATGATTTTTTTCATTTTTATAACATTATAATTCTATGAAACCTTTTTCTTTTTTTCTCTCTTAAGGAGATAATGGGATTTATTGTGGATCCATTATGATAATTTGATAATATCATCAAAATGGTGAAGTAATCCCTAGTAAATTTATTCGAGTTTACCTGATTCCCCTTTTTTTTAATTTTAATGGGGTGGGAATCATGTGAAGAATTGATATTTTTATTGGTCTAGGAGTGATGGGGCTAGAACTCACAATGTACTTATTGACAAGGAAGTACTCTAACCAATTCAACTACAATCCAAACTAGTGGCAGTTCTGGTTTGAGAGAAATAGGTGGATATTTTGGAATGAGAGGATTATGGCGCAACAAGTATGGTAGAAAGTCGTAGGGATGATTCAAGAGACTGTACAGGCCAAGAGTGAGGTTTGTCTCCCTTTATCCAAATAGGATACTGAGGTGGTGGCGCACCTAAGATTCCAGTGATTTGCAGGTAATTTGGCTTGTGTTAGGAGAGGTCAACAGGGCAAAGAGAAGATTCATAGGGACGGTCAGTGGCAGTACCCTCCCAATGGGTTTCTTAAGATCAATACACACGGCTCTTCCAGGGGCAATCTCAGCCTTGTAGGTACTGGTGGGATAGGCAGAGACTCTAAAGGTATGGTAATTTTTCTCTTTGCAATCCATGAGGGGACGCAAACCAACAACATGATGGAAGGCCAAGCTATTCTCTATGCTCTTGAGAAGGCTCAGGCATTGGGTTGGAGTACGATCATTTGCGAATCGGATTCTCAAGTCGTGATCAACCTGCTTGTTAAGAGGAAAGCGTTGGATGTCAATTGGTAATTTGTTGGGATTGTGCAGTAGATTTTGAGGATTAGCTCACTCATTGATATAATTATGTTTGTTCATATTCCCCGTGAATGGAATAGAGCAGTGGATTGTTTGGCAAAATGGGCGTTCAAGCATTTAGATGGTGGTAATTTTGAGGATCGAGAGTCTCTCTCCCTGGAGCTTTGCTTTAATTTGGAACATATTTTGGAGGAAGATAGGAAGGCTCATATCAACATATAGGTGGGTTCGTCCTTAGTGTTTTTGCGCCTGTTGTTTTCCTTTGGGGATTTCGGTCCCCCGTTCTTCTTGTAATGCTCTTGTTCTTTTATTAATATATTTTTACCCTTTTTATTAAAAAAAATTCATATAAAATAAAATAAACTCATAAACTTCAAACATGGTCTATGATGACATATAAAGATATTAAACAAATAATAAAATATAAATTAATAACTAACTTATACTAAAAATGACACATAAAACTATCTAACAAATTAACTAAAAGACAAATAAACTCCATAAAATAAGTAAAAAACAAACTCTTAATAAATTAGCAAATTAAAATATAGACTTTTTATGCTATTGACAACACGCTATAATATGCACAATTGAAAAAACAAACTAATTAATGACACATATTCAACATCATGACTTCATTTCTCATGTGCATGGAAATGATGTGTGGCACAAAAAATCTTCACCAAATAATATATAAGCACCAAAATAACTTAAATTTATAATATTTTCCTAATGTCACACTTTGACAAAAAAAAACCACAGATTTGGATGACAAGAGTGCAACATGGATGGTGCATGAGTAAATGATTGTAGAAATTTATATAATCCAGGAGTGTGATGCTTGAATCTTCAACTCGTTGAGATAGTCTACAAATTTGTCAGAGGCATAATGAGGGAAATAAATGTCTATATTGCATACAATGATGTAATAACCAGACACATTATCTTCAATCAGAGTAAACATCAATGTACTTGAAAAATATCCAACATACAATGCTTACATATCATTTCTCTTATCACTTGAAGCAACTATATAATGATTGTGTTGCCCATTTTACTTTTAGAAACCCACTCTGATACTAAATTTTTAAAATTTGAGAGTACAGAGCTTGGGGCAACCTTCCTATGGGTGGCTCACATTACAGTTGGCCTCGTCACTATTCCTAGGCTTTTATCTTTTTACAGCAGCATCACTCTCCCCTTTCAGTTTAGCAAGGTGGCTGGAGATCTTCGCTTGTAGATCATCATTTTCAATGGAGCTCTTCACCTCAACCACCTCTACATGGTCGAGAGTGGGGCTCTCCACCTCTGGTTGTCAGGGACTTGAGGAATTTTTAATCTGGTAGCTCCCACGATGGCTATCTCCAAAGATTTAATAAAAAAATTCATGGTTTAATTTATCCATTTTGCCCTCGCATGCTATTGAAGAGAAATATAATGTTGAACATGATGATACTTATACTAGATAGGACCTTGTGGATGATGGAAAAGACCTTTTTGACTATAGATAAGGTCCCCCTGATAATGCCCAGTCTTCAACTAGTTTATTTTCTACTATTGCTTAATTTGCCCTTTTTTGATGTATTAAATCTTTCTCTAGGCTTGGCCTAGTTTGTTCATTGGTGTTGTGACCTTGGGACTTTTTAACTTCTAAGTTTGGCCTCGTGTAGCGTTGTTGGCATGTCCTTTGTCACCTTTGTTTTTGAATAATCATGTATATGTTTTATTTATAATAAATTTATAAGCTCTATTTCATGAAAAATCTAAGAATACACATAATACTCTGTTCACTTAATTATTTAATAAACGTTATATATATATGAAAAAAGGGTCTCCTAAGAATGAAGAGTCATATTATATCTCTTATAACAACTCAACAATTTTAAGTGGGTTGTTCCAACAACCTACCTCAATATAGCTAAATATATTTAATATACACACATTTAATATGATGCACTAACTATAGAATATATAACATGAGAATACTCCATGATATTTGGGACATACTAGTTGTTCCCAACTTACTTATCCTTAAGAATAATTTTACCCTTTTGAATTATACTTTATTGTTTTAATTTATTTTGGATTTAGCTATTTAAACAAGATGCAACTTTTTAATATTCAAATTGTATAAGATATAGCATAAAATAAACATATTTGAATGTTAAAAGATGAATTATTACACTTATTATTTATAGAAATGACCAAGAGGATAGGGTAGTTAGCTTTTTTAGGTATTATTCTAGTCTTTGTCAATGTGTAGTCATCCAAAATGCCTTGAAATGTATATGTGATTGCTTGGTTCAAGAAGTTCACTGTCAAAATCTACCTAAGCAGATCCGATAATGCTCCTAATCTTGTGGTTATTGAATATGCCCGACATGTTGTATTTGTCTTTTATGTTATTTTTGATCTTTTTCAACACGAAATGTTGCACCTAAATAGTATGATTTTTCCTATACAATTTTAGAGGATTGATTATGTGCACAAATCTATATTCATCTTCCTTCACTTTAAAAGCCTAGTTCCACTTTTGATGCTTGCTTCGCCAATAAAAATAGGTTGCACAAAATAAGAAAGAAGGCTAGGAAGAGTAAAATGAATATAAATAGAAAGCTTGTATACAAAAACTATTGATCTATTTTAGGTGGGTTCATTCCTTCCCATAAACAATGAGGAAAGAAGATGTTCAGAAAATAGACAAGCACTGCCCTATACAAACAACGTGAAAAAAAAGTGGAAGGAAATGCATGGGAAGATAAGAGTAGTGGAAACAATGAAAGATTTTTAAAATAGACAAACACGGACAAGTTAAAAAGTACATTTCTCAAAATCAATGAAATAGACCATGATTTTCAAACTGTCAACCATTTCTAAAAATGCAAAATTTCATAGTTGTTGCCCATTTTAAAGTATAAATTAATGGTCAACAATATTCTTAAAACTATCTGCCAATAATTTTAATATTAAAACTGTTGGCCAATAATTTTATAAGTGTCGGTGTTGGGCACTGACCTAAAAAATAATTTTTATGTATCCATAAAACAATTAGGATAGTCCCACTGATTAACTATTCTAGCCGGATGATTAAATTTGGCAGTCCACATTACCTGTCATGTAATTCTTTTGATGAGAGTTATTTATTCAAGATCGCCATTCAAATATTAGTATAATGTTGATATATTTATAATATAAGAAATAAATATTATATATTATATATATTTATTATAACTTTTTGTAATTTTTTATAGGGTTTAATTTTATTTTTTTAATTTAATATGGTTTCTTAAAAAACATTATGTTTTACAAATGATTATTAAATATAATTTTATAATAATATTTATTCATTCATAAAGTAAAAGAAACCAACAATTAATATTTAATTTATGTAAGAAAAATTTGATTATATATTTCTATGTTTCTATAATGATTTTTTTTTATAAACTACCTTTTTATAAAGAAACCATCAATTAATATTTAAGTGATGTTTTAGAATCCACTGAAATTTTTATAATCATATACTTGCTTGATTCCATTGCCCCCTGCCATTCATCCAAACATGCTCGACAAAACGTTCACATCAAACAACATTTTCATAATACTTTGAGTTTCACGTTGTTCCATGGATTTAATCTTCCCTCCCAATATAATACAGGGGCTTAAGTACCTCCTTTTTTCAAACATGGGATAACATTATTTTTAAAATGTTTTATCAGAAATTTAATGAAATATATGTTAATTATCTTTAAAAAATATACCATATTTTGATGAAATTGATGTAAAATCAAAATAAAATAAAATTTATTTTACTATTTGTAAGAATATATTTTAAAAATTTGTTTTTTTTTTTAATATTAAAAGTAATATATATATATATATATATATATATATATATATATATATATATATATATATATATATATATATAGGGTTGAGTAATGAAAACAAGTTTAAGTGTAATAAATGAAAGAAAAAATGAATCAATGAATTGGTAAAGAGGTCAAAAATGATCACATCTTGGTTTTTCTATAGATTTGAGTTTGAACTCTTACAAAATTAAATATACTTGACATGCTCCTCAATTTTTAGACTTTCACATTGATTTGAGACAAACGTGTGCCTATACAAGCTTGCGCTATTAAGTCAAGTCAAAAAAATCCTGGCCACTTCAGTTATATTCCGGTGTGATCAAGTGTGTCTTTGTAGGGTTTAATAATCAAATTTTTTTAATGTTTATGTGTTGTAATTGTATATTCACTTCTTATATATGCGGGGTACAATTTTGTATGGATGAATCTTCATTTTGACTTAGCTTGCACACTCCAAAATAAAACGTAAATAATGGAGTCAAGAAACTGCTAAAGTAATGTTAGAAATTATGCATCATGCATACTCATAATTAGACCTATACATTGTTATGTGGTGTGTGAATGGAATAACTCTAGAAAGGGTTTCAAACTCCTCTTCTCTATAAGTGACTAATGTAACTACTATAGTCTAAATACCCTCCTTTCGCACAAGGAGATTTGTCAAAAGACTAAAATAGTTAAGTGTTGCAAGTGTGTAACATTTGAATCCCTGAAACTATAACCACTTTTTTATTATGGATATACTTCAATCATCTATGTAAAAAATATGGGATTTCATGTCTTATGTATCCCTTGAATGTCCTAATAATGTGTCAGACACACTACTATTAGGAAAAAATAAGAACCAAGTAGTGATAGTTGTAGGCCTTACCATAAGTAGTGACATAATGACCCCAAGAAAATTTTTACATTTCCTACTAAATCCATTTATTATATCCATTGTACTAATGAAGTCTCTATGTGTGTATCCAAGACTAGTAAGTAATGTCATAGTGCATATGTTTTCACTTCATTGGTTGTCCACCATAACACTATGTATGAGATGTGAGTCAACAAAATCAAGTAAAATAACTCTATGCAAAGTCAAATATAGTACAGTATATTACAGCCTACAGTCGTAGATATTACTTGTTATTTTATGTCAGAGAATAATTCATTTTGGGCTTTCGAGATTTAAATGCAAATGATGACGTGGTGTATGGCTGTTGATTTTTTTTTCCAAAGGGGACCCCTCAACCTACAGGTTGTACTGTGTGACAATACAAGCAAGCAGCAAAGGATAATTAGAGTATGCCATTTTTAAAGTAATATACAAACACCGACCTCTCAGACTGTCGACCATTTTTAAAGTAATATACAAACACCGACCTGACAAACACCATCTTAAAGTATACGTAATGGAGATTTGATTTGATTTAAAGTATAAATTAATGGAGCTTAAAATTGTCGCCCATTTATTTCATACTTTAACCGAGTGACTAAATTTTAGAGTCCATCTTATATGTTATGCAAAAAAATTTAATGATTGTTATTTGTTCAAGATTACCCTTCAAATTAATGTTAATATAATTAATAATATAATAAATATTAAAGATGGTATATTTTTAACTTGATTAAATTCATATTTTATATTTAATATAATTTTCTAGAAAATTATTATATTTTACAATTAAAAATGTAAATATAGTTAAATGATTATAAAATTTCTTTTTGCAATAATATTTGTTCATTCATAAATATGATGAGGGAAACTATCAATTAACATTTAGTTTTTGTGATTATTTTTTTTTTAATTTCAAAAACGTCTATATATTAATATAAAATACTATATGGTACAATGTTAATCACACAAAAAAATTAGTAGAAAAAGTCACACTCCATGAGTAAGTCCACATCGAGAATTACAAGAAATCTCTAAAAAAAAATCATAAAAAGTGGTCACAAAGTAACCACACTGAAAAAAGTTACATCACATCACATCTTAGCAAAGAAAAGAAATCAAAGTACAAATATCATTAAGGAGAACACTTACGTAGCAGAGGCAAAGATGGACATCGGGGGACGTGGAGGAGACAACAAACTTGAAGGCTTATCACCCTATCCTCCCATCACTGGAGGATCTCCATCAGCAAGTAAGGGCTCCCAATCAGAGTTTTGATACTCATCCAAGGTCTCAGTTTGATTTCTTTCAGGGGAAATAGCCAAAGCCAAATGTGGGAATTTTCCTTGGGGAGGTAGACCCTAACCTTTATTTGCACCATCCTGGGACGGGGGAGGAGATCCCCAGCTCTTACCATCATTGCTAAAGTAGAAGGAACCACTCTGACCACCATGACGAGGAGAAAGCTAGCGAGGTGGTCACTGACATGGAGAATAGCCCCTGCATTCAGTTCTAGATTGTTGTTGCCTTGGCCCACATCCCCATCTCTGAGGGGGTGAAGGATTTCACAGGGGATCAGGTGATTCTCGGTTGACTGTACATAGGGCTTTCCCCCAGTGATCAAACAAACACTAAATGTGGTGGGGCTCTAGATGGACCTTGTTTATTTAGATTTGAATCTGAAGAGTGACATTAGAGAGAACAATAATTTTGTTAGAAATAGAAAAATTACATTCCAGCGCTTCATGATTAAAGCAAGCATAGTTCTCAGCTTTCCAAATTTGAAACATAATGTCAGATGGAAAGATTTGCCAAAAGAGATTATATTTAGTAGGCAGCATAGCTGAGTCCCCCAAGAGAGCCATATTGCACATGAAGAATTATGGGTGAAAAGGATGGAAAAGGGAATGGATCCAATGCCACGCAGACTGAGCATGGGGACAAAACTAAAAGAGATGTTTAATTATTTTTGGTTGATGGTAGGATAGGCAGCTAGTGTTAGGAAAACCCATATTCTTGAGTCGATCACCCACTGGCAAACCCTGGTAGAGAAGGCACCATAAAAAATAAGTTTTTTTGGGCTTAATAGAAGCAACCCATATTGTGTTGAAATGCCTAGCCTAGATCCCTTCACAGGGATGAATATTCTACCTAATATTCAACATATCATTTGGCACATGTTATGGGGCCAATAATTGATAACCCAATGAAGGAGTGTATTGAGTGAAAAGGGTGGTTGTCGGCCAATGCCAATCCCTGTACCAAGGAATAAGAGAATTAGCACCAATTTTATGTAAATATTCATCAGGTATGGAACCTTGAATTTCTACAATAACCTCTGCATCTGAATTTATTAGGTGGTATTTGTTTTGAAGTTGTTGCCAAGTGACCCATTCTCTATTGTCTTTACAAAAGAGGTCACTAATAACCTTTACACCTTTTCTGAAAAGGCATAACCATTTAACCCAAGGGACCAGGGCAAAGGGAACATTGTGAAAGTTAAGACAAGGTGACCACGAAAGGCACAAGTCTGTGGAAGCCCTTGTGTCCTTTAGAATTGGCCAAAAGAAATTTTTTAAAAAAAAAATCTAATTTGTTGTAGGTAGCATTTGAAGGGGCCCAACAGGGGGAATAGTAAAAATGCATGGTGGCCAAAAATTTAACGTAGATTTAAAACTTACCAGCCAAAGAGAGAGGCTTAGTTATCCAAAAACAAATTTTTTTTCTACTCTCTACACCACATATGACTATAAGTTAGAGGGAGAGGCCCAAAAGGCAAAAGGAATGCCCAGGAACTTGAACTGCACCTTCGATAAAATCCACTACCATTGAAATTCTTCAATCCAAGGAGGTTTAGGGTCTAGAGAGTATCTGTGACATTGAATCTTCCTCCATTGAATGGAATATATTAAGGCCAAACAAAATATATGTGAACATTCCATGGCATTTTAAATGGATTGTTCCTCTTCTTGGAGAGTGAGAAAGGAGTCATACCCAAAATGGTCGTTTACAATTTGTCGATCAAACTAAGAGAGAGAAATGCCTTTCACCAAACCCCAGACAGAATAATTAGCTAGAAGATAGCTAAAACCTTATACTATAATAACATATAGGGAAGGGACCAAAGGGTAGCCTTTCCTTATGGAGCAATACAACTCAAACCAAGAAGAATGGGTGCCATTAATGGTAATATAAGCCCTTATATCCTAAAAAAGTATATTAGTAGTTTGAACAAACTTTGGACCAAACCCCAACGCTTGAAGCATTTCCAAAATGAAGGGGCACTTAATGCAATCATAAGCCTTTTCAAAGTCAATCTTAACACTAAGGGCCTTTTGATTAAAAAAGATAGCCTAATCCATACCTTCCCAGATAGTGATGACATTATCCAAGATGAATCTATTTTGAATGAATCTTGTTTGTTCACTCTGAACAATAAGAGGGAGAATGTGTCTTACCCTAAGAGCTAGAGCTTTGGAAATAATCTTATAGGAGACATTGAGCAATGTAATAGGTCTCTATTTTTTATAATTTCAAGATCACCAACCTTGGGGATGAATTTATTATTACCTTGATTGATAAGGGTTCCCAAGGAATTGGTTAGAACTGCTTTAGTGGAAACTCAATGTAGATCAGGGTAAAGAGTTTTCCATAAAGTTTGAAAAAACTCACATAGGAAACCATCAATTCCTAGGGCTTTATCCACATCCATTTGTTTAACAGCCTCATGAAGGTCGTTAAGGGATAAAGGCCCATCATAAGAAATTCCTTAAGAATTGGAAACTTTATAGGGCACTACTTGAATACATTGGAGGGGAGTCCCTTCCCTTTCTGGCGAAGAAGCCTGCAACAATAAAACACTATGATAATGATGCACAAAGGCTTGTAAGATGTTTGAAATTTTGGTAAGTTAGGTGTTTTCTTCCTTGACAAATTTAATTATATTAACAGTTCTTCGAGAGTGTAGGAGAGCAAAGAAGTCCTTGGTTACTCTATCACCAATTTTGATTCAGTGCGTACAAGCTCTAAGTTGAGCTCCTCTAGATTTATGTGTTTCCTAAATTTGGAATTTGTGCCCCCACTATGCCACTTGAGTTTGAGTTGAACATTAAAAGGTGCATGTTCTAGCTCCTATGAGGCACTAATGAACTCACAGTTTGTAGTATTGAGCAAACACATTCTAAATATAGTTGCTTGATTGCCATAGATCCAAATAAATGTGGAAGTGTGAGCTGATGACCAACACTAAATCCAACCAGTATCTCCTTCTAGTCAAATTAATGCATGGATGTAGGCTTGATTTGAGGATAAGTCCATTAAAAATTAAATCAAATGGGGTGATGATCTAAGAGAAAAGTATCAAGAATGACAGAGACATCCCTACCCTTGATTAGAGCAAAATAAAAAAGATCTTATTCAACAAGAAAATCTCTATTGAGATGCTAAAGCACCTTGTCATCCCCTTGGTAGAACTAAGACCAGGTGAATCTCAAGGAGTCTGAGTCCTTCCTCCAGTGCTGATTAGTATTAAAAAAATCATGTTTTTTGTGCATGTAGAATCATGCCTCCCAATCTCCTTCACACCATCACATCGTAAGGTACCCTTCATTATCCTTAGTCGACTCCACTATATTAAAGTCACCAAAAAGGATCCATGGGCATCCAAGAGAGAGTTGACCAACCATTTCCACATGACCACCCACTTCATAACATCATTGGAGGTGTATAAATTAGCTAGCCCAATAATGCAATTGTTGAAATAAAAAAGGGTCCACACCACCTGATGGGTGGGGTTTGAACCCCAAGAAATAATGTTCTATGCTAGCTCTAGAGCCAAAAGAGTGATGGCCCCACCATGCCCAACGTCATGCCCAGTGTCCTAAAAAATGGCCCCAAACCAAATGATCCATGTTATATGCTATAGTAGGAAGCCATAAATCTTGACTTCTTGCAAATAAAGAATTTTCATGTTACTAAAAAATTGGCAACTGTTCTTGACCGCATACTTACATGCTGGATTGGTAAGACCTATAACATTTGAAGAGTATACAATCAGTGGATAGGATCAAGGTGCATGTTGTTCTCCTTAGAGAGACTTCCCAATGTGTCAAACTTATTATACATAAGGTTATTGGGCATGTAATAATTTATTCTAAATGGTTGCCACTTATGTGCCATATATTCCTCCTTTTTAGGGGATGGAGATGGGTTACGAGAATGTCGTAAAATAGATTTTTTGGTCTAGAGTGATCAGGATCTTGTCTTCTTTAGCGGCACTCACCTTAGGAGAGGGTTGTGACTAGGAGATTGAAGGTGGTGTCTCCACCATTGAGGCCACTGCATGCAACGTACACACAATAGGCATGGATACTTTGGTGGGTAAGGAAGCCTTTGCTAGTCGAGGTTGATGCAACATTGTTACTAATAGATTAGAATGACAAATTTTGTGGCTTGTCTCCACTTTTGGAAGAATTATTATTAATTTTTTTATTGGTGATGGTAGTCCAATCGTTAGCATTGCCATTCTAAGCTTTGGCATTATATCTACCTTTTCCTGAGGAGTAGGGGGTTTGTGAACCATCAAAAGGTGTTCTCAGATCATGTTGTCTGAGGATTGGCACCAAAATAAAGTGTTTGGTAAGTTGATATACAAAACATGCTAATAAAATGGTTAGACCCAATTTGTATATCAATAGAATCTTTTAAATCATGGAACAAATCAACTTCTACACAAGCCCTCTTATGAGGACGAGCAATAGAAAATTTATTCTGCTCATGGTAGATGAAGTGTGATATGGGTTTTATGAGATGGTCAATAAAATCCTAGAGGGGGAGCGACAGGTTAGGTAATTCTACCCATATAGGGACTTTTAGTTTTTTGTGCTTGAAGAATTGAAAGTCTTGAGTCCAGTGAGATAATATGACCAAAGAGTTACAGATGAACCAAGGTACATGGTTAATAATAGCTTTGCAGTGTTCTAGGTTAGAAAAGTGAAACAAAAAAAAGCCCTTTATAAGGTTCAAGTTTCACATCGTTGCCTTCCTAGTGTTTGTGAACCGCTTTAGAAGGATTTTTAGGGGGGACTCGATCGATAAAATAAGTAATTAAAGTAAAATTTTCAAATAAATGACAAACTTTGCCAAATTTGAGCACATCCAAAATAACATTAGGTAATGGAGAATCAAAGTCATCAGTATTACCTCATAGAAGACCTTTAGAATGAATTTCCTCGCTTGTTTTGGGTTCATGGTTGTGCTCGCTCACTCCAACTTTATATGCATCTACAGATGCAGAGATGGAGGTAATGATAATTAAATAAAGGGTACCCCATATATACACATAATATTTTCAAACTTTTATTGATTACTGACACTTTGTATCTTGCAGGAACCTGTCAAGTCTCAATCTTTCTGAGTGCATGCCTTAAGGGGTACATCGAGAAAAGTTTGGGTAGACCATCGGTGCTTCGTAGGATTGTTTTCCCTTTTTCCACTTGCCATCTACACACTTGTCTCCTAAAACCATTAACCCCAAGCTTATTATTCTTAGTCCTACCTATTCAATTCTTTTCCTCTTTCCATCCCTCCTTTAATTGCATTAACTCCCTTTTGGTCAGTCAGTTGTATTAGGTCAACTGGGTTGACCCAATACAATGTAGGGGTATTTTTCACTTTCTTAGCTTTTTATCTTTTCGACTAACCTATCTCAAACCTAGGGAATTATCCTCAAAAACACACTAGGTCAACCCTGTACAACTAACATTTCTAAGAATATTTAGGGCAAAATTCAACTATATATAACAAGTTCATTTCCCACCATTTCATAAGAGAATAATTAAGAGCAAAGAAGTGAAAACAAACATCTACTTATTGACCATTCTACTCAAGGAATAAAGCTTAGGGTTCCATACTTTCTTTGGAGATATGGATCTTGTCTTCTAGAGAAGTCTTTTAGATGTTTAGATAGGTTGTGTAGCGTAGAGCTGATTTATCTTGGTTATCCTTACATACCACAACAATCTCATGTGAAGCACCTTGGCCAAGGGAGAGATTGAGGCTCGGTGGGTTCATCTTCATAGGTAAGTATTCCTAACATTATTTCTCCTTTGGAAGAGTAGATAGATAATGCATTCGTATTCTTCTCCCATGTATTAGGATTTTGTATACATTAACATGAGTATGTGTCTTCTAATACATGTTTAGTTTAGTTTATTTTATTGTTTCTAACCCCCCACTTTGTGCCACAGCTTTGGTGTGTACTAGATTATATTTACTTTCTTGTTATTAGAATAAGTGAATGCTTTAAACATTAGAAATCCATTAGGGTTATTGTGTGATTGTGTTAGATTGAAAGATTTGGAACCCTTCCTAACATGATATTTTATGAAAAGTGATCACCTAATAGGGTCTAGCGGATCCCCATATTGGTCATGCTCTCTCTTAACAAGTGTATCCCTAATCAGAAGTGTAGGTATGCTCTATCTTCTCTGAGATAAGATTAATTTATAGACATGGTGCATTTCTGATTGCATACATTCTTGTGAACCCAACATGAAACTAACCCTTATAGGATTTCTTTCACTTATTTCATTTTTTTATCATCATTTCTATCATATATTTTGACATACTAGATCGACTATGTCAACCTAGATATTTCTCTCTATGTGCAGGTTTCTAGGAACAAGCATCTAGATCAACCTAGTCAATTTAGTATAGGTTTCCATATTTTTAGACACCTAATTCAACCTACTAGGTTGACTCAATTGACCCCTTATAGTTTCACAACTTTGTAGTAGGTTCCTGTATAGCTTGATCGATCTTGTCGACCTAGTTTGTAAGTTTTACCAACATACTTCAAGGTTCTTCATCAATAATCTTCCTTCATTGCATCTTTGATCCACCAAGGTTTCTTTCTACCTCTCTATTTATTTATTTTCTATCTTTCCTTTTATAGTTGGTAGTCTTTAAAACTACCCTTACATAGTCAACAGGATCGACCCTACCAACCTAGTTTTGTGTCCTATGTGTTATCTGAAATAACTAGATCGACCTTGTCGACCTAGTTCATTTTTAGATTTTGATTCCATAGTACAATTTGAACCCTATCAACCTTTTTCTATATTTTATGTATATATTTTCAATACTATACCTTGTTTCAAGTTGGAATTAACCTTATATCTGTTAGTAATTAGTTCAAACCTTTCTTTTTCTATTACTTGCATGCTTAGAATAGCTCACATAGTTTAATTAGGAGATTTTTAATTAATCACTTAGTTTCACTATTTTTATTTTATGCACACATGGTAAGATCACAAAAACATAAATAATCACTTTAACATTTTGTCTACCCAAGGCCAACCTACTTGGATTTCATCACCAAAGGGGAAGTTGACTTGATGCTCTAGTCAAGTATAAAGCATGGTTAATGGTATATTCTGGCTAAGCACATGATATCCTTATCACTACAGTGTTTGAAGTGAGGGGGTAGGACCCAATACCAATCCTGTATCATTGCCACTACATTCCCTTTCAGCCCAAACTACATGAAACCATCCTTTGATTGATATCTAGTTCCTTACTTATAGCTAACTTCCAATCACATTAAGAATCATATTTTAATAATTTAATAAACATTTAGGTTGACCAATTAGTTAGATCTCTAATTATCAAGTTGATTATTTTCTATTTTCCCAATTGTGTTCATAAAATATTACATTAGCCAAGGTTAGTGCAAGATTTTGTTTTGTATGCTTCAATTGGATTGGTCAACGTTAATCCATTTGACTATCTATTTCCTTTTAGTACCTATTACTTTTAATTACTTGAAAAATTATCTTGTTTCATTTTCACAATCTATTTTAAGATTTTTTAATTCCTTTTTTGCTTTATTAGATCAACCTAATAGCTTTTTTGCCTTCTGTACACTATACTGGATCGACCCAGTTGACCTTGTATAGTTTTACAGTTTCTATTTTTGTGCTAGGTCAACCTAGTCAACCCTGTACTATTTCAATCACCTGTTTGTTCTTTGATTACTCATCTCTCTTCTTTTCCATTCATTGTGAACTTTTTATTGGATAATGACACTGAGTTACAGTCAACAGACATGATGAACTTTACCAATCCTAATAGGGTCTCCCATAGATAGAGTAGGGTTTCTCTTTTGGATACTAGCAATGTTCATATTAACACTCACACAATAAACTATGGGACCCCTCCTAATACCTCTTCACAACATAATCACATTTTATCATTAGAAGACCAACCTAAGTTAGAGTATACTCCTAAAATGCTTTTTTTTTTAATCTCTGAATTTCCTCAACATAGAGGAAAGGATCTTTTTACCATTTATAACGTCATGATGAGTGGTCAAACCGAAGAGCCTCATTCACTTAATCCTACATTATCAATGGGATTTTGAGGTACCACTTTATTTGGTTCTCAACCTCTTCCATCAACTTTTAATTCTTCTTATACCATGACATCTTCTTCTTTAACCCCTTCTACCTACATGCCTAGTATATCAACTAACATGGTAGGTTCTACATCAAGTGGGCCTCTACTAAGATCCACTATCCTTAATCCTTCCACTAGTTAATTGTTTTCTACTCAAGGCAATCATGCTTCTAGTTCTTCTTCCTCTCAACCATTCACTAGTCCATCTTTTGCTTCACAAGTAAATTTTGCCACTAGTACTATTGACCCAATTTTGACTTGTAGGTCAAAATTGGAAAACCCTATATGAAAAATTGACCTTGAGATATTTTAGATGTTAATATCATGTCATAGTGTGATCTCAAGTCTCTTTGATGTATTATGAATGCTATTATCTTTGGATAATTTGTTGTCTAGGTCCTTTTATTTGCTTTGAGACATTCTAAGAGGTCTGAGCAGGGTTTAAAGAGCATTTTCAAAGTGCCAGATCTTGCATGTGTAGCAGTTGTATAAGAAGCCAAAGTTTACATCTTTTGACTAAGTTTAACATGCAAAATTCCTTTGGAGGAGGGGTTACATACAAAACCCATGGCAAAAGTAAAAGTGTTAATTATTTCAGGAGATTCATTTCGAGCTTTTTGTTTAAAGTGTCGAGAATTGTTTCAGATATTTTGTCTATAATAATTTTCCCAAAAGGGTGATTTTACAGGAAATGGTCCACTTCAACCTTTCTGAAGGATGTTTTTTTTGGAAAATTTCCCAAATAATCTTCTCAAAGGCCACTTTCATGTCAAAAGGTCATCTTCAATTTTTTTGAAGGGCACTTCATTTTTCCCAAAGTGTGTTTTACATTTTTTCAAAGTGTACATTCCCTTCAGAGAATGGTCCTTTTCAAAATCTTTGAAGGCATTCTTCTTGAACTAAATAGTCCATTTTCAAAATCCAAAAGGTATTTTACAAAAACTCAAAGGGTATTTTCCTTTTGGAAGGGCATTTTACAAAAACTCGAAGGGACAATTTTTCTTTCAAAAGGTTCATTTGCAAGAACTCCGAAGGTATATTTCTAGAAAGTCGAAGGGCAATTTTCTCAAAAAAAGGGCAAAGGGACCATTTATAATTTTTTTGAAGGGTTATTTTCAAGAAACCCAAAGGGACATTTCCAAGATCTAAATGGACATTACAAAGTGACGGAGGGTCATTTACAAATTATCAAAGGATCATTTATTTTGGTCGAAGGGAAAAAGGAGAAGTCTGAAGGGATAAATATGAAATCCTAAAGTAATTCTTTCAAAAAAATTATCCGTAGAATATTGTTCAAGAAAATTATCCAAGGAAAATATCCTGAAGGAATTCATGACAGGTTCACAAACGTCAACTTCAGGGTCATGGGCTAGTCGTTAGAATTTAAAAGCTTGGTAGGAACCTGAGGGAAAATGTGAATTTGACAAATGGAAGAATACAAAGCATTTTATATAGAAAAATCAAGCAAAAATGAGGCAGGTTGATGGTTCGAGTCATTATTGGTAGCTGACCAAATCGAAGAGCTCCTATGAAATTGATGAACATAGGTGTTAGGAGGATGGTTGGTAGTTAAAAAGAGCATTATATAATTGTCATGATGAGTCTCATATCTATTGAGCCATGCTATGTGTCATTTTCTCCATTTTTAGTTTCAAACACTCATGGACGATTGATGATGGAAACAATTATCTATGCAAATTTAGAGGTTGTGTGCCACTTTTTGCCATTCTTATGACTAGTTTCAAACAAGTAGACCTCTTGACATGGAATAACTCACCCCACCTCTCTTCCACATGTAGTTTTAACTGATTCTCTAATATGGACACATGTCCAAGTGACCCTTGAACTCCCTTTGCTTGACCTCTCTCTCAAAGGCTATATATATGCATTCTTTCGGCTTATAGAAGGAGCCTCTACTCGGTATTGGGATAACTCTAGCCATATTTATAAATGAAAGACTCTTGAAGAAATAATACAAGTTATTTTTCCATTCACATGTTATACTATTGAGTATTGGTTTAAATCTTGTTGTTATTGTTTAGTGAGAGGTCATCTTTCCTAACATGTCATCTCCGATTTCCTACCAAATGTGTAGAAAGAGTGTTGTTGCAGGTCCTTATTAGCATTCTTTTCTTAGAGTATAGATGTTTTAGAAGTGGTCTATGACTGTATTCCTTCTTGGAATCAATTGTTACCCTCATAAAATTTTAAATGCCTTCTTGAATCTAACATGTGAAATACTGATGTGACAATGCACATGGAGTTGTGAGTTTTGTGTGAGAGAAACTTTATTAGTATTTAAGTAGCATATTTTCAGTCAAATAAGAGGAGATAAACATTGGTTCATCACATTCTTATTCTTAGTTACTTTTCTTAACCCTTTTCATACACAAATTTTTAATTTAATGAGAGAGCTTTAAAGGTGCATCAAAGGGATTTAGCCCCTTATCTAGAGATTCATCTCAATGAAATTATCACCCACAACAAGAGAGATGTTTCCATTATGCCACTTAGATGAGGAGAGCTGAACATCTCTTCAAGGGTGTGAATCCAAGTGACAACAATTTTTGGCATGCCTGAAGGGACTATTTGTCCAAGGAGTTGAATAATTCTTGGTGTGTTCTTCAACCCATCAGCCTTTTGGAGGTGTTTTAATCAACACCAATGGCAACTCTGAGTTGAATCACCTGGTCAAGAAGCCCTAGTACATCAAGAAATCATATTTGGTTTGTATAATCCCATTGTTGAGTAGTATGGACCTTATGTTCCTCCATATAGTTTTGATCAAGCTCATGTTGTTCATGGAGTCACCTCAAGCAGCTCTCCTAATTGTCCTTCTCATAGTCAATCCAAGAGTGCCAAGGAGATAATGTTGGGGTTTGAGAATCAAATTTTGGAGGTAAATAGGTTGAATCAGAAAAATAAATATCAACAAGAGCTAATGTACAAGGAAGAATGTTTGTTTAGGCAAGCTCAAGCAATCCATGAAGGAGAAACTAGTAATATGGAGGAGTCAACCCACATAAGGCAATCAACCTAGTATGCCTTTTTCCATCCCAAGACAAAATTCTCCCATACAAAATCAACCCCCCTCTTGTACACCAAATCCTTTCTATCAGATAGCACTTGCTCACCAAAATAAAGTGATCCAACCTTGTAACGAATCTAATGCATCTTCTCCTATACCAAAACTAACTACTCTTGTGTTAATCCTTTACGACTACTAATCTAACACCAAAGGATATTAGACCAGCCTTCTATGGAGACTAACTAGTTCAATTCCTTAGATTTTGAGCCCTCCTTTGAAGAAAGTCACCCAATTTCCTTTGAAAACCAACACATCCATCCTCAAAAAATGCCTTCTATGCATGTGCAAATTCTTCCTAGTCTCCCTCAACCTCCTCAATCCCCTCAACACGATGTCAAGATTCTAAATTGGAGAAATGTTTATCATGAACCAGTTCAAGACCTTGAGAAAGTGAATGAAGTTGTTGCCTATCATCAAGAGGAGAAATTTTTTGTCAAAGAATATGAAATTGAAGAGGAGATTTAACCTATACAAACCCCTCCTCACTTTCATTAAGAAGAGATTCCCAATCCTTAGATCATGAGCTGGAGTGAAATAGTGAAATCATGGGGCAAGAAAGAAGAGAAGAGTATTGTTCAAGAGTTTGAAACGCAAAATGAAACTAGTCCTTCTCAAGTACCTCCCACCCTTTCTCTTGAGGATTTTTGTACTCCATGGTATCCTTCATGTACTTCCCATCTCCATGGTGATTCCTATGAACTCCAACAAAGAATATTCCAATAAAATATAGCTAAATAAATTGAGGAATTAGAGGTAAAGATGAGGTTGCTTAGTCAAGGTGATATGGAAGGTTTAGACCTAAATGAAGATCCTATGCCTAAACACACCCCATCTACCTTTCATCATTAAAGTCCTCAAGTTAATTTTGATTTTGATGAAGTGTTGGTCAAGTGGAAGGAATAGAATCAAGTGATTTTGGCCCAAGGTTTGCCCCCTCTTTCTCATAATCTTTCAAAAAAAACCCTTACATTCCATTCCCCATCTAATTTTGAGAGTCCTTGTGTTGAATTCTATTACTTGGTTGATGAAGAATGTTTTCCTTGTGTTGAGGAACCTATATTGAGAAAGGAAAGTGAAGAAGAATATGTTCAATTCATGACAAATCAAGGAGACTTCATGAGTGTAGAGGAGGAGGAAATCACCAGAGCTACCCACCTTGGTGAACAGAAAGACAATTCACAAACTTTTGCCTCCATTCCTAATGAGGAGGAAATGATCATTGATTCTTTTCTTAATTTGTAAGATACTATGGATGGACTAAGAGAGGATCTTGATCAGACTTTGGATGACTTGTTTGAAGTAATTGGAGCAAGCTATACTCCTCTTCAAGGAAACTATTAGCTAGTTAAATATGGGGAAGGCAACATAGGTACACAAGAAAGTATACAAATGAAAAGTATTCTTTCAAATATTCCTATTCAAGAGGCTTATGCATGAGTTGATGACATTTTTGAAGTCATCAAAATGGGATATCATCTTATTAGTCAGTTGGAAGAAACACATTAGATCTTAAGAAAAGGAACAGGTTCTTATTGGCCTAAATTTTATAAAGAACACGGAACCAATCCTCTTAGAGATATGCCTACTAAATAAATGCAAGTTGAGAATGAGATGAAGAGTGGGAAGTATCATGGTGTATGTGAAAATGTTCAAGAGGAATATGTCTTCATTGGATATCTATTCAAATTTGATCTACTTGAGATCAAATCAGGTGAGGTGACAAGCAAGAGGTATGGGTCACCAAACTCCTACTTTAGCAAACCACTTGTTTGGCACCATAAGGTTTCTTGTCATAGAAGATACCTAAGGAGTTTCCCCTTTGATCAAAGAGGGGGAATATCATATTTGGTTATCTTTTCATAATTAGTTTTCTTTATACTATGTCTTATTTTCCCTAAGTGCTTATGCACATGTGTGTGTCTTGTGTGTTTGTTTTCTTAGTTCTGTCTATCCTTGTTTTCCTTTGTGTTGTTGAGGTAGTGGATAGTTATCTTGTGTTGATCAAATTTGAGTCAATGGCCAATGATTCCTTGTTTGAGTGTCCTTAGATGACTCCATGCCCAATGGACTAATAAGGCTATTGGTCTAGTCAGTATAACAGGCACACTACCCCTATGAGTCACCAATTTGTTGACCCAATTTTGAATTGCAAGTCAAAATTGGGAAACCATATATGAAAACATGGCCTTTAGATCTTTTAGGGTTAATATCATGTTATAGTGTGATCTCAGGTGTCTTCGATGTATTATGAATGCTATTAGCTTTGGACATTTTATTGTCTAGGTCCTTTTATTTGCTTAAGTCATTCTAAGAAGTTTAAGTAGGGTTTAAAGAGCATTTTTAAGGCACCAAATATTGCACACACAACAATTGCAGAAGTAGCCTAAATTTACATCATTTGGCTAAGTTTAGTATGTAGAATTCTTTCAGAGAAGGTGTTACATACAAAACCCATAGCAAAAGTACAAGTGTTAATTGTTTCGAGAGATTCTTTTTGGGCTTTTTGTTTAAAGTGTCAAGAATTGTTTTAGTCATTTTGTCCGAAACAATTTTCCCAAAAGGGCACTTCTAAAAGAAATAGTTCACTTCATCCTTTTCAAAAGATATTTTTTTCAAAAAATGTCCCACGTAATCTTCTTGAAGGCCACTTTCAAGTCGAAAGGTCATCTTCAGTTTTTCTTAAGGGCACTTCATTTTACCCGAAGGGTATTTTACATATTTTCAAAGGGTGTTTTCCCTTCATAGAATGTTCCTTTTAAAATCTCTGAAGGTATTCATCTTGAACTAAACGGTCCATTTTCAAATTTTGAAAGGTACTTTAGAAAAACCCAAAGGGTATTTTCCTTTCAGAAGGGCATTTTACAAAAACTCGAAGGGACAATTTTCCTTTTGGAAGGTTCATTTGCAAGAACTCTAAAGGTCTATTTCTAGAATTCTAAAGGGCACTTTTCTTGATAAAAGGGCAAAGGGACCTTTTACAATTTTTCCAAAGGGTTATTTGCAAGAATCCCAAAGGGACATTCCAAAGAACCAAATGGACATTACAAAGTGTCGGAGGGTCATTTACAAATTGCCGAAGGATCATTTATTTCAGTCGAAGGGCCAAATGGGAAACCCTGAAGGAATTCTTTCAGAGAAATTATCCATAGAAGATTATTTGAGAAATTTTTTTGAGGAAAATATCTTGAAGGAATTCATGATGGGTCCACAGACATCAACTTCAGGGTCATGGGCTAGCCTTTAGAATTTAAAATCTTGATGAGAACCTGAGGGAAAATGTAGAGGTGACAAATGGCAAAATCCCAAGCCTCTGGTGCAACTAAAACAAGTAAAAAATAGGTAGGTTGATGGTTTGAGTCATTGTTGGTAGTCAACCAAATCAAAGAGCTCCTATGAAATTGATGAACACAGGTGTCAAGAAGATGGTTGGTAGTTAGAAAGAACATCCTCTAACTATCATGATGAGTCTCATATCCATTGAGCCATGTTATGTGTCAATTTCCCCATTTTTAGTTTCAAATGCTCATGGTCGGTCTATGATGGAGGTAGTTACCCATACAAATTTTGGAGGTTTTTCACCACTTTTCACCATTCTTATGACTAGTTTCATATAAGTATACATCTTAACAAGGAATAACTCACCCCACCTCTCTTCAACATGAAATTTTAATTCATTCTCTCATATAGACACATGTCCAAGTGACCCTTGAACTCCCTTTGTTTGACCTCACTCTCAAAGGCTATATATATGCATTATTTTTTATTGTTGAAGGAACCTCTACTCGTTATTAGGAAAAATCTAGCCAGATTTGTACTTGAAATACTCTTGAAGAAATAATATAAGTAATTTTTCCACTCACATGTTGTATTATTGATTATTAGTTCAAATCATGTTGTTCTTGTTTAGTGAGAGATCATCTTTCCTAACATGTCATCTTCGATTACCTACCAAATGCGTAAAAAGAGTACTGTTATAGGTCCTTGTTAGTATTCTATTCCTAGTGTATATATGTTTTAGAAGTGGTCTATGGATGTATTCCTTCTTGAAATCATCTATTTCTCTCCTAAAATTTTGAATGCCTTCTTGAATCTAACATATGAAATGTTGATGTGACAATGCACAAGGAGTTATGAGTTTTGTGTGAGAGAAACTTTGTTAGTCTTTAAGTAGCATCTTTTCTATAAAATAGGAGGACATAAACATTGGTACATCACATTTTTGGTTTCTTAATTTTTTTCCTTAACCCTTTTCATACACAAATTGTTAAGTTAGAGAGATATCTTTAATGGTGCATCAAGGGGAGCTAGCCCCTTAACTAGAGATTCATCTCAGCGAAATTGTTACCCACATTAAGAGAGATGTTTCCATTGTGCCACTTGGATGAGGAGAGTTGAGCATATCCTGAAGGGTGTGAATCCAAGTGACAACAAGTACCTCACATTCTCATAATTCTTCTCAAACTCACATCAACACTAATAGTGGTACCCAAGCCACTAATACCAACACAAATAACAATTTTAATGCTTCTAATGTTAATCGAACACATCAAATTTTATTATAAACTCTCAATCAAATGAATACCTTTCAAGCACATAACACAAATCAAATTATGAGGATGCAAAACCACCTTCTTAATCTTCAATTCATCTGAAACCAATGGTTTAGGGCACACATAACCTGAATGTTCCCCCTACTCCTCTTTTATATTCTTAAGTAAATATCATTCATCAACCTCCTTTAGTCAATAAAACCATCAAGCATTTAAAAAATGAACCTCTTACTACTCAAATTGCGAACATTGATATAGAAGGTATAACACCTACAATTTCTTATAATGGATCAACTGATCCCACCCTTCACCTCAAAACATTTGGAAATCTTTACAAGGATTGGGTCAAATTAAAAACCTTTACCACTACCAAACTCCTAGCCAAAACCTTCATGGGTGATGCTTTCAATTGGTACAATCATCTTAGAGCTCATTCCATTTCTAGTTTGGAGGACTTAGTAAATGCTTTAGTGCGAGAATTCCAAACTAATGATCTTCTTGAAAACACTTTGGCCCATTTCATTAATTACAAACAACATGAGAATGAAATTTCACAAGCCTTTTTCAAGAGATGGAATACTTTGTCAAACAAATGTGAACATAACATGGCAGATGACAATCTTTTTTTATCTCTTTACAAATGCCCTCTTTCCTAAATTATAATATCATGTCTGCACTCTCTCTCTCTCTCTCTCCACATACCTTGTAGGAGGCTATTGACCAAGTAAAATGTCAAGATTTCCTAAAGCATCAATTTGAGCCACCCCAACCTTCCACGGGTCCTCATCTCTCACTCAAAAACAAAAACCATAATATCACTAATGAAAGTGTTACCGATTCTTCTAACACCATTCAAAATTTTCAAGCTATCATTCCTAATCCTTCTTTATAACCAACTCCTTCTAAACAATATACTAATCCTCATTTTTCTTCACCAAATAACATCAACATCCACAAGCCTCTATCCTTAGCTAAATTGCGTAAACATCTACCTTGGCCTCTTCTACGAGAGCTTGATCCTACTTGTCCTATGAAATCTTGGTATGATCCTAATAAGTTTTGTTGGTTTCACACTAGTTGGGGTCATTATCATGAGACCTATAGATAGCTTCATAATTTAGTTATGTATTTTATTCTTGGCCCTAATTTCAATCATGATTCCATTATTCATAAGTTTCAACAAGCCTATGAGATTGCTTTCAAGGACTATAAGTCACATGATAAAACTCAAGCCTTGAATCAAGCAAATGCTCATTAGGATATCCTTTACCTAATCATCAACCTGATCAAGATAAACAAGACAAGCCCACTCTTTCCATTAATAATGTTGAAATTCTTTTTGAACCAACTTTTGAAGAGAATGTGGTTAGCATGACTAATATGTGAAGGGTGGTGGCTTTCATTGTTTCCTAACCTATCTACACTCCTCCTTTATCTAAGGCATATCATGTTATCTAGGATTCTTCTCCAACTCATTTAAATGAGTTAGGGCAAGATTAACTTATTACTTTTGATGATTTAATTTATGATTCTTCCCTTGATAACACATCCCATACTATTTCTACCACTCTTCCATCATCTTCCAATATTAATAATAACCGAGCTTCTACTAACACTTCTTCTAATTCTCAAAATCAACTTGAACCAACCACTTCTTCATCTCCACATGATTTCCAACCTTGTTCTAAACATCCTTATTCTCATTCTTATCAACAAAAATTTTAATGTACTTTGGCTCCTCCTTTTGAGGACCTCCTTAACCATTACACACCTATATCTAACAAACTTCTTATGGGTTATGATGAATGGGATCCCATTATGTAAATCACTAATCTCCCATCCCAAATTCCATTTCTTGAGCTTATGAGGACTTCCCCATGTCATATAAACTGCCTCATGTAGTTATTATTCAATGTGAATGTCCCTCATCCTCCCCTAACAAGATGAGAGGTAGCTTTATCTGGTTTTGAAGATAGTATTTTAAAATAATGTGAAGACATGTCTATCAACATTGATGAAATTGTAGACACTTCTATTTCTTAAAAAATTTCCCATAGATTATATGATTCTTGATGAGATTCTGCTTCATGCAGATGATCTTCACTTATTTATAAACATCCAAATAGGTAATATCTAAGTCAAGCATGCATTAATTAATGAGGGTTCTGACATATGTGTCACTTATCTTGATTTCTTTAAGACTCTTAGATATTCCAAATTCAATCTTAAAGAAAAGCAAGCAGTGACTATTCAATACCTACAATCTGTGAATGGAATCTCATATTGCTATATTACTATCGGTTGAAAGTTGCATATGTTTCAATGCAGGTAATTCTCCAATACCCAATACATTCTATAGCTTCTCACAACTCTTAATTATAATAGTCTCCAGGAATCTCAATCCCATAACACTTAACTCAAGACTCTCACATCTAAGAATGGTAAGCTCCTCAACACCCACAAGACTTGGCAGCTCTCCCATATTTTATATAGTCATTTATGCCAAACTTTTTCACGTTAACATTCCCTAACAGTGTTTTCAAATTTTTTCAATGAATCACCTCAAGCTTATTGAGCTTCCCACATCCATCAATTTTAATCCTCTCGAGGAAACTTTGACATTAAAAAGTTGTTAATTCTTCCAGTCGAGGACAATGTTGAATAACTAATATTGCAAGCTTTGGAAATTTTGACAGTTTTACTGTTCTCAAATTATTACAACCATCCAACAAAAGACCATTCAGCTTCAAACATAAACTAATTGAAACGCTCTTCAGGTAGCTTAGGTGGAAAAAACATGGCAACTCTTAAAGCTATAGACATTTATGAATCTTCAATTCCTCTAGTTGAGGACAATGTTGGATGTTAAATATTACAATCTTTGGAACTTTAGACACTTCTACTATTTTCAAATTATTACAACCATCCAATAGAAGACCATTCAACTTCAAATAGTTAACAATTGAAACACTCTCTAGGCAGCTCAGATGGAAAAGACATGGCAACTCCTCAATCTGTTGACATACATGAATCTTCAACTTTACAATATTTATAAGATCACATATTCTTGATATACATTTCAAGTTTTCACAATCAATCAAGTGAAAACTACTATGTTTTTACCATATTTAAATCCAACATAGTCAGGTTTTCCATAAAAATAAGGTGGAGAGGTTCGGATAATGATATCCACTAGCTAATATCTCGGTTTCAGTAGGGGACCGTCCCTTGTTATTCAAATCCAATATTACTCTCAATTTGAAAAAAAGAGAGCATAGAAGAAGGGAACTCTTTTCTATTACTGGAGGCATATTCGAAACTTAACTTGTAATGCCCTTTAAACAAAATTATAAATATAAAACCATCAATTGATTTACAATTAAAAGTATAAGTATATTATTATAATTGATATAGATATAAAATTAGTTAAATTTACAGTTAAAAAGATGTAAGTATTTATAATTGAAATTACCCACACACACACACACACACACACACACATGTGTGTGTGTGTGTAAAGTTGATTAATAAAAATAAGTTTAAGTGTAATAAATGAAAGATAGAAGGAATCAATGAATTGGTAAAAAAATTTAACAAATGATCACACCTTGGTTTTTATATAGATTTGAGTTTGTATTCTTAAAATATTAACTATACTTGATGTATTCCTCAATTTTTAGACTTCCACATTGATTTGAGACAAACGTGTACCTATACAAGATTATCCTATTAAGCCAAGCCAAAAAAACCCTGGCCACTTTAGTCATATTCCTTTGTGATCAAGTGTCTTTGCAAGATTTCATAATCTAAATTTTTAATGTCTATGTGTTGTGTGTTCTTGATTGTGATTGTATATTCAATTCTTAGATGTGCAGGGTACAATGTGTTATATGGATGAATCTTCATTTTGACTTAGCTTGCACACTCCAAAATAAAACAAAAGTAATGGAGTCAAGAAACTGCTAAAGTAGTGTTAGATTTTATGCATCATGCATGCTTGTAATTAGACCTATACATTATTATGTGTTCTTTGAATGGAATATATCTAGTAATTGTTTCAATCTCTTCTTCCCTATAAGTGACTATTACAACTACTATAGTTAAATTACCCTCCTTTCATACAAGGAAATTTGTCAAAAGACTAAGATAGTTAAGTGTTGCAAGTGTGTAACATTTGAATCCCTGAAACTTTAACCAATTTTTTATTATGGATATACTTCAAGCATCGATGTAAAAAATATGGGATTTCATGTCTTATGTATCCCTTGGATGTCCTAATAATGTGTCAAGCACATTAGTATTGGGAAAAACTAAAAACCAAGTAGTGATAGTATTAGACCTTACCATAAGTAGTGACACAATGACCCAAAGAAGGTTTTTATGTTTTCCACTAAATCCATTTAATATGTCCATTATACTAATAAATTATCTATGTATATACCCAAGACTAGTAAGTAATGTCATGGTGCATATGTTTTCACTTCATAGGTTGTCTGCCATAACACTATGTATGGGATGTGAGTCAACAAAATCAAGTATAAATAAAGGCACATTTGTAGAACAATGGTCTAGGTTTTATTGGCATTATCCCTATGCATAGTGGGGATCAACAAATTCTAAGAGCCCTACACCTATGCCTATAATATGTTTATGTGTGTGTGCACTTCTTCAATCTTACATTCTAATACATGTTTTATACCTATTTTATCCAAACCCTAATTATGTTTGATTAACCATAATATGCCCTCAAAAAGGGTTAATATTATGTATTGGATAACCCCAACTACTCCTCATTGAATGGCTAATCATTGCCTACATTATAATACACTAAAAAGGGCTCAAATCACCTACAAGTCTCCTATTTACGGGTGTATGTACAAAATCATAGAAAATCTAGAACATAGTCTTGTCTTTTGATATTTGATACTTGGCACCATGCAAATTTGACCATATGTATTCTAATATTTGAAGATTTTAGATGTGTATATGAATTTTGAATAATTTTTCAAGAAAGTGCTAGGTATTTCAAGTGATTCTCAAGTGATATCCTTAGAGGTGATTTGTATATATAGGTGACCCTTCATTAATTTCCCACCATGACTAACCCATGAAACATGTGTAGGATGGCCTAATGGAGACTTCCAATTTTTAAAAATAGTCAGTGAGTGCCCCTAGACACTACCAATAGAGCGAGACCCTTATGATAAATAATATTGTATGGATATCCTAGAATTGAAAAATAAGGATCTAAGATATGGAGAATGTTTATTTGTGATTCTGAAGATGATCTTGTATAGACCAAGTTGATCTTGAATAAATATGTTTGATAGATATAGGTGGCCAAGATAGTATTATGGGTAGATTGATAGAGGGAATTTGTGTGCAAGATCAGATATATGTGTATTTTAAAACTATGTCAAATTATTTCAAATATTATATGTTTCTAAAGTGTCAAAGACCAAATTTAGGTGTCTACAATATGGCATTGTAAACTATAATTCTATTATCACAAATGACATTATTATTGATAATGGTTCTAGAGAAAACCCTATTTACATGTCATTATTGTCTCATCTAGGTTGTATTAAATATAATTTACTTCAAAAAATAAGGACATTGCATAGTTATGATGGCCATCAATACACACCCTTAGGTGGTATTACTCTTACACTCATAATTGCTCCTCAAACACATCTAGTTTGGTTCTATGTTATACCCGATATGGGATCCTAAAATTTATTTTTTGGACACCCTTGACTTAATAATATGAGATTGATACTTAAAAATTAGATAATTACATAAAAAATTTGTATAATAATAAAGTATAAACTATACGTGGCTAACCATATGAGAGACACCTCAAAGATTGCATGAACAAACAAATGACAATCCACAAAAGATGTATATTATTTAGTCTAAAGTGATCCCAACATATTTGACATCATCATCACCATGATATGAGGCACCTATTAAAATATTTTATGTAGATCATTATCCATTTCATAATCTTCCATACCTCTAGCTCGTTTAGTTTTACATTTGAGATATATGGAACCTAGCCATTCATTTCGTAACATTGACTTGAAACCAAGACTATTTATAGTATCATGATGTACTCATAAATATTCCATAATAGATCTATAATCATATGATATACATATCCATTTTATGTATGATGATATTTATTACACATCTCTCAAAATTTACTTTCCTAATACATCGACTGATACATCTAACTCCTATAACGCATAGCATGGTAGTATAGACCAAATTATTGAATAGCCTTTTTAACCTACATCATGTGCTTATTCAATACATAATTATTTTACCATAGAATTATTTTTTTACATGTCTTATTTATTCTTTGTTCATGTAGTTCATGTGATATTCTTATTAGAGATTGATCACACCCTTTTGTCTACTTGAATTGGCACCTTCACGCTTGCCTTCTATTTTCATATATATTCTTATAGCACTTGATTTTTGTTGATTATTGTGTTACACTAGACTTGACTATTTGATTATTTATTATATCCTAAGCACTTACATATGTCTCCCGATAATGACAACATATACATTAGGACCTTCTGTCACAACATGCACCAATTTCATATAGAAGATGTAGGTTGCCTAGATTCCTATTCATATTTTTTTCTTTTGCATCGTTGAACCTCCATGCATATATATATATATATATATATATATATATATATATATATATATATATATATATATATATATATGTATATATAATTATAAAAATTTATTGAAAAAACCAAAAACAAATAGTATAAAAATGAAAAATATTGAGACATTTTCCATTGGGGACATCATACTCAACACATGTGCGTATTTGATCATATGTACAAATAAATTTACCTATCTGGATGCCATACCCATAGTTTTCAAGATCTTGATTGACTCTCTCTCTCTCTCTCTATATATATATATATATATATATTCCATAAGGGCATGGTATTCACATCAATTTATTTAAGAGCTTTATTGACACATCTTATATATGAAGTATATCACACCCTTATGTCTTACAAGTTTACATTGATTATGCAGATCTTATTATTTGATATACCTTGACATTTGATTAGTTTCACACTTGCTACCTTCATTGACATATCTTACTTGAGTATTTACATGCATCTAGGGGCACATACTTCCCCCACACATACATATGTATCCCCATCAAAGGATCTCTACATTTCATACCATACTATGCATGCTTATAATTATATTACATTGACATTATATTAAGATTTATAAAAACACTACAAATGTGTTTTGCACTATCACATCGATGGGCATTTATGCCTTATACACTTTTTACATATTTATATATTATGATTATCATACTTGATACATACATGACTCATACAATGCCCAACAAGGGGCAAACCTATATTTTAAAATAATAAAAATGTTATAAATATATAAAATTATAAACATGTTATTTTAATACATGATTAACATCTGCCTATACTATAGGATTTCATATGCATGTTTTATGCACATGCTTTTGATGGTATTTTATTTGAGTGAGTTCTTTGTAGGTGTATAAGACCTACATGATCATGGACCATCCAAATTCTTCTCGGCCTTTATTTGCGTACACCCTATGGGGCATATTCAATAGTGACATACCTGGCCTTGGGAGCATTACCATACAAATGATTACCATGATGATTTTTTTCATTTTTATAACATTATAATTCTATGAGTCCTTTTTCTTTTTTTCTCTCTTAAGGAGATAATGGGATTTATTGTGGATCCATTATGATAATTTGATAATATCATCGAAATGGTGAAGTAATCCCTAGTAAATTTATCCGAGTCTACCTGATTCCCATTTTTTTTAATTTTAATGGGGTGGGAATCATGTGAATAATTGATATTTTTATTTGTCTAGGAGTGATGGCGCTAGAAATCACAATGTACTTATTGACAAGGAAGTACTCTAACCAATTAAACTACAATCCAAACTAGTTATGGTTGACCTAAAAATCGGTACTAATTAATTCGAATTTGATAAAATTTTTGGCCTTTCTCTTTCAAATTTAATGAAAGTATATATTCATTTTCATTCTTTCTATATTGGGGATTCAAATATCTATATCCAAAGTTACCTAGGGAATATCACTCTAAATGAAGATCTAGATGTGTTGTGTGTGTATGGAAGGTTTAATGAATAAGATGAGAATAGAAAAAGTAATAGAACTAGGATAGTTAAAATATTTATTTTCTCTATACATGACATACTATTGAGAAAGATGTATGACACTCTACTTTTTTACTGTCTGATTAACTAAAATTATTGATATTTATAAATAGATTACATGTCATGAAGGTTAAGAAGTTGTTATGAAAGTTTAACCTTTTACCCTTCCATATGTGATTCTTCATCTTCTAACGGTTACAACTCTAACCTCCAGATGTGTAGTGTGCTGAAAAATGTTCTATCATGTAGTAATTTTGGAAATGTCAAAGGGTTATGCAAAGATTTGGGTTTTACACAAAGATTTGGATTGTGTTCATCATGCAATCGGTTGATGTCACACAAAGGTGGAGTGTGTGGCGAGTGTTGCACAAAAATATGTGATATGTGGAGTGTTGATGATGGAGATCAAGACTAAATATTTGCATCACCCTATGAATAGGGTGATAACCTTCAACCTTGCACTAGCTAATCCTTTAAAGCTCATGTGTTTCATCCCTTTTAGGTGGGGTGCATGTTGTTAAATTTGGCTCTTTACAACATGGATCTAGGCACTGCATAGAATGTGCATGATGCATGAATTTGATTGGTAGTGAAATTTTGAGAGAGTATGCATGACATAGTCCATGGATTTATGGAGGGTGCACATGATGTAAAATATGTTTTATCAACAATGTAGAGGAACACAGTGCCCTCTGACCACTTTGGCTAGCTGCATCCTACACCAAATAGTTTATGAAATTCAAAACATTATTTTGGCTTTCTTTCACATTTCATAAGGTCGACTAAGGAATATTTCAAAAATTTCACCTATAAATATACATTAGGAGTCATTCATTTGACCAAATTTATATTCACTTGGTTCAAGTATACGTACGTATGCACATTGAGAAAATATGCCATATTATCTCCAAATTCAAGATCTCTCACCATTGTCCACTTACAATGGTTACATCCAGAAATATTCTTTGATCATGCATTTGATCTATCATTTCCAGAATTATTATTCTATATGTTTTCCTATCAGTCAGTCAACATAGTCATTTGAGATGAGTCTATAGTCTATGAACCAGAATGCACCACATTATTATCCACTTATAGTGGACCTATCCCAAATGATTAGGGACACATGTCTTGAGATGGAGACATTCTAATGATGATTTTAAGTAGCTTGAGTATTTGGCATTGAAATTTATGTGTAGCAATGACATAAAACAAAATTTCAAGTTTGCATATAAATAAAAGGCATAGAGGAATGGTGAATAAGATTCATGTAATTGAATGTAATTCATGTGATTTAGAATGTGTCAATAATTAGCATTGTCAAGGACCTATGACCAAATTTATGTGTCTACAAAAGGTTGTGTATGAAATTATACAGAGTTGTGAAAGTGACCAAAGCACTCAAGGTTGATGTGAAGGTCTACATGACTTCATGCAAGTCACTTAATTTCCATTTATCATAGAAAGTTATTTACATTGATATCATATCTTGTTATTACTTATGTCTTACACATTACATGGGCATCTGCATTATGATTATTACATGCTTTACACTTACTATTGTGTGTGACTTGATTGCATGTGCATGTGTACACTTATATGTATGGCCTTATCCATATAGGATCTTTTTGTCATCATGTCTTGTTAGTCACATCTATTGCATGTTATCTCACCAACATCTATGTGTTCACTAACATGTGTGATCCTGATTACAATTGACTATGACTATACTACGATTGGTGCCATGATTGCAATCATTCTCATATCTTATGTTATATTTTTTTGGTACCTACATTTCCATGGTGCTTACCATGCATTTATGGGGGCATGTTACTTGTGTGTGTTCTCATTTTTATATTTAAAAATAAAATTAAAGAGCACACATAATAAATTTTTCACTTAATTATTCAATAAATGTTAGATATATATATATGATAAGAGGAACTCCTAAGAACAAGGAATCATATTCTATCTCCTATAACAACTCCACTATGTTAAGTGGGTTGCTCTAACAATCTATGTGATAATAGAAATAACTAAATATATTTAAAATTAAAAAATTGAGTTTGATGTACTAACTATAGAATATCCAACATTCCCCCTTAGTGCAGACATAGGGCAAGTAACCACACTTTATAATTGTGGCATACCGTTATGGATGTTACACATGGATTTGACACATAATGATTCTAGGAATACATCTAGGTCATGAATTGGGATCCATCAATCAATCCACACCAATTAAAAATAGTGAGATCATCCTCCTACAACCATTATCAAGAACTCGTTTACTATAGTACTACAATATTGACCTCCACTTTATCATCACAACAAGAGAAAATATTGACACTAATTATAATACTTTATTTTTGCACACCATACATGAAATATAGTGAAAATAAAAATTGAGGATTGGGTCCTCATTGTCTTCATTTGTAACTATTATGTACAATTTTTGTCACTCGATCCCAAACAACATAAATTATGACCATTACCACTAGAAATCACCCTTGATGTTAATTGATTTGACATAATTAATTACCATTGAAAAACATTTTATATAAATATTGGTTTATACCTTTAATGCATCCATTTATAAATATTTATTGATAACATTACAATAAAATTTCTTATAAAATAAAATAAACTCATAAAATTCAAACATGGTCTATGATGACATATAAAGATATTAAACAAATAATAAACTGCAAATTAATAACTAACTTATACTAAAAATGACACATAAAACTATCTAAAAAATTAACTAAAAGACAAATAAACTCCATAAAATAAGTAAAAAACAAACTCTTAATAAATTAGCAAATTAAAATATAGACTTTTTATGCTATTGACAACACGCTATAATATGCACAATTGAAAAAACAAACTAATTAATGACACATATTCAACATCATGACTTCATTTCTCATGTGCATGGAAATTATGTGTGGCACAAAAAATCTTCACCAAATAATATATAAGCACCAAAATAACTTAAATTTATAATATTTTCCTAATGTCACACTTTGACAAAAAATCCACAATTTTGGATGACAAGAGTGGAACATGGATGGTGCATGAGTAAATGATTGTAGAAATTTATATAATCCAGGAGTGTGATGCTTGAATCTTCAACTCATTGAGACAGTCTACAAATTTGTCAGAGGCATAATGAGGGAAATAAATGTTTGTATTGCATATAATGATGTAATAACCAGACACATTATCTTCAATCAGAGTAAACATCAGTGTACTTGAAAAATATTCAACATACAATGCTTACATATCATTTCTCTTATCACTTGAAGCAACTATATAATGATTGTGTTGCCCATTTTACTTTTAGAAACCCACTCTGATACTAAATTTTTAAAATTTGAGAGTACAGAGCTTGGGGCAACCTTCTTATGGGTGGCTCACAATACAGTTGGCCTCGTCACTGTTCCTAGGTTTATGATTTTTTTCAACAGCATCACTCTCCCCTTTCAGTTTAGCAAGGTGGTTGGATATCTTCGTTTGTAGATCATCATTTTCAATGGAGCTCTTCACCTCAGCCACCTCTACACAGTTGAGGGTGGGGCTCTCCACCTCCGGTTGTTAGGGACATGAGGAATTTTTAATCTGGTAGCTTCCAGGATGGCTATCTCCAAAGATCTGATAAAAAAATTAATGGTTTAATTTATCCATTTTGCCCTCGCATGCTATTGAAGAGAAATATAATGTTGAACATGATGATACCGATACTAGATAGGACCCTATGGATGATGAAAAAGACCTTTTTGACTATAGATAAGGTCCCCCTGATAATGCCCAGTCTTCAACTAGTTTATTTTCTACTATTGCTTAATTTTCCCTTTTTTGATGTATTAAATCTTTCTCTAGGCTTGGCCTAGTTTGTTCATTGGTGTCGTGACCTTGGCACTTTTTAACTTCTAAGTTTGGCCTAGTGTAACGTTGTTGGCATGTCCTCTATCACCTTTTTTTTTGAATAATCATGTATATGTTTTATTTATAATAAATTTATAAGCTCTATTTCATGAAAAATCTAAGAATACACATAATACTCTGTTCACTTAATTATTTAATAAACGTTATATATATATGAAAAAAGGGTCTCCTAAGAATGAAGAGTCATATTATATCTCTTATAACAACTCAACAATTTTAAGTGGGTTGTTCCAACAACCTACCTCAATATAGCTAAATATATTTAATATACACACATTTAATATGATGCACTAACTATAGAATATATAACATGAGAATACTCCATGATATTTGGGACATACTAGTTGTTCCCAACTTACTTATCCTTAAGAATAATTTTACCCTTTTGAATTATACTTTATTGTTTTAATTTATTTTGGATTTAGCTATTTAAACAAGATGCAACTTTTTAATATTCAAATTGTATAAGATATAGCATAAAATAAACATATTTAAATGTTAAAAGATGAATTATTACACTTATTATTTATAGAAATGACCAAGAGGATAGGGTAGTTAACTTTTTTACATATTATTCTAGTCTTTGTCAATGTGTAGTCATCCAAAATGCCTTGAAATGTATATGTGATTGCTTGGTAAGAAGTTCACTGTCAAAATCTACATAAGCAGATCCGATAATGCTCCTAATCTTGTGGTTATTGAATATGCCGGATTTATGTTGTATTTGTCTTTTATGTTATTGTTGATCTTTTCCAACACGAAATGTTGCACCTACCTAGTATGATGTTTACTATACAATTTTAGAGGATTGATTATGTGCACAAATTTATATTCATCTTCCTTCACCTTAAAAGCCTACTTCCACTTTTGACACTTGCTTCGCCAATAAAAATAGGTTGCACAAAATAAGAAAGAAGGCTAGGAAGAGTAAAACGAATATAAATAGAAAGCTTGTATACAGAAACTATTGATCTATTTTAGGTGGGTTCGTTCCTTCCCATAAACAATGAGGAAAGAAGATGTTCAGAAAATAGACAAGCACTGCCCTATACAAACAACACGAAAAAAAAGTGGAAGGAAATGCATGGGAAGATAAGAGTAGTGGAAACAATGAAAGATTTTTAAAATAGACAAACACGGACAAGTTAAAAAGTACATTTCTTGAAATCAATGAAATAGACCATGATTTTAAAAATGTCGACCATTTCTAAAAAGACAAAATTTCATAGTTGTTGCCCATTTTTAAAGTATAAATTAATGGTCAACAATATTCTTAAAACTGTCCACCAATAATTTTAATATTAAAACTGTTGGCCAATAATTTTATAAGTGTCGGTGTTGGGCACTGACCTAAAAAATAATTTTTATGCATCCATAAAACAATTAGGACAGTCCCCCTGATTAACTACTCTAGCCGGATGATTAAATTTGACAGTCCACATTACCTGTCATGTAATTCTTTTGATGAGGGATATTTATTCAAGATCGCCAATCAAATATTAGTATAATGTTGATATAATTTATAATATAAGAAATAAATATTATATATTATATATATTTATTACAATTTTTTGTAATTTTTTATAGTGTTTAATTTTTTTTTAATTCAATATGGTTTCTTAAAAATGATTATGTTTTACAGATGATTATTAAATATAATTTATAATAATATTTATTCATTCATAAAGTAAAAGAAACCAACAATTAATATTTAATTTATGTAAAAAAAAATTGATTATATATTTCTATGTTCCTATAATGATTTTTTTTTAATAAACTACCTTTTTATAAAGAAAACATCAATTAATATTTAAGTGATGTTTTAGAATCCACTGAAATTTTTATAATCATATACCTGCTTGATTCCATTCCCACCTGCCATTCATCCAAACATGATCGACAAAACGTTCACATCAAACAACATTTTCATAATTCACACTGCTCCATGGATTTAATCTTCCCTCCCAATATAATACAGGTGCTTAAGTACCTCCCTTTTTCAAACATGGGATAGCGTTATTTTTTACATGTTTTATCAAAACTTTAATGAAAGATATGTTAATTTTCTTAAAATAATATACCATATTTTGATGAAATTGATGTAAAATCAAAATAAAATAAAATTTATTTTATTATTTATTTTACTATTTGTAAGAATATATTTAAAAAAATTGCTTTTTTTTAATATTAAAAGTAAAATATTGTTATTGATATAGATAGAAAATTAGTTAAATCTACAATTAAATAGATGTAAGCATATATAATTGAAATTATAATTATAATTATATATATATATGTATGTATGTATGTATGTATGTATGTATGTATGTATGTATGTATGTATGGATGGTTGAGTAATGAAAACAAGTTTAAGTGTAATAAATGAAAGATAAAATGAATCAATGAATTGGTAAAGAGGTTAACAATGATCACACCTTGGTTTTTCTATAGATTTGAGTTTGAACTCTTACAATATTAACTATACTTGACATGTTCCTCAATTTTTAGACTTCCACATTGATTTGAGACAAACGTGTGCCTATACAAGCTTGCCCTATTAAGCCAAGCCAAAAAAATCCTGGTCACTTCAGTCATGTTCCTTTGTGATCAAGTGTGTCTTTGTAGGGTTTCATAATCAATTTTTTTTAATGTTTATGTGTTGTGATTGTATATTCACTTCTTAGATGTGCGGGGTACAATTTTGTATGGATGAATCTTTATTTTGACTTAGCTTGCACACTCCAAAATAAAACATAAGTAATGGAGACAGGAAACTGTTAAAGTAATGTTAGAAATTATGCATCATGCACACTCATAATTAGATTTATACATTGTTATGTGGTGTGTGAATGGAATACCTCTACTAAGGGTTTCAATATCCTCTTCCCTATAAGTGACTAATGTAACTACTATAGTCTAATTACCCTCCTTTCGCACAAGGAGATTTGTCAAAAGACTAAGATAGTTAAGTGTTGCAAGTGTGTAACATTTGAATGCCTAAAACTATAACCACTTTTTTATTATGGATATACTTCAAGCATCCATGTAACAAATATGGGATTTCACATCTTATGTATCCCCTGAATGTCCTAATAATGTGTCAGACACACTACTATTGGGAAAAAATAAGAACCAAGTAGTGATAGTTGTAGGCCTTACCATAAGTAGTGACACAATGACCCCAAGAAAGTTTTTACATTTTCTACTAAATCCATTGATTATGTACATTGTACTAATGAAGTCTCTATGTGTGTACCCAAGACTAGTAAGTAATGTCATAGTGCATATGTTTTCACTTCATTGGTTGTCCACCATAACATTATGTATGGGATGTGAGTCAACAAAATCAAGTATAAATAAAGACAGATTGGTAAAATAACACTACAGGTTTTACTGGCATTATCCCTATGCATAGTGGGGATCAAAAACTTCTGAGAGCCCTACACCAATACCTATAATATGTTTATGTGTGTTTGCACTTCTTCAATCTTGCATTCTAATACATGTTATATACCTCTATCATCCAAACCCTAATAATGTTTGATTGACCACAATATGCCCTCAAAACGGGTTAGTGTTATGTATTGGACAACCCCATCCATTCCTCATTGAATGGCTAAGCATTGCCTACATTATAATACACTAAAAAAAGCTCAACCCACATGTAGCTCTCCTACTTAGTGGTGTGCATAGAAAATCGTAAAAAATCTAGAACGTAGTCTTGTCTTTTGTTCTTTGATACTTGGCACCATGCAACTTTGACCCTATGTATTCTAATCTTTGAAGATTTGAGATGTGTATATGAATTTTGAATAATTTTTCAAGAAAGTTCTAGGTATTTCAAGTGATTCTGAAGTGAATAATGTCCTTTGAGGTGATTTGTATATAGGCGACCCTTCATTAATTTCCCACCATGACTGAGCCATGAAACATGTCTAGGCTGACCTAATGGAGACTTCTAATTTTAAAAAATAGTCATTGAGGGCCCCTAGACACTACCAAAAGATGGAGGCCCTTATGATAATCAATATTGTATGGATATCCTAGAATTGAAAAATAAGGATTTAAAATATGGAGAATGTATGTCTAGGATTCTGAAGATGATCCTATATAGACCAAGTTGATCTTGAATAAATATGTTTAATAGATATATGTGGCTAAGGCAGTATATGGGTAGAATGATAGAGGGAAAGTGTGTGCAAGATTAGATATATGTGTATTTTCCAACTATATCAAATTATGTCAAATATTATATGTTTCTAAAGTGGCAAAGACCAAATTTAGGTGTCTATAATATGGCATTATAAACTATAATTCTATTATCACAAATAACATTATGATTGATAATGGTTTTAGAAAAAACAATAATATAAAATATTACACTTCAATTAACCACATATATATAGTACCACCACCTCCCGATATCAAATAAGCCAACACGCAAAACTGAAATCAGAAAACCATAAAACGGAATGACTAAATTTCTGCCTTATACACTTTTTATATGTTTTCATATTATGATTGTCATCCTTGATAAAATACATGACTCAATGCCCAACAAAAAACAAACCTATATTTTAAAATAAATAAAAAACTTATAAAATATATAAAATTCCAAACATATTATTTCAATACATGTTTAACATTTGTGTATACTAGAGGATTTCATATGCCTGTTTTATACAGATGCTTCACATGGTTATTTCCTTTGTTTGTTCGCCCACCGAACTAGTTTTTTCCTTTGCAGTCGCCTGGGCGTGAAACAGTGCACAGTCGAATACAGTACAGTACAGTACAGCCTACAGTCGTAGATATTACCTGTTATTTTATGTCAGACAATAATTCATTTTGGGCTTTCGGTATTTAAATGCAAATGATGACGTGGCGTATGGCTGTTGGTTTTTTTTTCCAAAAGGGGACCCCTCATCCTACAGGTTGTACTGTTCATTTACTGTCAATCTGCTGGCTGACAGGCGAGTCACATGCTCAGGGGGACACACTGACATCTCTCATCTCTCAGCTGGTAGTGGGGAATGGGATAATTACGCTGCCGAACGATTTTGATGGCAACGGGTTGAAAGTTTGAGAGCGATCTCTGTGGGTCCGGACGGGGTTGTGTATTATGTTTTGTCAGTACATATTTGGTGGTGATTCAGGGTTTTGGGCGCCTTTAATTATTCTGGTAAACGACGAAGAAGAAAAGACAAACACCGACCTCTCAGAGTGTCGGCCATTTTAAAATGAAATGAAATGAGTTTTAATGACGTTCACGAGACCAAATAGTTTATGGGATCAAGTGTCAAGATTATTAGAGATTTTTCATATTTTTTTCGAAGTCATCTCGCCTCTTATGAATCTTTACCAACAATTAGATTGTGTTGTGTAGCCTCTCCTCCTCAAATAATTCACTAAAACTGCACACATTCACACTGTTACCCTGCTACATATGAATATCCTTGTACGCATCACACTCCCTAATGAAGTGTCATTCAGTTTCAACCACTCTATCATTGCAAAAAATGCAAGTCCTATCTTCCCATCTTTCCTTGGGAACCGTCCATCTTCCCGTTGCACACCTAAGATGGTGTGAACCGGTCCTCAATTGTGCCATTAGGATCCTAGCATTACCTTTAAGTTCGGCACTTAGGTATGCTTTATCCCCGTGCTCCCAAGTGGGATTAAACTCTTTGATATAATGCATTTTTTTTATGTCCAATATGATTTGTCCACATGGCAGTTCTGAATTTTTCTAATACAAACTTTTTTATTTCCTCTTTGGAGTTAGGGCACTCAAGTAACTTAATGTTCCATTTTCCCAGCATCCACGTCTTCTTCGTCCGATCTAGCACCTTGTTCACCACCATTTTGGGCCATCGGTGATTCCCCATGTTTTCAACCTTTTTTATGTAACTTAGTACCCGTGAAATCGCCACAGCGTCCATTGGGAAAGTACCGGCTTCCGCCAGGGGGATCTCATATGAAACAGTGGCTTTAACTTTGAGACCACTGGTGATAAGATGTTTTTGAATTCTTTCCAACTGTCTCCATCTGTGATTTGACACACTGCTTCCCCAAACCTCACAACCGTAGAGGACAACTGGTGTGACCAGCAAACCAAAAAGGGTTTTCTTGGTTTTCCAATCCCAAAGTTCTGCTTTCCTGCACTTGTTCTAGAGAAGGTAAGAAGCTCTCCAACCTCCTTGAATCCTTTTTGCCTTGCAAGTTTCCCAACTGAGTCTGTCATGAAAAACAATACCAAGATACTTGTATTCTTCGACGATTTCCAACAGGCTACCTTCAAACATAAAATTAGTTTGTTGTTGTTTCCTTTTTAGAGAGAAGATCGTGACTTTAGTCTTGCTAATGTTCACTTGCATCCCGACATCTTGGTAAAATAGCTCTAAAGCCTTCAAATGATCCCTCAAACCATGGGCAGTTTTTGCTATAAGAATAAGATCATCTGCATATAAAAGTAGCTTTACTACAACATTGGTCAACTGAATGCCACCTCCTTCAGTCTTATTTATTCATTCCTCAAGTCTGTCAATGTAAAGGCCAAACAAAGTGGGGGAGAGTGGGCACCCCTGCTTGACCCCTATGTTGATGTCAAAACATTCAGACATGCCTTCTCTAGTTCTAATTTTTGCTCTAACACGCTCATAGAGTTTGTGGACAGCTACTCTAAACTCATTGGGAACCCCTAGTTCTTCCATCCTTTTCCAGAGTTTGTCTCTGGGTACTGTGTCAAAAGATTTTTTAAAATCCACAAAACAACAATAAGCTTCCCCACCTTGGGTGTTCCAAGCTTTTTCAATCAAATGCCTAAGAGTAATTCAGTGATCAATGGTAGAGTGCTTTGGTCTAAAACCAGCGTGTCCCTCTGCTCTTTTCCCTTCTTTTTCTGCCCAACTATTGATTCTACGTTCAATCAGGGTCCCAAATAATTTTCCAAGAAGAGGGTTGACCATGATAGTATGATAATTAGAGGGATTATTGATATCCCCATTCTTGAAGAGAGGGATAATGACACTAGTCGTCCACTCCATTGGAAATCTCCATTGCGTGACTTCATTAAAAATTCTTTTGATGTGCGGAGCAAGGTGTTCAACGCCCCACTTTAAAAATTTAGCTTGCAGCCCGTCAATGTCTTGTGCTTTACCATTTGCTAATTTTTTTATACCCTGTTTGATCTCCTCATCTGAGAAGAGCTCGATTGACGTGCTAACACTGGGAGGGAGAGTTTCCTCATGTTCATGCTCATAAAGTAGCTTTGCATACTCTAACCATTGAGATTCTGTGATATTATTTTCTGTATGTTTCTTCTCTTGCTATAGCTCCCTCCAAAAACCTTTGGGATTGTGCTTACCTAACTCTATTAGCTCCTTCCTTCCTAGTATAACAAATTTTTCTTTCTTGGCTTTTAACAATTTCACATATTTTTTCTTGTTTTATTTGTTTGGCTCGCTCTCTTTGTATGATCTTTTTGCTGCTTTGCACTCTTCATCATACCAGGGCTTAGCCGGGAATGTGTTAGAGACTCCTTTCCAAGACTTGGATTTCTTGCAAACATTTAGAGCCTTGTGGATCAAAGGGACCAACAAACTGCTGTCAATGTGATTCCTCGTGATATTGTTTTCTTTGAGCCCAACTTTGTTTTTGGTCATCTCAATGTGCTGCCCAAGGGCAGCAGTAAAGAGTTCCTAATTTGTTTTATTCAAAATGATTTTACCATGTGGATTAGCTATCCTAACCTTCTGTCGAGCATTCCTTTCACTTTGCTTGTTTGTGAGAAAGCCAAACTTAACCAAGAGGGGCATATGGTCAGATTTCATCTCCATAGGGCATTCCCCTATAACAAACTCCAGTAACCTAGCAGTCAAATTTTTAGAGCAGATGACATAATCAACCACACTTTGACCATTGTAGGTTTTACATGTAATACCTCCAGATCTTGGCCAAGCTCTTGTCCCATTACATATAACCATGTCATACAAACTACAAAGTCCCAAAAGTTCGACACCGAAGTGTGTCACACTGCCTTTTCCATCTTGTGACATTCTTTTCCAAAGTTGGTCCCCACTCTCTTTTAGCCATAAGGGATTGTTATCTTCTCTATCTTCTCCTTCCATTTGAAGAGATTGATTGTTGGCCGTTCTAGCATTGAAGTCTCCTATTAAAATAATTTCTCTTGATGTGCTAAAAATAGAGATATCTTTCTTTAACGCTGCATACGGGTCTTCCCTATCCAAGTTTCTCTTTTTGTAGAACGTTGACCCTTTCAGGGCAAAGTAACAAGCAGCCAACCTGATTATGTCCTTATTGTCTGTTATTTTTAGCCAAATGTATTATTTATTGGGATCCTCCTCTATTTTCACTGTTTCATCCCACCCCTCTTTTATTAGCATGATGACCCCCCCATGACCCTTTTTTGTGTCCATCCCTTCGTTCCACACTGAGATTTTTTTGTACCCTACAAAGTCTGGGACTTTGCATCCACCATGTTCATGTGTTTTGGTTAAAATAATAATGTATTTCCCTTCTGCTATGGGCCCCAACCCCGGTCCTCTTCTCCAAGGGTATCCTCTGCAATTCCAACTTATCATATGTAGAGATTCTCTTGGGGCCCCGAATTCCTATTTTTTGTGGAAGGAGCGCTCGCTGATTTGAGCTTTTCCATTTTTCAGCCATGCCCATTTTCCATCCTCTCTTGCTTTTTTCACTTTTTCCCACTCCTTTCTTCGTTCTTCTTGTTGTGCGAATGTTAAGTCCCCATCAAGGAAAATGTGGGTGCCTCTGAGTAGCCCCCTATTCTTTAAAATTGTGCTCTTATCCTCTATGTTTCTCAAGATAACTCTTACATGTTTATTCCTTTTTTTTTCTATTTTCTTTCCAACCTTGTTTGCCTGCTTGATAACACCCGTCCATTTCAATTCTTCTTTTAAAAAATTTCTTGCTAAGATGTCAGTTCTTTCTTTCTCGCCAAAATCCCTCAAACCTTTGATGATAATATTAACCTCCTTGTCCTGTTTGTCTTTTTCTTCTTTTATGTGTCTCTTGATTTGTTTATCGATGTTTTCTTTTTGCTCATGAATTGGTTCTCTGACAACCTGAGCCCAGGATTTTGCTTCTTCTAGTTGATCTCTCAACTTATTTTCCCTTAATTCCATGCTTGCCATCGCTGTTTGGATCTTTTCTAGCTGTTAAATGTCACTTTTTATCCCTATTTCTGATATACTTTTTGTTGATTTTGTTTTCTCTAGCTCCAGTTTTAGATAGCCCAGCTCCTGCTGACCCCTTATCATGTTGCTTTGCAGAGCTAAAACTTGCTCTTTGAGAAACTTGTTTCTCTTTCAAGGTTCGAGTTGGTTTCCAAAATTTCTTTAATTTTAGTGCTTTCATGTCGCCCTTTATCTTCTATCTTTTCCAGCCTTTGTTTGAAGTTCATAAGCTCATTAACGTACAATTCTGATGACCACATCAGCGGTGTAGTCGTAGGGTTGTACGGCCCTGTATGGTCTTGTGATCCATCTTCCCTTTCATATTTGCTTATTAGAACGGTTTCTATTTTATCTCGGTTTGCTTCCCGTTCTTTGTGGCACAGATGATTCTCAATCTCTTTCCCCCTGTCTTCACTTAGACCTGTAGGTTCTCTTTTCGAGTGATTCATTTTGATCACGGTGTTTGCAGTGATTCCATCTATCTTGGGTAAAACCTTAATGAGTTTTTTATTATGTTTTTGCCACTGTTTATGGATTTGTCTGCATCTTATTCCCCTTGTATTGGTTTGCGTTCACAAATATTAATTTTCCCTCCGTTTTGATAGCGTTATCATGAGGGTGTAATAATGAGAAAGGGTCCCCTGTTTCCTTTATACTTTGGGCATGAGTGCTTGGATCATTAGGTCCGTTTGTTAACTAGAGAGTTTGGTTCCAAGGAGTGCTTAATCTTCTCTGGTAAAGTACTCTAACCACAGATCCCGTTAACTGCTCTTGGGGGCCACCTGAATCCCCTATATGAAATGTGGAAAGCATCAAAGGTCCAAGAGTTTGCAAATTTTTGACACTTGATGAAGACCGTGTTTCCTCCACCATATAACCTTGTGTGACCAGTTGAGGGTTATCTTTTAACTGTTTCCTTTTGTTTACCATAGCTTGCTTTGCTTTGTGATCCTTGATGAGAGGTTTTATAAAAAAAAGGATGGAGAAGAAATTAAAAAAGAGGCTTTGGGAGCTGCAGACGGAAAAAAAAAAGCGGATGGAGAAAGACGAAAAAATTTTTTGCTCGAGCGACTAAATTCACCGCCGCTGCATATCAAGAGCGGCAAAAGTGTCGACCAAGCAACAAAAGAAAAAAAAATTGGCTTGAGCGGCTAAATTCACCGCCACCGCATATCAGGGGCGGCAAAAATTGCCGATCGAGCAGGAAAAAAATAAAAATAAAATTGCTCAGGTGGCTAAATATGTTGCCGTTGCATATCAGGGGCAGTAAAAAGTGCCGACCGAGCAAGAGAAGAAGAAGAAAATAAAAAAAATTGAATTTGTGCTCGAGCGGCTAAATTCACCGCCGTTGCATATCAATGGTAGCAAAAAGTGCCGACCAAGCAGAAAGAGGGCTCGAGCAGCTAAATTCATCGACAAAGCATAAAACAGTGGAGATTTTTGTTGAAGGGTTTTTTAATTTGTTTCTGCTATGTACCTGTGTTGCCCTGAAGTGTCTTGGTGGAGTTATGTGACTGCTACGGTGAACTGTTGCCTTGGCTGCTGCTGTGACTGTGGCACCCACACCCCCTCTGATGCTTCGCCAATGCATTTGAATAAACGGCTAAAGAGACAAATAACCACGCAGAGATTTTATAGAGGTTTTAAAGACCTCGTACCTTCAAATGGTCTGCTATGGATCCCGTTACTTGCTGTGGGGCTCTCAAGTATCGTTATTAATGCCTGCTATGCTGTTCTTGAGTTTCCTGCATTCTGCCTGCGCTCTATGTTTTTCTTAACCTCTGTTCTCCTTAACCTCTACCTTCTACTTGCATTCTGTCATTCCTGCTGCCATTTTGCGTCACTGTGTTGCGTTCCTGCATTCCAAATGGAGTAGTGCTGCGTTCTGTCGTTCTGTTGGATTTGTATTCCATTTCCTAAAAACTAAAGTAATATACAAACACTGCCCTGACAAAGACCATCTTAAAGTATACATTAATGGAGATTTGATTTGATTTAAAGTATAAATTAATGGAGCTTAAAACTACACCTCCGATAAAATCCATTGCCATTGCAATTCTTCAATCCAAGGAGGTTTAGGGTTTAGAGACTACCTGTAATATTGAGTCTTCCTCCATTGAATGGAATATATTGAGGCCAAACAAAATATATGTGAACATTCCATGGCATTTTAAATGGATTGTTCCTCTTCTTGGAGAGTGAGAAAGGAGTCATCCCCAAAATGGTTGTTTACAATTTGTCAATCAAACTGAGATAGAGAAATGCCTTTCACGAAACCCCAGACAGAATAATTAGCTAGAAGATAGCTAAAACCTTCTACTGTAAGAACATATAGGGAAGCGACGAAAGGGTAGCCTTGCCTTATGGAGCAATACAACTCAAACCAAGAAGACTGGGTGCCATTAATGGTAATATAAGCCCCTGTATCCTAAAAAAGCATACCAATAGTTTGAACAAACTTTGGACCAAACCCCAATGCTTGAAGCATTACCAAAATGAAGGGTCACTTAATGCAATCATAAGCCTTTTCAAAGTCAATCTTAACACTGAGGGCCTTTTGATTAAAAAAGTTAGCCTACTCCATACCTTCCCAGATAGTGATGACATTATCCAGGATGAATCTATTTTGAATGAATCTTGTTTGTTCACTCTGAACAATAAGAGGGAGAATGTGTCTTACCTTAAGAGCTAGAGCTTTGGCAATAATCTTATAGGAGACATTGCGCAATGTAATAGGTCTCCAGTTTGTGATAATTTCAAGATCTCCAGCCTTGGGGATGAATTTATTATTACCTTGATTGATAAGGGTTCCCAAGGAATTAGTTAGAACTGCTTTAGTGGAAACTCAATGCAGATTAGGGTAAATAGTGTCCCATAAAGTTTGATAAAACTTATACGGGAAACCATCAATTCCTGGGGATTTGTCCACATCCATTTGTTTAACAGCCTCATGAAGGTCGTTAAGGGATAAAGGCCCATCATAAGAAATTCCTTGAGAATTGGAAACTTTATAGGGCACTACTTGAAGACATTAGAGGGGAGTCCCCTCCCTTTTTGGAGAAGAGGCCTGCAACAATAAAACACTATGATAATGATGCACAAAGGCTTGTAAGATGTTTGAAATTTTGGTAAGTCAGGTGTTTCCTTCCTTGACAAATTTAATTATATTAACAGTTCTTCGAGAGTGTAGGAGAGCAAAGAAGTCCTTGGTTACTCTATCACCAATTTTGATTCAGTGCATACAAGCTCTCAGTTGAGCTCCTCTAGATTTATGTGTTTCCTAAATTTGGAATATGGGCCTCCACTATTCCACTTGAGTTTGAGGTGAACATTAAAAGGTGCATGTTCTAGCTCCTATGAGGCATGAATGAACTCACAGTTTGTAGTATTGAGCAAACACCTTCTAAATATAGTTGACTGCTTGCCATAGATCCAAAGAAATGTGGAAGTGTGACCTGGTGCCTTAGACCACCACTGAATCCAACCAGTATCTCCTTTTAGTCAAGGAACTAATTTATAAATTCTAACAATATTCCCTACCATTATTTCATGTTTGAGGTGAGCAGTATTGAGATAGAATTGGATGGATGCAGGCTTGACTTTAGGAGCATTCCATTAAAAATTAGATAAAATGGGGTGATGATCTAAGAGAAAAGTATCAGGAATGATAGAGACATCCCTACCCTTGATTAGAGCAAAATAAAAAAAATCTTATTCAATAAGAAAATCTCTATTGAGATGCTAAAGCACCTTGTCATCCCCTTGGTAGAATTAAGACCAGGTGAATCTCAAGGATTCTGAGTCCTTCCTCTAGTGGTGATTAGTATGAAAAAATTGAGTTTTTTGTGCATGTTGAACCACGCCTCCCACTCTCCTTCACACCATCACATCGGAAGGTGCCCTTCCTTATCCTTAGTCGACTCCACTATATTAAAGTCACCAAAAAGGATCCATGGGCATCCAAGAGAGAGTTGACCAACCATTTCCAGATGACCACCCACTCCATAACATCATTGGAGGTGTATAAATTAGCTAGCCCAATAATGCAGTTGTTGAAATAAAAAAGGGTCCACACCACCTGATGGGTGGGGTCTGAACCCCAAGAAATAATGTTCTACGCTAGCTCTAGAGCCAAAAAAGTGATGGCCCCACCATGCCCAATGTCATGCCTAGTGTCCTGACAAATGGCCCCAAACCAAATGATCCATGTTGCATGCTACATTAGGAAGCCAAAAATCTTGACTTCTTGAAAATAAATAATTTTCATGTTACTGAAAAACTAGCAACTGTTCATGACCGCATACTTACATGGTGGATCAGTAAGACCTATAACATTTGAAGAGTATACAATCAATGGACAGGATCAAGGTGCATGTTGTTCTCCTTAGAGAGACTTCCCAATGTGTCAAACTTATTATACATAAGGTTGTTGGGCATGTAATAATTTATTATAAATGGTTGCCACTTATGTGCCATATATTCCTCATTTTTAGGGGATGGAGATGGGTTGCGAGAATGTCATAAAATAGATTTTTTGGTCTAGAGTGACCAGGATCTTGTCTTCTTTAGCAACACTCACCCTAGGAGAGCGTTATGACTAGGAGACTGAAGGTGGTGTCTCCACCAGTGATGCCACTACATGGAATGTACACAGAATAAGCATATATACATTGGTGGGTAAGGAAGCCTTGCTAGTAGAGGTTGATGCAACACTGTTACTAGTAGATTAGAATGACAAATTTTGTGGCTTGTCTCCACTTTTGGAAGAATTATTATTTTTATTTTTATTGGTTATGGTAGTCCAATTGTTAGCATTGCCATTCTAAGCTTTGGCATTAGATCTACCTTTTCTTGGGGAGTAGGGGGTGTGTGAACCATCAAAAGGTGTTCTCAGATCATGTGGTTTGAGGATTGGCACCAAAATAAAGAGTTTGGTAAGTTGATATACAAAACATGCTAATAAAAATGGTTAGATCCAATTTGTATATCAATCGAATCTTTTAAATCATGGAACATATCAACTTATACACAAGCCCTCTTCTGAGGATGAGCCATAGAAAATTTATTCTGCTCATGGTAGATGAAGTTTCCTATGGGTTTTATGAAATGGTCAATAAAATCCTAGAGGGGGAGCGATAGGTTAGGAAATTTAACCCAGATGGGGACTTTCAGTTTTGCGTGCTCGAAGACTTTAAAGTCTTGAGTCCAGTGAAATAATATGACCAAAGTGTTACGGATGAACCAAGGTACATTATTAATAATAGATTTGCAGTGTTCTAGGTTAGAAAAGTGAAACAAAAAAAAGCCCTTTATAAGGTTTTGGACTCCCTCAAGTTTCACACCATGGCCTTGCTAAAGTTTGTGAACCCATTACTTTAAAAGGCTCTTTTGGTGGGACTCGATCGATAAAATAAGCAATTAAAGTAAAATTTTCAAAGAAATGACAAGCTTTGTCAAATTTGAGCACATCTAGAATAACTTCAGGTAATGGAGAATCAGAGTCATCAGTATTACCTCATAAAAGACCTTCAGAATAAATTTCCTCGCTTGCTTTGGGTTCATGGGTGTGCTCGCTCGCTCCAACTTTCTATACATCTACAGATGCAGAGATGGAGGCAGTGATCATTAAATAAAGGGTACCCCATATATACACATAATATTTTCAAAATTTTATTGATTACTGACACTTTGTATCTTGCAAGAACCTGTCAAGTCTCAATCTTTTTGAGTGCATGCCTTAACTGGTACATTGAGAAAAGTTTGGGCAGACCATCGGTGCTTCGTAAGATTGTTTTCCCTTTTTCCACTTGCTATCTACACACTTGTCTCCTAAAAACCATTAACCCTAAGCTTACTATTCTCAGTCCTACCTATTCAATTCTTTTCCTCTTTCCATCCCTCCTTTAATTACCTTAACTCCCATTTGGTCAGTTAGTTGTACTAGGTCAACTGGGTCAACACAATATAGTTTAGGGGTATTTTTCACTTTCTTGGCTTGTTATCCTTTCGACTAACCTATCTCAAACCTAGTGAATTATCCTCAAAAACACACTAGGTCAACTCTGTACAACTGATGTTTCTAGGAATATTTAGGGCAAAATTCACCTATATATACAAGTTAATTTCCCACCATTTCATAAGAGAAGAATTAAGAGCAAATAAATGCAAACAAACATCTACTTATTGACCATTCTACTTAAGGAATAAATCTTAGGGTTCCATACTTTCTTTGGAGATATGGATCTTGTCTTCTAGAGAAGTCTTTTAGATGTTTAGATAGGTTGTGTAGCCTAGCACTGATTTATCTTGGTTATCCTTACATACCACAACAATCTCATGTGAAGCACTTTGGCCAAGGGAGAGATTGAGGCTCGGTGGGTTCATCTTCATAAGTAAGTATTCCTAACTTTATTTCTCCTTTGTAAAAGTAGATAGATAATGCATTTGTATTCTTCTCCCATGTATTAGGATTCTATAAACATTAACATGAGTATGTGTCTCCTAATACATGTTTAGTTTAGTTTATTTTATTATTTCTAACCCCCCACTTTGTGCAACAAGCTTTGGTGTGTACTAGATTAGATTTACTTTCTTGTTATTAGAATAAGTGAATGCTTTAAACATTAGGACTCCATTAGGTTTATTGTGTGATTGTGTTAGATTGAAAGCTTTGGAACCCTTCCTAACATGATATTTTGTGACAAGTGACCACCTAATCGGGTCTAGCAGATCCCCATATTGGTCATGCTCTCTCTTAACAAGTGTATCCCTAATCAGAAGTGTAGGTATGCTCTATCTTCTCCGAGACAAGATTGATTTATAGACATGGTGCATTTTTGATTGCATACATTCTGGTGAACCTAACATGAAACTAACCCTTATAGGATTTGTTTCACTTATTTCATTTTTTTATCATCATTTATATCATATATTTTAACATACTAGATCGTTTATGTCAACCTAGATATTTCTCTCTGTGTGCAGGTTTCTAGGAACAAGCAACTGGATCAGCCTAGTCAAACCAGTATAGGTTTCCATATTTTAGACACCTAGTTCAACCAACTAGGTTGACCCAGTTGACCCCTTATAGTTTCAACACTCTATAGCAGGTTTTTGCATAGCTTGATCGATCTTATCGACCTAGTTTGTAGGTTTTGCCAACATACTTCAAGGTTATTCATCAATAATCTTGCTTCATTGCATCTTTGATCCACCAAGGTATCTTTCTACCTCTCTATTTATTTATTTTCTATCTTTCCTTTCATAGTTTGTAGTCTTTAAAACTACCCTTACATAGTCAACAGGATCGACCCTACCGACCTAGTTCTGTGTCCTATGTGTTATCTGAGATAACTAGATTGACCTTGTCGACCTAGTTCATTTTTAGATTTTGATTCCATAGTATAATTTCAACCCTATCAACCTTTTTCTATATTTTGTGTATATAGTTTCAATACTATACCTTGTTTCAAGTTGGAATTAACCTTATATCTGTTAGTAATTAGTTCAAACCTTTCTTTTTCTATTACTTGCATGCTTAGAATAGCTCACATAGTTTAATTAGGAGATTTTTAATTAATCACTTAGTTTCACTATTTTTATTTTATGCACACATGGAAAAATCACAAAAACATAAATAAGCACTTTAACATTTTGTCTACCCAAGGCCAACCTACTTGGATTTCATCACCAAGGGGGAAGCTGACTTGATGCTGTAGTCAAGTATAAAGCATGGTTAATGGTATATTCTGGCTAAGCACCCAATATCCTTATCACTACAGTGTGTGAAGTGAGAGGGTAGGACCCAATACCAATCTTGTATCAGTGCCACTATATTCCCTTTCATCCCAAACTACATGAAACCATCTTTTGATTGCTATCTCGTTCTTTACTTATAGCTAACTTCCAATCACATGAAGAATCATATCTTAATAATCTAATAAACAATCAGGTTGACCAATTAGTTAGATCTTTAATTATCAAGTTGATTGCTTGTTATTTGCTCAATTGTGTGCATAAAAGATTACATTAGCCATGGTTAGTGCAAGATTTTGTTTTGTATGCTTCAATTGTATTGGTCAACGTTAATCCAATTGATTGTCTATTTCCTTTTAGTAATTATTACTTTTCATTACTTTCAAAATTATCTTGTTTCATTTTCACAATCTATTTTAGAATTTTTTATTTCCCTTTTTGCTTTAATGGATCAACCCAATAGCTTTTTTGCCTTTTGTACACTATATTGGATCGACCTAGTTGACCTTGTATAGTTTTATAGTCTCTATTTTTGTGCTAGTTCAACCCTGTCAACCCTGTACTATTTCAATCACCTGTTTGTTCTTTGCTTACTTATCTCTCTTCTTTTCCATTCATCATGAACTTTATATTGGGAAATGACACTGAGTTACAGTTAATAGACATGATGAACTTTAACAATCCTAATAGGGTCTCCCATAGATAAAGTAGGGTTTATCTTTTGGATGCTAGTAATGTTCATATTGTCACTCACACAATAAACTATGGGACCCCTCCTAATACCTCTTCACAACATAATCACATTTTATCATTAGAAGACCAACCTAAGTTAGACTATACTCCTAAAACGCTTTTTTTTATCTCTGAATTTCCTCAACATAGAGGAAAGGATCCTTTTACCATTTATAACCTCATGATGAGTGGTCAAACTAAAGATCTTCATTCACTTACTCCTACATTCTCAATGGGATTTGGAGGTACCACTTTATTTGGTTCTCAAACTCTTCCTTCAACTTTGAATCCTTCTTATACCATGACATCTTCTTCTTTAACCCCTTCTACTTGCATGCCTAGTATATCAACTAACATGGTAGGTTCTACATCAAGTGGGACTCTACTAAGATCCACTATCCTTAATCCTTCCACTAGTTCATTGTTTTCTACTCAAGGCAATCATACTTCTAGTTCTTCTTCCTCTCAACCATTCACTAGTCCATCTTTTGCTTCACAAGTAAATTTTGTGACTAGTATTGTTGACCCAATTTTGATTTGTTGGTCAAAATTGGAAAACCCTTTATGAAAACTTGACCTTGAGATATTTTAGGGGTTAATATCATGTCATAGTGTGATCTCAAGTCTCTTTGATGTATTATGAATTCTATTATCTTTGGATAATTTGTTGTCTAGGTCCTTTTATTTGCTTTGAGTCATTCTAAGAGGTCTAAGCAGGGTTTAAAGAGCATTTTCAAAGTGCCAGATCTTGCATGCATAGTAGTTCTATAAGAAGCCAAAGTTTACATATTTTGGCTAAGTTTAGCATGCATAATTCCTTTGGAGGAGGTGTTACATACAAAACCCATGGCAAAAGTATAAGTGTTAATTCTTTCAGGAGATTCATTTCGAGCTTTTTGTTTAAAGTTTTGAGAATTATTTCAGATATTTTATCTAAAATAATTTTACCGAAAGGGTGCTTTTACAGGAAATGGTCCACTTCATCCTTTCTGAAGGATGTTTTTTTTGGAAAATGTCCCAAGTAATCTTCTTGAATGCCACTTTCATGTCAAAAGGTCATCTATAATTTTTTTGAAGGGCACTTCATTTTTCCCAAAGTGTGTTTTACATTTTTTCGAAGGGTACATTCCCTTCAGAGAATGGTCCTTTTCAAAATCTCTGAAGGTATTATTCTTGAACTAAATAGTCCATTTTCAAAATCCGAAAGGTATTTTACAAAAACTCAAAGGGTATTTTCCTTTCGGAAGGGAATTTTACAAAAACTTGAAGGGACAATTTTTCTTTCAGAAGGTTCATTTGCAAGAACTCTGAAGGTCTATTTCTTGAAAGCTGAAGGGCACTTTTCTCGACTAAAGGGCAAAGGGACCATTTATAATTTTTCTGAAGGGTCATTTGCAAGAAACTCGAAGGGACATTTCGAAGAACTGAATGGACATTACAAAGTGCCAAAGGGTCATTTAAAAATTATCAAAGGATCATTTATTCAGTCGAAGGGCAAAAGGATAAGTCTGAAGGGCTAAATACAAAATCCTAAAGGAATTTTTTTAGAAAAATTGTTCGTAGAAGATTGTTCAAGAAAATTATATAAGGAAAATATCTTGAAGGAATTCATGATAGGTTCACGAACGTCAACTTCAGGGTCATGGGCTAGCCATTATAATTTAAAAGCTTAGCACGAACCTGAGGGAAAATGTGGAGGTGACAAATGGAATAATCCAAAGCATTTGGTGTAGACAAAGCAAGCAAAAATTAGGCAGGTTGATGGTTCGAGTCATTATTGGTAGTTGACCAAATCAAAGAGCTCATATGAAATCAACAAACATAGGTGTTAGGAGGATGGTTGCTACTTAAAAAGAGCATTATCTAATTGTCATGATGAGTCTCATATCCATTGAGCCATGCTATGTGTCAGTTTCCCCATTTTTAGTTTCAAACACTCATGGAAGATCTATGATGGAAACAATTACCTGTGCAAATTTTAGAGGTTTTGTGCCACTTTTTGCCATTCTTATGACTGGTTTCAAACAAGTAGACCTCTTGACATGGCATAACTCAACCCACCTCTCTTACACATGCAATTGTAACTGATTCTCTCATATGGACACATGTCTAAGTGACCCTTGAACTCCCTTTGCTTGACCTCTCTTTCAAAGGCTATATATATGCATTCTTTTGGCTTATTGAAGGAGCCTCTACTGGTTATTGGGAAAACTCTATCCATATTTGTACTTGAAAGACTCTTGAATAAATAATACAGGTTATTTTTCCATTCACATGTTATACTATTGAGTATTGGTTTAAATCTTGTTTTTCTTGTTTAGTGAGTGGTAATCTTTCCTAACATGTCATCTTCGATTTCCTATCAAATGTGTAGAAAAAGTGTTGTTACAGGTCCTTATAAGCATTCTTTTCTTAGTGTATAGATGTTTTATAAGTGGTCTATGATTTTATTCCTTCTTGGAATCATCTGTTACTCTCCTAAAATTTTAAATGCCTTCTCGAATCTAACATGTGAAATATTGATGTGACAATGCACAAGGAGTTGTGAGTTTTATGTGAGAGAAACTTTATTAGTATTTAAGTACCGTATTCTCAGTCAAATAAGAGGAGATAAACATTGGTTCATCACCTTTTTGTTCTTAGTTGCTTTTATTAACCCTTTTCATACATAAATTGTTAAGTTAATGAGAGAGCTTTAAAGGTGCATCAAAGGGATCTAGCCCCTTATCTAGAGATTCATCTCAATGAAATTATCACCCATAGAAAGAGAGATATTTCCATTATGCCACTTTGATGAGGAGAGCTGAGCATCTCTTCAAGGGTGTGAATCCAAGTGACAATAGCTTTTGGCATGCCTGAAGGGACTATTTGTCCAAGGAGTTGAATAATTCTTGGTGTGTTCTTCAACCAATCAGCCTTTTGGAGGTATTTTAATCAACACCAATGGCAACTCTGAGTTGAATTAGCTGGTCAAGCATCCCTAGTACATCAATAAATCATATTTGGTATGTATAATCCCATTATTGAGTAGTATGGACCTTATGTTCATTCATATAGTTTTGATCAAGCTCATGTTGTTCATGGAGTCACCTCAAGCAGCTCTCCTAATTGTCCTTCTCCTAGTCAATCCAAGAGTGCCAAGGAGATAATGTTGGAGTTTGAGAAGCAAATGTTGGAGGTTAATAGGTTGAATGGGAAAAATAGATATTAGCAAGAGCTAATGTACAAGGAAGAATGTTTTTTTAGGCAAGCCTAAGCAATCCATGAAGGAGAAAATAGTAAGATGGAGGAGCCAACCCACATAAGGCAATCAACCTCTTATGCCTTTTTCCATCCCAAGATAACCTTCTCCCATACAAAATAAACCCCCCTCTTGTACACCAAATCCTTTCTATCAAATAGCACTTGCTCACCAAAATAAAGTGAGCCAACCTTGTATCCCATCTAATGCATCTTATCTTATACCAAAACTAACTGCTATTGTGTTAATCCTTTGCACCTAGTAATCTAACACCAAAGGATATTAGACCAGCCTTCTAAGGAGACTAACTAATTCAATTCCTTAGATTATGAGCCCTCCTTTGAAGAAAGTCATCCCATTTCCTTTGAAAACCAACACATCCATTCTCAAGCAACTCCTATACATGTGCAAATTCTTCCTAGTCTCTGTCAACCTCCTCAATCCCCTCAACACGATGTCAAGATTACAAATTGGAGAAACGTCTATCATGAACCATCTCAAGACCTCGAGAAAGTGAATGAAGTTGTTGCCTATGATCAAGAGGAGAAATTTTTTGTCCAAGAATATGAAATTAAAGAGGAGATTTATCCTATACAAACCCCTCCTAAATTTCCTCAAGAAGAGAGTCCCAATGCTTAGATCATGAGATGGAGTGAAATAGTGAAATCATGGGGCAAGAAAGAAGAGAAGAGTATTGTTCAAGAGTTTGAAATGCAAAATGAAACTAGTCCTTATCAAGTCCCTCCCACCCTTTCTCAAGAAGCTTTTTCTACTCCATGGTAGCCTTCGTGTACTTCCCATCTCCATGGTGATTCCTATGAAATCCAACAAAGAATCTTCCAAGAAAATCTAACTAAATAAAAATTAGGAATTATAGGCAAAGATGAGGCTACTTAATCAAGGTGAGATGGAAGTTTTAGACCTAAATGAAGATCCTATGCCTAAACACACGCCATCTACCTTTCATCAATAAAGTCTTCAAGTTAATTTTGATTTTGATGAAGTGTTGGTCAAGTGGAAGGAATAAAATCAAGAGATTTTGGCCGAGGGTTTGCCCTCTCTTTCTCATGATCTTTCAAAAAAAACCCTTACATTCCATTCCCCATCTAATTTTGAGAGTCCTTGTGTTGAATTCTATTGCTTGGTTGATGAAGAATGTTTTCCTTGTGTTGAGGAACCTATCTTAAAAAATTCAAGTGAAGAAGAATATGCTCAATTCATGACCAATCAAGGACACTTCATGAGTGTAGATGAGGAGGAAATCACCAGAGGTACCCACCTTGGTGAACAAAAAGACAATTCACAAACTTTTGTCTCCATTCCTGATGAGGAGGAAATGATCATTGATTCTTTTCTTACTTTATAAGATACTATGGATGGACTAGGAGAGGATCTTGAATTAGGCTATACTCCTCTTCAAGGAAACTATTAGCTAGTTAAATATGGGGAAGGCAGCATAGGTACACAAGAAAGTATACAAAGGAAAAGTATTCTTTTAAATCTTCCTATTCAAGAGGCTTATGCATGTGATTATGACATGTTTGAAGTCATCAAAATGGGATATCATCTTATCAGTTAGTTGGAAGAAACACATTAGATCTTAATAAATGGAACAAGTTCTTATTGGCCAAAATTTTATAAAGAACATATAACCAATCCTCTTAGAGATATGCCTACTAAAGAAATGCAAGTTGAACATGAGATGAAGAGTAGGCAATAGCATGGAGTATGTGAAAATGTTCAAGAGGAATATGTCTTCATTAGATATCTATTCAAATTTGATCTACTTGAGATCAAATCAGGTGAGGTGACAAGCAAGAGGTATGGGTCACCAAACTCCTACTTTAGCAAACCACATGTTTGGCACCACGAGGTTTCTTGTCATAGAAGAGACCTAAAGAGTTTGGCCTTTGATCCAAGAGGGGGAAGAGCATATTTGGTTATCTGTTCATAATTAGTTTTCTTTATACTATGTACTATTTTCCCTAAGTGCTTATGCACATGTGTGTGTCTTGTGTGTTTGTTTTCTTGGTTATGTGTGTCCTTGTTTTCCTTTGTGTTGTTGAGGTAGTGGATAGTTATCTTGTGTTGATCAAATTTGAGTCAATGGCCAATGCTTCCTTGTTTGAGTGTCCTTAGATGACTCCATGCCCAATGGACTAATAAGGTTATTGGTCTAGTCAGTATAACAGGCATACTACCCCTACGAGTCACCAATTTGTTGACTCAATTTTGACTTGTAAGTCAAAATCAGGCAACCATATATGAAAACATGACCTTTAGATATTTTAGGGGTTAATATCATGTTATAGTGTGATCTTAGGTCTCTTTAATGTATTATGAATGCTATTAGCTTTGGACATTTTATTGTCTAGGTCCTTTTATTTGCTTAAGTCATTCTAAGAAGTCTAAGCTGGGTTTAAAGAGCATTTTCAAGGCACTAGATCTTGCACATGCAACAATTATAGAAGTAGCCTAATTTTAAATCTTTTGGCTAAGTTTAGTATGTAGAATACCTTCAGAGAAGGTGTTACATACAAAACCCATAGCAAAAGTACAAGTATTAATTCTTTTGAGAGATTCATTTCAAGCTTTTTGTTTAAAGTGTCAAGAATTGTTTTAGACATTTTGTCTGAAACAATTTTCCCAAAAGGGTGCTTCTAAAATAAATAGTTTACTTCATCCTTTCCAAAGGATAATTTTTTCAAAAAATGTCCCAAGTAATCTTTTTGAAGGCCACTTTCATGTTGAAAGGTCATTTTCAATTTTTCTTAAGGGCACTTCATTTTTCCCGAAGGGTATTTACATATTTTCAAAGGGTACTTTCCCTTCAGAGCATGGTCCTTTTCAAAATCTCTGAAGGTATACATCTTAAACTAAATGGTCCATTTTCAAAAGTTGAAAGATACTTTACAAAAACCCAAAGGGTATTTTCCTTTCCGAAAGGTATTTTATAAAAACTCGAAGGGACAAATTTCCTTTTGGAAGGTTCATTTGCAAGAACTCTGAAGGTCTATTTATAGAAATCGAAAGGGCACTTTTCTTGATAAAAGGGAAAAGGGACCATTTACAATTTTTATAAAAGGTCATTTACAAGAAACCCAAAGGGACATTTCCAAGAACCGAATGGACATTACAAAGTGCTGGAGGGTCACTTACAAATTGCTGAAGGATCATTTCTTTCGATTGAAAGGAAAAAGGAGAAGTTTTAAGAGCCAAATGGGAAAGCCTGAAGGAATTCTTTTAGGAAAATTATCCACAAAAGATTATTCGTGAAATTATTTTGAGGAAAATATCTTGAAGGAATTCATGATGGGTCCACAGACATCAACTTCAGGGTTATGGGCTCGCCTTTAGAATTTCAAATCTTGACAGGAACCTGAGGGCAAATGTAGTGGTGACAAATGGAAAAATCCCAAGCATTTGGTGAAAATAAAACAAGTAAAAAATAGGTAGGTTGATGGTTTGAGTCATTGTTGATAGTCGACCAAATCAAAGAGCTCCTATGAAATAGATGAACACAGGTGTCAGGAGGATGATGAGTCTCATATCCATTGAGCCATGTTATGTGTTGGTTTCCCCATTTTTAGTTTCAAATGCTCATGGGCAGTCTATGATGGAGGTAGTTACCCATATAAATTTTTGAGGTTTTGCACCACTTTTCACCATTCTTATGATTGGTTTCAAATAAGTATACATCTTAACATGGCATAACTCGCCCCACCTCTTTTCAACATGAAATTTTAATTCATTATCTCATATGGACACATGTCCAAGTGACCTTTGAACTCCCTTTGTTTGACCTCTCTCTCAAAGGCTATATATATGCATTCTTTTGGATTGTTGAAGGAGCCTCTACTGGTTATTAGGAAAAATATGGCTAGATTTGTACTTGAAAGACTCTTGAAGAAATAATACAAGTAATTTTTCCACTCACATGCTATACTATTGATTATTGGTTCAAATCCTGTTGTTCTTGTTTAGTGAGAGGTCATCTTTCCTAACATGTCATCTTCGGTTACCTACCAAATGTGCAGAAAGAGTATTGTTATAGGTCCTTGTTAGTATTCTATTCCTAGTGTATAGATGTTTTAGAAGTGGTCTACGATTGTATTCCTTCTTGAAATCATCTATTTCTCTCCTAAAATTTTGAATGCCTTCTTGAATCTAACATATGAAATGTTGATGTGAAAATGCAAAAGGAGTTGTGAGTTTTGTGTGAGAGAAACTTTGTTAGTCTTTAAGTAGCATATTTTCGATAAAATAGGAGGAGATAAACATTGTTACATCAAATTTTTGGTTTCTTAATTTTTTTCCTTAACCCTTTTCATACACAAATTGTTAAGTTAGAGAGAGATCTTTATTGGTGCATCAAGGGGAGATAGCCCCTTAACTAGAGATTCATCTCAACAAAATTATTACCCACATCAAGAGAGATGTTTCCATTGTGCCACTTGGATGAGGATATCTGAGCATCTCCTCAAGGGTGTGAATCCAAGTGACAACAAGTACCTCACATTATCATAATTCTTCTCAAATTCACATCAACACTAATAGCGATAACCAAGCCACTAATACCAACACAAATAACAATTTTAATGCTTCAAATGTTAATTGAACACATCAAATTTTATTGCAAACTCTTAATAAAATGAATACCTTTCAAGCACATAACACAAATCAAATTATGAGAATGCAAAACCACCTTTTTAATCTTCAATCTCATCTACAACCAATGGTTTAGGGCACACATAACTAGAATATTCCCCCTCCTCCTCTTCGATATTCTTAAGGAAATATTATTCATCAACCTCCTTTATTCAATTAAACCATCGAGCATTTACAAAATGAACCTCTCACTACTCAAATTGCCAACACTGATATAGAACGTATAACACCTACAATTTCTTATAATGGATCAACTGATCCCACCCTTCACCTCAAAACATTTGGAAATCTTTACAAGGATTGGGTCAAATTAAAAACCTTTACCACTACCAAACTCCCAACCAAAACCTTCATGGGTGAAGCTTTCAATTGGTACAATCAACTTAGAGCTCATTCCATTTTTAGTTTGGAGGACTTAGTAAATGCTTTAGTGCAAGAATTCCAAACTAATGATCTTCTTGAAAACACTTTGGCCCATTTCATTAATTGCAAACTACATGAGAATGAAATTTCCCAAGCCTTTGTTAAGAGATGGAAGACTTTGTCAAACAAATGTGAACATAACATGGTAGATGACAATCATTTTCCTCTCTTTACAAATGCTCTCTTTCTTAAATTATAATATCAGGTCTACACTCTCTCTCTCCACGTACCTTGGAGGAGGCTATTAACCAAGTTAAATGTCAATATTTCCTAATGCATCAATTTGAGCCACCCCAACCTTCTATGGGTCCTCATCTCTCACTCAAAAATAAAAACCATAATATCACTAATGAAAGTGTTACCGATTCTTATGACACCATTCACATTGTTCAAGATATCATTCCTAATCCTTATTTATAACCAGCTCCTTCAAAACAATATACTAGTCCTCATTTTACTTCACCAAATAACATCAATGTTCACAAGCCTCAATCCTCAGCTAAATTGCATAAACATCTACCTTGGCCTCTTCCATGAGAGCTTGATCCTACTCATCCTATGAAATCTTGGTATGACCATAAAAAGCTTTGTTGGTTTCATGCTAGTTGGGGTCATTATCATGAGACCTATAGATAGCTTCATAATTTAGTTATGTATTTTCTTCTTGGCCCTAATTTCAATCATGATTCCATTATCCCAAGCCTTGAATCAAGTCAATGCTCATTTAGATATTTACAAATATCCTTTACCTAATCATCAACCTATTCAAGATAACCAAGACAAGCCCACCCCTTCCATTAATAATGTTGAAAGTCTTGTTGAACCAACTTTCAAAGAGAATGTGGTTAGCATGACTAATATGTGAAGGGTGGTGGCTTTCATTGATTCCTAACCTATCTACACTCCTCTTTCATCTAAGGCATATCGAGTTATCCATGATTCTTCTCCAACTCATTTAAATGAGTTGGGGCAAGATGACCTTATTACTTTTGATGATCTAATTTATGATTCTTCCCTTGATAACACATCCCGTACTATTTCTACCACTCTTCCATCATCTTTTAATATTACTAATAACCAAGCTTCTACTAACACTTCTTCTAATTCTCAAAATCAACTTGAACCAATCACTTATTCATCTCCACATGATTTACAACCTTGTTCTAAACATCCTTATTCTCATTCTTATCAAAAAAAAATTTAATGTACTTTGGCTCCTCCTTTCGAGGACCTCCTTAACCATTACACACCTTTATCTAACAAACTTCTTATGGGTTATGATGAATGGGATCCCATTATGTAAATCTCTAATCTCCCATCCTAAATTATATTTATTGAGCTTATGACGACTTCCCCATGTCATAGAAACTGCCTCATGTAGTTATTATTTGAGGTGAATGTCCCTCATCATCCCCTAGCAAGATGAGAGGTAGCTTTATCTGGTTTTGAAGATAATATTTTACAATAATGTGAGGACATATCTATCAACATTGATGAAACTGTAGAAACTTATATTTCTTTAAAAATTCCCTTAGATTCTATGATTCTTTACGAGATTTTACTTCATGTAGATGATCTTCACTTATTTATAAGCATCCAAATAGGTAATATCTAAGTCAAACATAAATTGATTAATGAGGGTTCTGACATATGTGTCACTTCTCTTCATTTCATTAAGACTCTTAGATATTCCAAATGCAATCTTAAATCTACATGTAACACATGCCAAGGATATGATAGACATAAAGTGCCTCCTCTAGGTTGTGTGTGGCTTCCCATTACCATCCCACCTATCACCATCCATGAGAAGGTGATGATCTTTAACTTCCCTCTTTCTTATAAAATTTTTAATAGACACCACTTATCAAGAGGAAAATAAGAGGCATTCTCCAAACTATTACTTTAATACAGTATTAAAAATAATTTAAAAGCTAAAATAATTTCAATTAGAAAGAAATTAACTAAGCAGCGACTATTCAATTCCTACAATTTGTGAATGGAATTTCATATTGTTGTATTACTATCAGGTGAAAGTTGCATATGTTTCTATGCAGGTAATTCTCCAATATCCACTACATTCTACAGCTTCTCACAACTCTCAATTATAATAGTCTTCAAGAATCTCAGTCCCATAACACTTAACTCCAGACTCTAACATCTAAGAATGGTAAGCTCCTCAACACCCACAAGACTTGGCAACTCTCCCAGATTTTATATAGTCATTTATGCCAAAATTTTTCATGTTAACATTCCCTAACAATGTTTTCAAATTTTTTCAATGACTCACCTCAAGATTACTAAGCTTCTCACATCCATATTGTGTAATCCTCTTGAGGAAACTTTGACATTAAAAAGCTGTCAATTCTTCCAGTCGAGGACAATGTTGAATACTAAATATTATAAGATTTGGAAATTTTAACACTTTTACTATTCTCAAATTATTACAACCATCCAATAGAAGACCATTCAGCTTCAAACATACACTAATTGAAACACTCTTTAGGTAGCTTAGGTGGAAAAACATGGCAACTCTTCAAGCTATAGACATTTATGAATCTTCAATTCCTCTAGTTGAGGATAATGTTGAATGCTAAATATTGCAAGCTTTGGAACTTTAGACACTTCTACTGTTCTCAAATTATTACAACCATCTAATAGAAGAACATTCAGCTTCAAATATTTAATAATTGAAACACTCTCTAGGCAGCTCAGATGGAAAAGACATGGCAACTCCTCAAGCTGTTGGCATCCATGAATCTTCAACTTTACAAGATTTGTAAGATCACATATTCTTGATATAGACTTCAAGTTTTCATAATCAATCAAGTTAAATTTACATTTAAAAAGATGTAAGTATATATAATTGAAATTATATATATATATATATATATATATATAGACACACACACACACAAAAACACACACACACACACACACACACACACACACACACACACACACACACACACACACACACACACACACACACACACACACACACACACACACACACACACACACACACACACACACACACGTGTGTGTGTGTGTGTGTGTGTGTGTGTGTGTGTATGTATAAAGTTGAGTAATGAAAATAAGTTTAAGTGTAATAAATGAAAGATATAAGGAATCAATGAATTGGTAAAAAGGTTAAAAAATGATCACACCTTGGTTTTTCTATAGATTTGAGTTTGTATTTTTACAATATTATCTATACTTGATGTATTCCTCAATTTTTAGACTTCCACATTGATTTGAGACAAACATGTACCTATACAAGCTTATCCAATTAAGCCAAGCCAAAAAACCCCTCACCACTTTAGTCATAATCCTATGTGATCAAGTGTCTTTGTAGGATTTCATAATCTAATTTTTTTAATGTCTATGTGTTGTGTCTTCTTTATTGTGATTGTATATTCAATTCTTAGATCTGCAGGGTACAATGTGTTGTATGGATGAATCTTCATTTTGACTTAGCTTGCACACTCCAAAATAAAACACAAGTAATGGAGTCAAGAAACTACTAAAGTAGTGTTAGAAATTATGGATCATCCATGCTCGTAATTAGACCTATACATTGTTATGTGGTGTGTGAATGGAATAGGTCTAGTAATGGTTTCAATCTCCTCTTCCCTATAAATGACTATTACAACTACTATAGTCTAATTACCCTCCTTTCGTACAAGGAAATTTCTCAAAAGACTAAGATAGTTAAGTGTTGCAAGAGTGTAACATTTGAATGCCTGAAACTTTAACCAATTTTTTATTATGGATATATTTCAAGAATTGTTGTAAAAAATATGGGATTTCATGTCTTATGCATCCCTTGGATGTCTTAATAATGTGTCAAACACATTAGTATTGGGAAAAACCAAAAACCAAGTAGTGATAGTTGTAGGCCTTACCATAAGTAGTGACACAATGACCCAAAAAAGGTTTTTACATTTTCCACTATATCCATTTATTATGTCCATTGTACTAATAAAATCTCTATGTATGTACCCAAGACTAGTAAGTAATGCCATAGTGCATATGTTTTCACTTGATAGGTTGTCCACCATAACACTATGTATGGGATGTGAGTCAACAAAATCAATGTCAAGATCTAACAGCTCCTTAGAGCACAATTGATTACCTTGTATAAGCAACTAAACACGGAATTATACCAGAATTAACAAGTAACTAGAATTTAAAAATGACATAGAATATGAGAGACAATGCAATCTGTATTAATACTTATCCAGAAAAGAATACAATGAAGAGATGCCACACTCTTCCCACACCTCTCAGGCTTCCCACACCTGGTGTACAGTAATTATCCTTCAAGAGTTCACTCTCCTCAATTACGATCACAACAAACAACTCAAACACAGAGTTGTTGTTCACCTCCACCAGTTAGTAACAATACTGCCAGTCCCAAGTACTCAAAGTACTCCAAGTAGATCTCCTTTGCACAACCTACAAATTAACTGATCTTACTTACCATGTAGATCTCCCCTGATCTTGCAACAACCTGCAGATCAACTGATCTTACAATTGGAAGGATCTCTTCCTTGTCCTTAATTACAATACATGCCCATGGGTCTATTAAATAGATTCCATACAAACAATAATTAGAGATGCAGACTCAAGACTTAAATTAGCCTTCACATGCAAACTGACCATTCAAAAAACTAACTGTTCATGTAACTAACAGTTCTAGAACACATAGGCGACCAATGTCGGTCCCTGTCTATCTAGGGATGACCGACATCAGCCAATCCCTAACCGATGTCGATAGCTTTTGGTCCACCTCTGACCGACATCAGTTGGCTTGATCGACGTCGATTAATGTGACACTTTAATAACCTCCATGTTTGCATCCCTATGAAGATTTTAGCTCCACAACCTAACAATCTCCCACATGGAGATAAATAGGTACACTTGTACCTGTACAGCAACATCCTTTAATTTGTTTCTTGGCTTGTATCCCTCTTCAAGCTCAGTCTTGAAGACCAACCACCACAAATCCTGTGGTGCACATCCTGTCATCCAAGTAACCTACCGTATCTGCATCTACAAACCCATGTAGAAAAGAACTTGACCTTGCATAGCATGAATCCCTATTGTTGGTCCCTCTCAGATACCTGAGAATCCACTGAACTACTTTCCAGTGTTTCTTTCCCGAATTGGCTACAAACTTGCTGACAACTCCCACTGCTTGGGCAAACTCAGGTCTAGTACACATGTACTCAACCTCATCATGTGAATTGGGACACTGTTCTGTGAACTGTCCATCCATAGGTGTGTATACCAGTTTCTTGCATCCTGCATCTCGAACCTCACCACAACCTTATTCACACAATCATTTGGAGACACATAATCATCTGGAGACAAAATCAACCTGTGATCTTCCCTGTCTCTAGAAAAACTCATGCCAAAGAATTTCTTTGCCACTTCCAAATCCTTCATGGCACACCTCTGAACTAACTTTACCTTTAGTTAAGCAATCTCTTATATGTGTGACCCTACAACAAGACACTACATACAGTAACATGATAATGTATCTAATATTATCCAACTTGGTAAAGAAAAACACAATGGTCACATTGACATTGACTAAAGCTATGCTTTGTCATACACCTGTCAAACCTTAAACACCATTGTCCTACAGCCTGCTCAAGACCATATAACCTGGCCTTCTATCTCATGTGTCCATTCTCTCCTTTCTTTAACCTGGGAATCCCTTCATCTTTTAGTGCTCTCTACCTAACTGGAAACTCTACCAAATCTCCCATTTTGTTCTCTCCCAAGGAATCACATTCCTCATCCATGCCACGCTCCCATTATTTCCTAGATTTTACATGCATTGCCGTAAATAAGGGGAATAACAAATTTGAGGCTTACTTACCCTTTCAATCCTCTATATGGGCATTTGAGACTCCTTGACAGCTTGCTGTCCACCCAAAATCCGTCTCAGTGACCAATGTCAGTCATCTCTCAGTCTGCACCCAACCGACGTCAATTCCATGCGATCAACCTGACTATCAATGCATGTTCCCTTGACCAACGTCAGTGTCCACCTGCTCACTGATGCCATTTCTATGACCGACATCGGTGTCCACCTGGTCACCAATGTCAGTTCCCTAACTGACGTCAGTAAAAAGCCTGCCCGACACCACTGACTGTGGTTTGCACATGATCGACGTCAGTACCTACCTATTTGACGTCAGTTCTCACTTGATCAACATCGGTACCTGTGTTTTGTCGTGAGTGATGACTTTTACCCGTGAGCTCACTTTGAATCATCACTTTGTCCAAATTGCCCTGCTCAGATTTATTCAGCCCCTTGCACTAATCTCTGTCCGTCATCTCCTCTTTGAAAACCAAGGCTTTCTTGTTCTTGTCAAAAACTTTAGATTTCTTTTTTATGCAATGAACCCAATCCTTTTTTGTAGCATCAGTATCAAGAAACCTCACTTTCTTCTGTTGCTTACAAAAATCTCGATCTATGCTCTCTGAATCTAAACTCTTATTTTTTGACTCAAGAACATGCATCCCCTTCTTATTCATGTGACCAAGCCTATTGAGCCACATCTTTGAATCTATAGCTGTAGTAGATAAACCAAAAGGAGAATCAGTAATACAAGTAGATAGATAAAGAGTACCTACTTTCTTACCTCTTGCTAAAATAAGTGCACCCTTGAAAACTTTCCAAGAGTATGCTGTGAGGGTTACTGTGCATCCCTCATCACCCAACTTTCCTACAGAAATCAAATTCCACTTCAGGACTAGGACATGCATGACCTCCTTCAACACCCATGTGTTGCCCGTCTACAATTTCAGCATCACTTTCCCTTTGCCAACCATTTGACAAGGCTTACCATCCCCTAAATAAATTTTTCCAAAGTCTCCCTGGACATATTCATGAAAAAATTCCCTATTTGGGGTTGCATGGAAAGAGGCACCATAATCTAAAACCCAAGATTCTACTTTATCCAAGGAACATACCAGAGCATCCTGTGCAACAACATCTGCTTCTTCATTTCCTTCATGCTGATCTTCTTTCACCCATCAATCTTTATTTATGTGCCCTTTCTTTCCATGATTCTAGCAGATTACACTGCCATTTCTAGATTTGGATCTCTTGCCTTTCTTTGATCTCCCTTGCTTACTCTTCTCTCTTTGCCTCCCCCTGCTTTCAACACTCAAAGCATTTCCTGATGATTCCCCTGTGCTTTTCTTGCGAATTTATTCATTCAAGATTACACTAACAACATCATCCACTTTTAAGATATTTGAAGTAGACGCAGTATTACTTACTGCCATTACCAAACTATCCCAACTTTTAGGTAAAGAGCATAAGATTAAGAGTGCCTTAATTTCATCATCAAAAACAATATTGACTAAATTTAACTGGTTTACCAAACCATGGAAATCACTAAGATGACTATGTACAGATCCACCTTCCTGCATTTGCAAATTAAATAATTACTTCATAAGAAATACCGTATTCTAAGCTAAGGGTTTTTCATATAAATTTGCCAAAGATTCCATTAACTCAACCGTTGAATTTGCCTGTGATAAGTTGGAAATCACAGACGATGCAAGACTCAACCTTATAGATCCCAGAGCCTTTCGATCAAGAACCTTCCATTCTTCATCTTTCATATCTATGGGCTTGCATGCAACCCCACCCAACGGTAAGTACAAATCTTTTTGATACAGATAATCTTCTATCTGCACCCTCCATAATTGATAATTCTTGCCATTAAACTTCTCCATTCATAGCTTACTTTCTTCTGCCATTGCTATACTCCCACTCAAATAGAAACCCCTGTGAGTGACCTATAATCAACAAACACTTAACACGCTTTAACCACCTGTTAGTGTACCCAACCAAAAGCTCTGATACCACTTGTCAAGATCTAACAGCTCCTTAGAGCACAATTTATTACCTTGTATAAGCAACTAAACACAGAATTATACCAGAATTAACAAGTAACTAGAATTCAAAAATGACACAAAATATGAGAGACAATACAATCTGTATTAATACTCATCCAGAAAAGAATACAATGAAGAGATGCCACACTCTTCCCACACCTCTCAGGCTTCCCACACCTGGTGTACAGTAATTCTCCTTCAAGAGTTCACTCTCCTCAATTATGGTCACAACAAAAATCTCAAACACAGAGTTGTTGTTCACCTCCACCAGTTAGTAACAATACTACTAGTCCCAAGTACTCAAAGTAATCCAAGTAGATCTCCTTTGCACAACCTGCAAATCAACTGATCTTACTTACCATGTAGATCTCCCTTGATCTTGCAACAACCTGCAGATCAACTGATCTTACAATTGGAAGGATCTCTTCCTTGTCCTTAATTACAATACATGCCCATAGGTCTATTAAATAGATTTCATAGAAACAATAATTAGAGATGTAGACTCAAGACTTAAATTAGCCTTCACATGCAAACTGATCGTTCAACAAACTAAATGTTCATGTAACTAACAATTCTGGAATGCACAGGCGACTGACATCGGTCCCTGTCTTTCTGGGGATGACTGACATCGGCCGATCCCTGATCGATGTTGGTAGCTTTCGATCCACCTCTGACTGACGTCGATTGGCCTGACTGATGTCAGTTACTGTGACACTTCAAAAACCTCCATGTTTGCATCCCTGTGAAGCTTTTAGCTCCACAACCTAACAATCAAGTATAAATAAAGGCACATTGGTAGAACAATGGTCTTGGTTTTATTGACATTATCCCTATGCATAGTGGGGATCAACAAATTCTGAGAGCCCTACACCTATGCCTATAATATGTTTATGTGTGTGTGCACTTGTTCAATCTTACATTCTAATACATGTTTTATACCTCTTTTATCCAAACCCTATTTATATTTGATTAACCATAATATGCACTCAAAAAGGGTTAGTATTATGTATTGGATAACCCCAACCACTCCTCATTGAATGGCTAATCATTGCCTACATTATAATACACTAAAAAGGGCTCAAACCACCTATAGCTCTCCTACTTACGGGTGTGTGTACAAAATCATAGAAAATATACAACATAGTCTTGTCTTTTGATCTTTGATACTTGGCACCATGGAAATTTGACCATATGTATTCTAATCATTGAAGATTTTATGTGTATATGAATTTTAAATAATTTTTCAAGAAAGTGCTAGGTATTTCAAGTGATTATCAAGTTATATCCTTAGAGGTGATTTGTATATATAGGTGACCCTTCATTAATTTCCCACCATGACTAATCCATGAAACATGTGTAGGATGGCCTAATAGAGACTTCCAATTTTTAAAAATAGTCACTGAGGGCCCTTAGACACTACCAACAAAGGGAGACCCTTATGATAACTAATATTTTATGGATATCCTGGAATTGAAAAATAAGGATCTAAGATATGGAGAATGTTTATCTATGATTCTTAGGATGATCATGTATAGACCAAGTTGATCTTGAATAAATATGTTTGATAGATATAGGTGGCTAAGATAGTATTATGGGTAGACTAATAGAGGGAATGCGTGTGCAAGATCAGATATATGTGTTTTTTCAACTATGTCAAATCATTTCAAAGATTATATGTTTCTAAAGTGTCAAAGACCAAATTTAGGTGTCTATAATAAGGCATTGTAAACTATAATTCTATTATCACAAATGACATTATTATTGATAATGGTTCTAGAGAAAACCCTATTTACATGTTATTCTTGTCTCATCTAGGTTGTATTAAATATAATTTACTTCATAGAATAAGGACATTGCATAGTTATGATGGCCATCAATACACACCCTTAGGTGGTATTACTATTACACTCATAATTGTTCCTCAAAAACATCTAGTTTGGTTCTATGTTATACCTGATATGAGATCCTATAATTTATTTTTTCGACACCCTTGACTTAATAATATGAGATTGATACTTAAAAATTACATAATTACATAAAACATTTGTATAATAATAAAGTATAAACTATACGTGGCTAACCATATGAGAGACACCTTAAAGATCGCATGAACAAACAAATGACAATCCATTAAAGATGTACATTATTTAATCTAATTTGATCCCAACATAATTTACATCATCATTACCATGATATGAGGCACGTATTACATTTTTATTATTTAGATCATTATCCATTTCATAATGTCCCATACCTCTAGCTTGTTTAGTTTTACATTTGAGATACATGGAACCTAGCCATTCATTTCGTAAGATTGACTTGAAACCAAGACTAGTTATAGTATCATGATGCACTCATAAATATTCCATAATAGATCTCTAATTATATGATATACATATCCGTTTTATGTATGATGATAGTTATTACACATCTCTCAAAATTTATTTTCCTAATACATCGACTGATACATCTAACTCCTATAATGTATATCATGGAAGTATAGACCAAATTATTGAATAGCCTTTTTAACCTGCATCATGTGCTTATTCGATACCTCATTATTTTACCATAAAATTCTTGTTTTACATTTCTTACTTATTCTTTGTGTCATGTATTGCATGTGATCTTCTTATTAGAGATTGATCACACCCTTTTGTCTACTTGATTTGGCACCTTCATGCTTGCCTTCTATTTTCATATATATTCTTCTAGCACTTGATTTTTGTTGATTATTGTGTTACACTAGACTTGACTATATGATTATTTATTATATCTTAAGCACTTACATATGTCTCCCGATAATGACAACATATACATTAGGACCTTCTGCTACAACATGCACCGATTTCATATGGAAGATGTAGGTTGCCTAGATTCCTACTCATCTTTTTTTCTTTTGCATCGTTGAACCTCCATGCATATATATATATATATATATATATATATATATATATATATATAATTCTAAAAATTTGTTCAAAAAACCAAAAAACAAATAGTATAAAAATGAAAAATATTGAGACATTTTCCATAGGGGACATCATACTTAACACATGTGCCTACTTGATCATATGTACAAATAAATTTACCTATGTGGATGTCATACCCATAGTTTTCATGATCTTGATTGACTCTATCTATATATATTTTTTTCCATGGGGACATGGTACTCACATCAATTTATTTAAGAGCTTTATTGACACATCTTATATATGGAGTATATCACACCCTTATGTCTTACAAGTTTACATTGATTATGCAGATGTTATTATTTGATATACCTTGACATTTGATTAGTTTCACACTTGCTACCTTCATTGAAATATCTTACTTGAGTATTTACATGCATCTGGGGGCATATAATTCCCCCACACATACATATGCATCCCCATCAAAGGATCTCTACATTTCATACCATACTATGCATGCTTATAATTATATTGCATTGACATTATATTAAGATTTAGAACAACACTACAAATGTGTCTTGCATTATCACATTGATGGGAATTTATTCCCTATACACTTTTTACATATTTATCTATTATGATGATCATACTTAATACATACACGACTCATACAATTCCCAACAAGGGGCAAACCTATATTTTAAAATAATAAAAAGCTTATAAATATATAAAGTTCTAAACATGTTATTTTAATACATGATTAACATCTACCTATACTATAGGATATCATATGCATGTTTTATGCACATGTTTCTCATGGTATTTTATTTGAGTGAGTTCTTTGTAGGTGTATAACACCTACATGATCATGGACCATCCAAATTCTTCTCTGCCTTTATTTGCCTACACCCTATGGGGCATTTTCAATAGTGACAAACCTGGCCTTGGAAGCATTACTATACAAGTGATTATCATGATGATATTTTTCATTTCTATAACATTATAATTCTATGGAACCTTTTTATTTTTTTCTCTCTTAAGGAGAGAATGGGATTTATTGTGCATCCATTATGATAACTTGATAATATCATTGAAATGGTGAAGTAATCCCTAGTAAATTTATCCGAGTCTACCTGATTCCCATCTTTTATATTCTAATGGGGTGGGAATCAAGTGAAGAATTGATCAATTTATTGGTCTAGGAGTGATGGGGCTAGAACTCAGAACGTACTTATTGACAAGGAAGTACTCTAACCAATTCAACTACAATCCCAACTAGTTATGATTGACCTAATAATCGATACTAATAAGTTCTAAGTCGATAAAATATTTGACCTTTCTCTTTCAAATTTAATGAAAGTATATATTCATTTTCATTCTTTCTATATTGGGGATTCAAATATCTAGTTCCAAAGTGACCTAGGGGATATCATTCTAAATGAAGATCTAGATGTGTTGTGTGTGTATGGAAGGTATAATGAATAAGATGAGAATAGAAAAAGTAATAGAACTAGGATAGTAAAAATATTTATTTTCTCTATACATGACATACTATTGAGAAAGATGTATGACACTCTACTTTTTTACTATCTGATTAACTAAAATTATAGATATCTATAAATATATTACATGCCATGAAGACTAAGAAGTTTTTATGGAATTTGAACCTTTTACCCTTCCATATGTGATTCTTCATCTTCCGACGGTTACACCTCTAACCTTCAGGTGTGTAGTGCGCTAATAAATGTTCTATCATGTATTAATTTTGGAAATGTCAAAGGGTTATGCAAAGATTTGGGTTTTACACATAGGTTTGGATTGTGTTCATCATGCAATCAGTTGATGTTACCCAAAGGTGGAGTGTGTGGTGAGTGTTGTACAAAACTATGTGTTATGTGGAGTATCAATGATGGAGGTCAACACTAAATATTTGCATCACCCTATGAATGGGGTGATACCCTTCAACCTTGCACTAGCTAATCCTTTAAAGCTCATGTGTTTCATGCCTTTAAGGTGGGGTGCTTATTGTTATATTTGGCTCTTTACAACATGGATCTAGGCACTGCATAGAATGTGCATGATGCATGAATTTGCTTGGTAGTGAAATTTTGAGAGAGTATGCATGACATATTCCATGGATTTATGGAGGGTGCACATGATGTAAAAGATGTTTTATCAATAATGTAGAGGAGCACAGTGCCCTCTGACCACTTTGGCTAGCTGCATCCTACACCAAATAGTTTATGAAATTCAAAACATTATTTTGGCTTTCTTGCACATTTCATAATGTTGACTAAGGATTATTTCAAAATTTTCACCTATAAATATACATTAGGATTTATTCATTTGACCCAATTTATGTTCACTTGGTTCAAGTATATGTGCATATGCACATTGAGAAAATATGCCATATTATCTCCAAATTCAAGATCTTTCACCATTTTCCACTTGCAATGGTTACATCCAGAAATATTCTTTGATCATGCATTTGATCTATCATTTCCAAAATTATTATTCTTTATGTTTTCCTATTAGTCAATCATCATAGTCATCTGAGATGAGTCTACAGTCTATGAACCAGAATGCACCAAATTATTATCCACTTATAGTGGACCTATCCCAAATGATTAGGGACACATGTCTTGAGCTGGAGACATTCTAATGGTGATTTTAAGTAGCTTGAGTATTTGACATTGAAATTTATGTGTAGCAATGACATAAAACAAAATTTCAAGTTTGCATATAAATAAAAGGCATAGAGGAATGGTGAATAAGATTCATGTAATTGGATTTAATTCATGTGATTTAGAATGTGTCAATAATTAGCATTGTCGAGGCCCTATGACCGAATTTATGTGTCTACAAAAGGTTGTGTATGAAATTGTACAGAGTTGTGAAAGTGACCAAAGCACTCAAGGTTGATGTGAAGGTCTACATGACTTCATGCAAGTCACTTAATTTCCATTTATCATAGAAATTTATTTACATTGATATCATATCTTGTTAGTACTTACGTCTTACACATTACACGGGCATATGCATTATGATTGTTACATGCTTTACACTTACTATTGTGTGTGTCTTGATTGCATGTCCATGTGTACACTTATATGTATGGCCTTATCCACATATGATCTTTTTGACATCATGTCTTGTTAGTCACATCTATTGCATGTTATCTCACCAACATCTATGTGCTCACTAACATGTGTGATCTTGGTTACGATTGGCTATGACTATACTATGATTGGTGCCATTATTGCCATCATTCTCATATCTTATGTTATATTTTTTTGGTACCTACATTTCCATGGTGCCTACCATGCATTTATGGGGGCATGTTACTTGTGTGTGTTCTCATTGTTTTATTTTTTTCAAAAATTAAAGAGCGCACATAATAAATTGTTCACTTAATTATTCAATAAATGTTACATATATATAAGAAGAAGAACTCCTAAGAATAGGGAATCATATTACATCTCCTATAATAACTCCACTATGTTAAGTGGGTTGCTCTAACAACCTATGTGATAATAGAAATAACTAAATATATTTAAACGACAAAAAATTAATTTGATGCACTAACTATAGAACATCCAAAATTCCCCCTTAGTGCAGACATAGGGCAAGTAACCACGCTCTAGAATTGTGGCATACCGTTATGTACACATGGATTTGACACATAATGATTATGGGAATACATCTAGGTCATGAATTGGGATCCAACAGTCAATCCATGAGAATATCAACCACACCAATTAAAAATAGCGGGATGATCCTCCTACAACCATTATCAAGAACTCATTTACTATAGTACTATGATATTGACCTCCACTTTATCATCACAGCAGGAGAAAATATTGACACTAATTATAATACTTTATTTTCGCACACCCTACATGAAATAAAGTGAAAATAAAATTTGAGGATTGGGTCCTCATTATCTTCATTTGTAGCTATTATGTACAATTTTTGTTACTCAATCCAAAACAACATAAATTATGACCATTACCACTAGAAATAACCCTTGATGTTAATTGATTTGACATAATTAATTACCATTGCAAAACATTTTATATAAATATTGGTTTATACCTTTAATGCTTCCATTTAGAAATATTTATTGATAACATTAAAATAAAATTTCTTATAAAATAAAATAAACTCATAAACTTCAAACATGGTCTATGATGACATATAAAGACATTAAACAAATAATAAACTACAAATTAATAACTAACCTATACTAAAAATGATACATAAAACTATCTAACAAATTAACTAAAAGACAACTAAACTCTATAAAATAAGTAAAAAATAAACTCTTAATAAATTAGTAAATTAAAATATAGACTTTTATGCTATTGACAACACGCTATAATATGCAAAATTGAAAAAACAAACTAATTAATGACACATATTCAACATCATGACTTCATTTCTCATGTGCATGGAAATGATGTGTGGCACAAAACATCTTCACCAAACAAAATATAAGCACCAAAATAACTTAAATTTCTAATATTTTCCTAATGTCACACTTTGACAAAAAAAAAAACACAGTTTTGGATGACAAGAGTGGAACATGGATGGTGCATGAGTAAATGATTGTAGAAATTTATATAATCCAGGAGTGTGATGCTTGAATCTTCAACTCATTGAGGCAGTCTACATATTTTTTAGAGGCATAATGAGGGAAATAAATATCTAGATTGCATACAATGATGTAATAACCAAACACATTATCTTCAATCAGAGTAAACGTCAGTGTACTTGAAAAATATTCAACATACAATGCTTACATATCATTTCTCTTATCACTTGAAGTAACTATATAATGATTGTGTTTCCCATTTTACTTTTATAAACCCGCTCTAATAGTAAATTTTGAAAATTTGAGAGTACAAAGCTTGGGGAAACCTTCCTAGGGGTGGCTCACATTATAGTTGGCCTCGTCACTGTTCCTAGGTTTATATTTTTTTGCAGCAACATCACTCTCCCCTTTTGGTTTAGCAAGGTGGCTGGAGATCTTCGCTTGTAGATCATCATTTTCTTTGGAGCTCTTCACCTCAGCCACCTCTACACGGTTGAGGGTGGGGCTCTCTGCCTCCAGTTGCTAGGGACTAGAGGAATTTTTAATCTGGTAGCTCCCAAGATGGCTATCTCTATCAATTTGATAAAAAAATCATGGTTTAATTTATCCATTTTGCCCCCGCATGTTATTGAAGAGAAATATAATGTTGAACATGATGATACTGATACTAGATAAGACCCTGTGGATGATGAAAAAGACCTTTCTGACTATAAATAAGGTCCCCCTGATAATGCCTTGTCTTCAACTAGTTTATTTTCTACTATTGCTTAATTTGCCCCTTTTTGTTGTATTAAAACTTGCTCTAGGCTTGGCCTAGTTTGTTCATTGGTGTTGTGACCTTGGGACTTTTTGACTTCTAAGTTTGGCCTAGTGTAATGTTGTTGGCATGTCCTCTGTCACCTTTTTTTTTGAATAATATTGTATATGTTTGATCCAAAACTTAGAAGTTCTGGTTGATAAATATTTCAGGAACATAGAAATAACACAGTAACAGTGAATTCTTTGAGAAGAGATGTAGTATTACTCAAGATCGCAATACAATTATATGTTTATCTCTGGGAAGAGATGTATGTCTTCAAATTTTGGGTTACCTCTTCATTTATACACATTTTGAAAGTATGGGGAGGATGTGGAAGGTCACCAATCTCGAGAAATATTAAGTGGTTCGACTTCCAAGATTTAAAACAATACAAAATTTGAGGAATTACTATTTTTAGAAACTTACTATTTTTAGACTACACTACTAAAATTTAAATTTGAGGCACTTCTATTGGGTTTTTTGGGGTCAAAATTCATCAATCAGAGCTCCATGCCATCTCATGACATTCTTGTCATTCTTAGATTTCCAACGGTTCAAACGGTGAGTCAATTGGAGCTACAGTGCAAAAGTTATGGCTCCTGAAAGTTTCGTCATCAATTGGGGTAGAACTGTCACCCGAATTATCCCCTGAATACCTTGGGACTTTTTGACTTCTAAGTTTAGCCTAGTGTAATGTTTTTGGCATGTCCTCTGTCACCTTTTTTTTTGAATAATCTTGTATATGTTTTATTTATAATAAATTTATAAGCTCTATTTTATGAAAAATCTAAGATTACGCATAATACTATGTTCACTTAATTATTTAATAAATGTTATACATATGAAAAAAGGGTCTCCTAAGAATGAAGAGTCATATTCTATCTCTTATAAAAACTCAACAATTTTAAGAGGGTTGTTCCAACAACCTACCTCAATATAGTTAAATATATTTAAAATACACACATTTAATATGATGCACTAACTATAAAATATCTAACATGAGAATACTCCATGATATTTGGGACATCCTAGTTGTTCCCAACTTACTTATCCTTAAGAATAATTTTACCCTTTTGAATTATACTTTATTGTTTTAATTTATTTTGGATTTAGCTATTTAAACAAGATGCAACTTTTTAATATTCAAATTGTATAATATATAGCATAAAATAAACATATTTGAATGTTAAAAGATGAATCATTACACTTATTATTTATAGAAATGACCAAGAGGATAGGGTAGTTAGATTTTTTAGGTATTATTCTAGTATTTGTCAATGTGTAGTCATCCAAAATGCCTTGAAATGTATATGTGATTGCTTGGTTCAAGAAGTTGACTCTCAAAATCTACCTAAGCAGATCCGATAATGCTCCTAATCTTGTGGTAATTGAATATACCTAGTTTATGTTGTATTTGTCTTTTATGTTATTGTTGATCTTTTCCAACAGGGAATGTTGCACCTACCTATTATGGTGTTTCCTATACAATTTTAGAGGATTGATTATGTGATGGTTTCAATGGATATTTGATGTGATCTATTAATTCACCTTTATTTCAGTTTTAAAACTTGATTTGGATTAGATTTAATCATTCCAACATCTTATAAGTTGAGAAATTCAAAATTCATACTTTTAAAATTTCACTTAGAGTTTATTAGTGGAGTTTACGGATCAAGTTGGTATCAAAGCAGTTAGAATGCAAGGATTGCTTCTAGTTGTGTATTGACAGTTGCTTCCAAAATAGTTGGATTATTGGTTTGCAGATTGATTATATTGCAGTGTGTAGTGTAGAATCAGGTGTTTGCAGGAAACTATGGGCAAGTTATCATAGATTGAGTCCATCAAAAATGAAAATGTAATCTTGAGATGCCAAAAATTTCCACTTGAATTGCAAGTGGCAAAGTTAAAATCGGAGCTCGAATCCAATGATGAGCTCTTGATTAGATTGCAATGTGGTGAGTGTGAAAAGGTAAAGCCTTCAACTTCAGATGCAAAGACTATGACTGAGTACAGTGTAAGTTTTTCACCACATGAATCTTCATCTTCTTCTACCATTTTAGATTCTAGTAATATTGTTTTTGGTGATTTTGAAAGATACACTAAGGGCATAGGATCTAAATTGTTGTTTAAAATGGGTTATAATGGAAGAGGACTTGGTAGAGATAGCCAAGGTATATCTAACCTAATTCAAGTTGAGCATATACCTCTTCATGCAGGTTTGGGTTATACTAGTGTGTAGGTGGACGATGGAGAAGTTTCTTCCATGGCTAAAGGAAGACGAGGCTCCAATAGCGAAGGTTTTAGGCCACTAGTTCAAAAGTGTAAAGGTAAAAGAGGTATTGAGATTCCACCTCCTGATTTTTACACTAAATCTTTTGATCCAATTGATACTTTTAAGAAGTTTGGATATAATGTACAGAAGATAATGCAATCATTTCCATGCACTTTTTGTGGGATGAATAATCATAGTTCTAAGACTTGTTGGAAATGAAAAGCTTTGTTTAAGCAGATTGCATGTTTGAAAGACCATTCTCATGTTAATTTGGGAATTGGAAAAAGGTTACCCTCACCTAAGAAGGATGTTTGCACTCATTGTAAAGTGAGTGGACATAGGATTGATAGATGTTTTAAGCTTCATTCATCTTCACATTCAAGTAATGTTAAAACTAAGATGATTTACAAACCTCTCACTAAGGTTAATGAAGCTAATTCAATCCATAATGAAGTTGACAATACAACCCAGGATAAGGTAAAACCTACAAGTGAAAATCCATTTAAGAGGTTAAGTCAACAATATGCAATTGATAATAAATCCACAGAGACAATCAATTTCACTAGGAAGAAAGAATTGGTTAAGTGGATTATCACTACATTCTTTTTGCAAAGCATGGTTAATAATTCACCTAAGGGAATGAACAAGCTTTGATAGATGTAGATTAGAGTTGGTGGGAACACTTCAAGACAGGTTTACTATATGAAGTTTTTCAAATCTCACTTTTTGATAAATATAAGTTTTTGATTTCTAGAATATAATGTATGGGTATTCTAATATTGGATAAGAGATTAACTCATTTGAAACAGTTGGGGATATAGCAGAGTGATGTTATGAGTTGTTTTCTTACAGCATTTGACAGTTAGACTGCTATTTTAAATGTATCTATTTTGGCACAGTGATGTTTAGATGCATTTTTTAAGACCCTTTAGGCATGTTTAGATGTTAGGCAGCATACACTTTTGGTTGTTTGCATTTTCTTAGCATATAAGTCCCATACTAGGGCATTGTATTTCAACATGCATACAACATTAATTTTATGTTGTCGGCATTATAAAATTGTCTTGTAGTTACATTGGGAGTTGTTTCAATTTTTGGCAATTCACTGCTTTATAGGATGTGACATTTGGGCAAGCTATTTGATATGTTATCTCTTGCCATTATTGGGTTCTATTTTCATGGATGCAGTAGACTAGTTATAAGATTTCAGGTGATAGTCAACTTTTAGAGACCAAAAGCCTCTTTTGTAGGGAGGTGTGATCCAAAGTTCATTCTAGAAAAAGTTTCCAAATCATGATGAAACCAATTTCACAGTGTAGAGCTCGTTGAGAACTTTCTGATGCATTTTTTAGAATGTAAATATGAGTTTGGGAGCTCCTGTTATGGCCATTTGAAGATTGGTCAAAAAATGTCTCTTACAACATGTGGCACATGTTTCGAGGTTGTTTCAACATTTGGACCTATCGGAGGTCGACACTTGGCAAATTTAAAGGTTTGAAAAAAATGGTTTGATGACATGCCACATCATCAACTGCCACATGGAGTTAAGTGACTAAGCGTGAGATAAGCTCATTGACCAAGCCATGTGGTAAGTTCAAAGGAAAGACCAAGCCCACGCCCGAAGAAAATGCCTCTTAGGTGGTCAAAGCCACGTGATAAGTGTGCAGTTGAAGGTTTTTTAAAGCCTTGTCTTTTCCAAAATCTGTTGCATGTGGGATAAACCCACATTGGAAATGGTGACCAAAGGCTTTGATAAGCCTTGAATTTATCCTTTCAACCCACACATGTGGGATAATAAGAGATAAGTGCCTAAAAGAAAGGCAAGCTTTTGACCGACTGTGTATGGGAAAAATATAGACCAGTTTGTTGTATTTGGTCATTTTGGATCCCTTAGAGGCTGAACCAGAGCTTAGAGTAAACTAAAAACTTGTTTAGAATTACAATATGCTCTATGCAGTATATTTATTTGCCCATTTTGGAGAATTTGTGATGCCATTTTGAGCTATAGAAGTTACCAATTTCAATTTGGAGAAGCCTCTGCGTGTGATTCAAGACGGTGAAGGACGTGCTGAGTCAGCCAAGGTCTTTCTAAGGTCTAAAACACTATTTTTGCAAAGAGATATGATATTTTTTATTTGTAAGTATTATTTTAGCTTGAAAATTTTAGCAACATTAATGGATCAGTTCAATAAGAACTCGGAGATGTAGGAATTCTGAACCCCGTAAACAATTTTTGTTTTTTGATCTTTGGATTCATTTTTGCATTTTAGTTTCAGTTATTATTTAGATTTTTAATCAAAATGCAAAATTTAATGAATTGATCATTTACAGGAAATTGGATAAAATTGAGAATTTGAAAAATGTGATGGTTTCAATGGATAGTTGATGTGATCTATTAATTCACCTTTATTTCAATTTTGAAACTTGATTTGGATCATATTTTAATCAGATGTAATCATTCCAACATCTTATAAGTTGAGAAATTCAGAATCCATACTTTTAAAATTTCACTTAGAGTTTATCAGTGGAGTTTACGGATCATTGTGAAAGTTAAGCCAAGGCCAGCCTTAGGGATGAATTTATTATTATCCTGATTGATAAGGGTTCCCAAGGAATTGGTTAGAATTGCTTTAGTGGAAACTCAATGCTGATCAGGGTAAATAGTGTCCCATAAAGTTTGATAAAACTCACATGGGAAACCATCAATTCCTGGGGATTTGTCCACATCCATTTGTTTAACAGCCTTAGGAATGTCGTTATTCCACTAAAGGCGTTTTCCTTGGGAGGAACTCCCCATATATTTGTCTTACATCCACTTATATACCTGTCATGTGTAGAGTTTTCATAGATATCACTCTCTCTTTTTTTTCTAAGAGTTATTTATTTATTTATTTTGGGGCCTTTACGAATCTAACATATGTTTAAGTATAGTTTTGCATCATTGTTGAGGTATTTTTCTTAATGCATGTTTAAGAATAGCTGTACATCATTGTTGAGGTATTTTTTCTTTGTTATTCGTAATATATAAGAGAAAATTTGTCCTCCTCTTCGAATTGTTGCTCTCTTTTTACAAAATCTATGTATTTGTTCAGTGATTGTTCTACGATCAAATTAAATTTCAAACATTTAATTCTTTGAAACGTTTAAAATATTCAATTAAAGGTCACATAAAATGAATATGAGCGATTAAGTTAAAGGTCACAAATGTCGTCTCATGGAATGCCATGGTAGCAAGATATACACAAAATGGGTTTATAAAAAAGGTCTTGGAGGCATTTAAGCAAATTGTAATTGGTAAGTTTAAATTCAAACTCCAAACCCTTTGCCAGCATCTTCCCAGACCATGCTACAATTGGAGATTTAGAACAAGGTATTGACATCAATCAAATGATAATTGAGAGAGGATATTTGTTACATGTTGTAGTTGCAAATGTCCTAATAGACATCTATGAATAATGTGGAAGCATAATGAAGGCAATTAAACCAAACTGTTTCACAAATTGTTAAAAAAACTACTCTCATTATCTGCACTTAGATCCATTGTGCCATCCCCTCCTTTTCAAACTTCATTCTCTTTAATTATAAAAAACTAATAAGTAATCCTCTTGTTTAAGGGAGCCATTAGATATTTCATGCCTAGTTTTGTTAAGACGACACTTATTTCAATCACGTATTAGGTAATTATAATTTTTTTATTATAAATATTCACTTTTGACCATAACTCCAATAGGCTTGGGACACAATCAGGGCCCCATATCCCCAAGTGATCATCTATCACATGTACCAGTTATACCAACAATGACCACAACTGGTCTAAGAATACCAAAAATAACCATAATTAGCCTAAAAATACTAATGAATGATTACAATTAGCCCAAGAGTACCAACAAATGACCAAAATCGACTCGAGAATATGAATAATGACCATATCCAGCCCAAGAACACCAATGATCGACCACAATCAGCGTAAGAATACCAATGAATGGTCACAACCGGCTTGAAAATACTAACAATAGTCACAACCGTGTTGAGAATACTAATGACGACCATATCCAGCCTCAGATACCATATTGAGATTTGAATCTGGGTGGAGGTTGAAACAACTAAGCTATTTTACCAACTCACCCACATCTCATTGGTGGTAATTATAATATTATATTATATCAATATCATATAATATAAGTGAACAAGCATTCTTACCCTTCACAAGAAGGGTTTGAAATGCCAATTGACGTGTTGCTTGGGCCCTGGACGTAAAACATTATATGCAATATGTGTGTAATTACCCCAGAAAGCTACATTTCCTTGTAGCATTTTCTGTCCCCATACATTTGTGATTTTAGTGGGTACAAAATTTGAACCATGTATATAACGAACAGTGAACAGGTCCCCTTGTTCTCACATGGAGGGTCTCATATGCCAGTTGCGGTCTAGTCCTGGACCTAAATTTTTTCCTTTGCATTCATTTGCAATTTGTGTCTATTACCCCAGATGTGGTTCAGACAGCTGCTTTTTCTTGTAGCATTTTTGGTTTCTATACATTTTGACAAGTTCAAATTTGGAACTGTATTTATAAGGTAATGTGAACAACCCCTTCTCCTCAGAAATGACGTCTCCTATGCTACTTCGATGTGCTCACCAGGCCTGGACCTAAAAGTGTTTACCCTAAAAAAATCTAAAATATTTATTGATCATAATATAATTTTATTAATTTTATTTGTAATATTTAATTTTTTTAGAATAGCTTTTAATATAATTATATTAGTTTCTATGATAATAAATTATTAGGATTTTTTGTTTTAAATATTAACTATCACATTTAAATTTGGAGGTGATATACTTCAAAAATAAATTTAAATAAAAAATTAAAATGTTTTGTTAATTTTTTTTCAATTTTTTTTTAAAAAAAAGTTTAAATTTAAATTTTAAATTTTTTACTTCTTAATTTTTGTACTTCAAACTTAAATTATAAATGTGAAAATTTAAAAAAAATATATCATATTATTTTTTACCAAATTAAAAAATAAAAAACGTCTATCATCTTCACCACAAGATAGAGTGTGGTTTTCCCCCTCTCTTCTTTCTTTATTTCCATCAATTTTAAAGTTTTGAGATAAGCATGAAAGACAAAGTGAGTGACTGCATAGAAAACAGAAGGACAAATGGAGAGGTCCCATCCGGTGAAAAGCCACATCATATGCATTTCATTATGACAAATCTTTTTTAAATGTTGAGCTATTTTTTTAAAGTGGGATGATTGAAAATCTATTTTAATGGGGTCTTGTGCCAAAATGTGATATTATATAGATAAACATAGACCTTCAAAAAGGACATTAGATTTAACTAGATGAATGGAGGGGGGTGATGAGAATGAATAAGACCCAATGGGAGTAAGCATATAAATAGAGGGCATACAGATTAAAATGATAGTTATTGTAGGTGGGTTCATTCCTAATTTTCATTATCGAAATAATGAGGAAAAAAAGAAAAGAAAATTGTCACATAATTTATTTTAAAAATAATTGTATCTTATTTTATAGATTGTATAAATATTGAAGATTAGATTTGACTAAATGAATGAAAGAGATATGTTGATGACACGAATTTGTGTTGGTAACATGGTAGGAGCAACTTGGAAGAATTACGCACACCTCATTAGTTTGATTATGAGTATTCAATTCACTAAAGAGGTGGAACAAGATGACAACTTATCTTTTTTAGATGTCCTTCTTTATCGCAACGAAGATGATTTTTTGGTTCGTAAAGTTTACAGAAAAAACACACACACTGACCTTTATTTGCATGCTACTTCTCACCATCATCAAGGCCAAAAAGAAGGGGTTTCAAAGACTTTGGCCACTAAAGGTTTTAGGGTTTGCGATAACAACTACTTGGAACAAGAATTGGACCAGTTAAAAGAGGTTTTTAAGAAAAATGGTTATAAAAGAAAACAAATTTTGAGGGTGTTTAAATAAGTGAGAGAAAGTCACAGTAAGCAGCTTCAAATTGATACCTCGACAAGGGGCCCAATAGCCTTCTTACCGTACATTGAAGGAATATCTAATGTAATTGCTAAGATCTTGAGATGCCAAAACATCTCTACCATTTTCTTACTTTTAAACAAACTAAAACAATCTCTAAAATTGATTAAAGATCAAGGTAAACTTTGATCTAAAAACAAGGTTTATAAAATTAAGAGTTCTTGTAATGTTCCCTTTATTAATGAAACTTGAAGATCTTTTTAGATTAAAATTAAAAAACATACAACGAATATCTGTTTGAAGAAGACAGAAATAACAAAACACTCCTATAAAATCAAACATTATATTTATATTGACAAGGCCAAAATTTTAACTATAAAAAATTATTATCAAAAACACAAATTGAAAAAATCCATAAAAACAAATCGACATATACCAAATTTAAATCGAAACAATAAAATAATAATTAATCAAACATAAAAACTCATAATTAATACATTAAAGACACATCTACTTAACAAATAGAGCCTTCCCTTAGATTAGTTGAGTCTTTAGATATTCTTATTTCTCTTAATTAAATTTAAGCTTCAAAATATTAAAACTTAATGAATATTAATCTCTGCATGCATTCTGCTTCGTATCTCCTTCCAATACTTTTTGTCAAAGAATATATTTAAACATTAAACTAACATTTATTACATATCAATCTGCCATCGTCTCAGATGGCGAACAATTTTTCCTTCGTTTGTTCGCCCACCTAACTGGTTTTCAACAACTATGCAATGTTCCTTCGCATTTATACCTAAGAATTGCATGTTCAGAAAATAGAGAAGCAATGGAAAAAAAAAAGATTCAATTCGAGGAAGAAAAGACAAACACCGACCTCTCAAATTGTCGGCCATTTTTAAAATAATACACAAGCACCGACCTGACAAACCAAAATAATGTTAATATAATTAGATTATCCTTCATCCCATAAAATACAATAGTGTTAATTACGTTGATTACGTTGTTTAATGTGGTGGGGCTCCAGATGGACCTTGTCTATTTAGCTTTGAATTTGAAGAGTGACATTAGAGAGAACAATAATTTTGTTAGAAACAAAAAAATTACGTTCCAGTGCTTCATGATTAAAGCAAGCATAGTTCTTAGCTTTCCAAATTTGAAACATAATGTCGGCTGGAAAGATTTTCCAAAAGAGATTATATTTAATAGGCAGCATAGCTAAGTCCCCCAAGGGAGCCATATTCCACATGAATAATTATGGGTGAAAAGGATGGAAAAGGGATGGATCCAATGCCATGCAGACTGAGCATGGGGACAAAACCAAAAGAGATGTTTAATTATTTTTGGTTGATGGTAGGATAGGCAGACAGTGTTAGGCAAACCCATATGCTTCAGCCGATCACCCATTGGCAAACCCTGGTAGAGAAGGCACCATAAAAAAGGATCTTTTTGGGCTTAATAGAAGTAGACCATACTGTGTTGAAATGCCTAGCCTAGATCCCTTCACAAGAATGAAGATTCTACCTAATATTGAGCATATCAGTTGGAACATGTTCTAGGGCCAATAATTGATATCCCAACGAAGGAGTGTATTGAGTGAAAAGGGTGGTTGTTGGCCAATGCCAATCCCTCTACCAAGGAAAAAGAGAATTAACACCAATTTTATGTAAATATTCATCAGGTATGGAACCTTGAATTTCTACAATAACCTCTGCATCTGAATTTATTAGGTGGTATTTGTTTTGAAGTTGCTACCAAGTAAGCCATTCTCTACTATCTTTACAAAAGAGGTCACTAATAACCTTTACATATTTTCTAAAAAGGCGTAACCATTTAACCCAAGGGACTAGATCAAAAAGAACATTATGAAAGTTAAGACAAGGCAACCACCAAACAGACTAAGAGTTAAGGGAGAGGCCATTTCTGAACCCATCGCCAACCTAGCTAAGGTAAGGCTTAAGCTTCTCCCAAGCCTTCCATAGACTTTGAATAATAAAGGTCCCCTTGATTTTGATAGGCATTGGGGTAATAAGCAAAGAGTAAAGCCTCTGGCCTTGCCATGATTTCCAACCACACGAAAGGATCTTAGAAATACAATGATGAAGAAGAATCTTTCAGGCCTCATCCCTAGAAAGACCTCTGATTATCCATTTGGCCCATAGCGCTTGCCTTTAGAGCTTGATATTGAGAAGATCCAGTCCCCCTGATTCTTTGGGGTGCCAACAAATATTCCAAGCAACTTTATGGAAGCCCTTGTGTCCTTTAAAATTGGCCAAACAAAAATATTTTAAATTTTTTTCTAATTTTTTGTGGGTAGCATTTGAAGGGGTCCAACAGGAGGAATAGTAAAAATACATGGTGGCCAAAAATTTAAAGTATATTTAAAACTTACCAGAAAAAGAGAGAGGCTTAGTTATCCCAAAAAAAAATCTTTTTTCTACTCTCTACACCACATATGACCATAAGTTAGAGGGAGAGGCCCAAAAGGCAAAAGGAATGCCCAGGAACTTGAACTATACCCCCGATAAAATCCACTGCCATTAAAATTCTTCAATCCAAGGAGGTTTAGGGTCTAGAGACTACCTATAACATTGAGTATTCCTCCATTGAATGGAATATATTGAGGCCAAACAAAATATATGTGAACATTCCATGGCATTTTTAATGGATTGTTCGTCCTTTTGGAGAGTGAGAAAGGAGTCATCCCCAAAATGGTCATTTACAATTTGTCGATCAAACTGAGAGAGAGAAATGCCTTTCACCAAACCCCATAGAGAATAATTAGCTAGAAGATAGCTAAAACCTTCTACTATAAGAACATATAGGGAAGGGACAAAAGGGTAGCCTTGTCTTATGGAGCAATACAACTCAAACCAAGAAGACTGGGTGCCATTAATGGTAATATAAGCCCCTATATCCTAAAAAAACATATTGATAGTTTGAACAAACTTTAGACCAAACCCCAACGCTTGAAGCATTACCAAAATGAAGGGCCACTTAATGCAATCATAAGCCTTTTCAAAGTCAATCTTAACATTGAGGGCCTTTTGATTAAAGAAGCTGGCCTATTCCATACCTTCCCAGATAGTGATGACATTATCCAGGATGAATCTATTTTGAATGAATCTTGTTTGTTCACTCCGAACAATAAGAGGGAGAATGTGTCTTACCCTAAGAGCCAGAGCTTTGGCAATTATCTTATAGGAGACATTGAGCAATGTAATAGGTCTCCAATTTGTGATAATTTCAAGATCACTAGCCTTGGGGATGAATTTATTATTAGCCTAATTGATAAGGGTTCCCAAGGAATTGGTTAGAACTTCTTTAGTGGAAACTCAATGCAGATCAGGGTAAATAGTGTCCCATAAAGTTTGATAAAACTCACACGAGAAACTATCAATTCCTAGGGCTTTATCCACATCCATTTGTTTAACAACCTCATGAAGGTCGTTAAGGGATAAAGGCCTGTCATAAGCAATTCCTTGAGAATTGGAAACTTTATAGGGCACTACTTGAAGACATTGGAGTGGAGTCACCTCCCTTTCTGGAGAAGAGGCATGCAGTGATAAAACACTATGATAATGATGCACAAAGGCTTGTAAGTTGTTTGAAATTTTGGTAAGTTAGGTTTTTCCTTGACAAATTTAATTCTATTAGTAGTTCTTCGAGAGTGTAGGAGAGAAAAGAAGTCCTTGGTTACTCTATCACCAATTTTGATTCAGTGCATACAAGCTCTCAGTTGAGCTCCTCTAGATTTATGTGTTTCCTAAATTTAGAATTTATGCCTCCACTATGCCACTTGAGTTTGAGGTGAACATTAAAAGGTGCATGTTATAGCTCCTATGAGGCACGAATGAACTCACAATTTGTAGTATTGAGCAAACATCTTTTGAATATAGTTGCTTGCTTGCCATAGATCGAAAGAAATGTGGAATTGTGACCCAGTGCCTTAGACCACCACTGAATCCAACCAGTATCTCCTTCTAGTCAAGGAACTAATTTCTAAATTCTAATAATATGCCCTACCATTATTTCATGTTTGAGGTGAGCAGTATTGAGATAGAATTGCATGGATGCAGGCTTGACTTGAGGAGAAGTCCATTAAAAATTAAATCAAATGGGGTGATGATCTAAGAGAAAAGTATCAGGAATGACAGAGACATCCCTACCGTTGATTAAAGCAAAATAAAAAAGATCTTATTCAACAAGAAAATCTCTATTGAGATGCTAAAGCACCTTGTCATCCCCTTGGTAGAACTAAGACTAGGTGAATCTTAAGGAGTCTGAATCCTTCCTCTAGTGGTGATTAGGATTAAAAAAATCAAAATTTTTATGCATGTAAAACCATGCCTCCCACTCTCCTGCACACCATCACGTCGGAAGGTGCCCTTCATTATCCTTAGTCGACTGCACTATATTAAAGTCACCAAAAAGGATCCATGGGCATCCAGGAGAGAGTTGATGAACCATTTCCACATGAACACCGACTCCATAACATCATTGGAGGTGTATAAATTAGCTAGCCCAATAATGCAATTATTGAAATAAAAAAGGGTCCACACCACTTGATGGGTGGGGTCTGAACCCCAAGAAATAATGTTCTAAGCTAGCTCTAGAGCCAAAAAAGTGATGGCCCCACCATGCCCAACATCATGCCCCATGGCCTGACAAATGGCCCCAAACCAAATGATCCATGTTGCATGCTATGGTAGGAAGTCATAAATCTTGACTTCTTGCAAACAAAGAATTTTCATGTTACTGAAAAATTGGCAACTATTCCTGACCGCATACTTACATGGTGGATCAATAAGACCTATAAAATTTGAAGAGTATACAATCAGTGGACAGGATCAAGGTGCATGCTTTTCTCCTTAGAGATACTTCCCAATGTCTCCCTCAACCTCCTCAAGCCCCTCAACATGATGTCAAGATTCCAAATTGGAGAAATGTTTTTCATGAACTAGCTCAAGACCTTGAGAAAGTGAATGAAGTTGCTGCCTATCATCAAGAGGAGAATTTTTTTATCAAAGAATATGAAATTGAAGAGGAGATTAATCCTATACAAACCCCTCCTAACTTTCCTCAAGAAGAGAATCCCAATCTTTAGATCATGAGCTAGAGTGAAATATTGAAATCATGGGGCAAGAGAGATGAGAAGAATATTGTTCAAGAGTGTGAAATGCAAAATGAAACTAGTCCTTCTCAAGTCCCTCCCACCCTTTCTCAAGAAGCTTTTTGTACCCCATGGCAGCCTTCATGTACTTCCCATCTCCATGGTGATTCCTATGAACTCCAACAAAGAATCTTTCAAGAAAATCTAGATAAATAAATTGAGGAATTAGAGGCAAAGATGAGGCTACTTAGTCAAGGTGAGATGGAAGGTTTAGACCTAAATGAAGATCCTATGCCTAAACACACCCCATCTACATTTCATAAATAAAGTCCTCAAGTTAATTTTGATTTTGATGAAGTGTTGGTCAAGTAGAACGAATCGAATCAAGTGATTTTGGCCCAAGGTTTTCCCCCTCTTTCTCATGATCTTTCAAAAAAAACCCTTACATTCCATTCCCCATCTAATTTTGAGAGTCCTTGTGTTGAATTCTATTGCTTGGTTGATGAAGAATGTTTTCCTTGTGTTGAGGAACCTATCTTGAGAAAGGCAAGTGAAGAAGAATATGCTCAATTCATGACCAGTCAAGGAGACTTCATGAGTGTAGATGAGGAGGAAATCACCATAGGTACCCACCTTAGTGAACAAAAAAATAATTCACAAACTTTTGCCTCCATTCTTGATGAGGAGGAAATGATCATTGATTTTTTTCTTACTTTGTAAGATGCTATGGATGGACTAGGAGAGGATCTTTATCAGACTTTGGATTAATTTTTTGAAGTCATTGGATCAGGGTATACTCCTCTTCAAGGAAACTATCAGTTGGTTAATATGGGGAAGGAAACATAGGTACACAAGAAAGTATACAAAGGAAAAGTATTATTTCAAATCTTCCTATTCAAGAGGCTTATGCATGTGATGATGACATGTTTGAAGTCATCAAAATTGGATATCATCTTATCAGTTAGTTGGAAGAAACACATTAGATCTTAAGAAATGGAACAAGTTCTTATTGGCCTAAATTTTATAAAGAACATGGAAGCAATCCTCTTAGAGATATGCCTACTAAAGAAATGCAAGTTGAGCATGAGATGAAGAGTGGGCAGTAGCATGGAATATGTGAAAATATTGAAGAGGAATATGTCTTCATTGGAGATCTATTCAAATTTGATCTACTTGAGATCAAATCAGGTGAGGTGACAAGCAAGAGGTATGGGTAACCAAACTCCTACTTATCAAACCACTTGTTTGGTACCATGAGGTTTTTTGTCATAGAAGAGACCTAAGGAGTTTCCCCTTTGATCCAAGAGGGGGAAGAGCATATTTGGTTATCTGTTCATAATTAGTTTTCTTTATACTGTGTCCTATTTTACGTAAGTGCTTATGCACATGTGTGTGTCTTGTGTGTTTGTTTTCTTGGTTCTTTGTGTCCTTATTTTCTTTTGTGTTGTTGAGGTAGTGGCTAGTTATCTTGTGTTGATCAAATTTGAGTCAATGGCTAATGCTTCCTTGTTTGAGTGTCCTTAGATGACTCCATGCCCAATGGACTAATAAGGCTACTGGTCTAGTCAGTATAATAGGCATACTACCCCTACAAGTCACCAATTTGTTGACCCAATTTTGACTTACAGGTCAAAATTGGGCAACCATATATGAAAACATGGCCTTTAGATATTTTAGGGGTTAATATCATGTTATAGTGTGATCTCAGGTCTCTTTGATGTATTATGAATGCTATGAGCTCTGGACATTTTATTGTCTAGGTCCTTTTATTTTCTTAAGTCATTCTAAGAAGTCTAAGCAGGGTTTAAAGAGTATTTTCAAGGCACCAGATCTTGCACACACAACACTTGCAGAAGTAGCCTAAATTTACATCTTTTGTCTAAGTTTAGTATGTAGAATTCCTTTAGAGAAGGTTTTACATACAAAACCCATAGCAAAAGTACAATTGTTAATTCTTTCGAGAGATTCATTTTGGGATTTTTGTTTAAAGTGTCAAGAATTATTTTAGAAATTTTGTCCAAAACAATTTTCCCAAAAGGGTGCTTCTATAGGAAATAGTTCACTTCATCCTTTCTGAAGGATAATTTTTTTAGAAAATGTCCCAAGTAATCTTCTTGAAGGCCACTTTCAAGTCAAAAGGTCATCTTCAATTTTTCTTAAGGGCACTTCATTTTTCCCGAAGAGTATTTTACATATTTTCAAAGTGTACTTTCCCTTCAGAGAATGGTCCTTTTCAAAATGTCTAAAGGTATTCGTCCTGAACTAAATGGTCCATTTTCAAAAGTTGAAAGGTACTTTACAAAAACCCAAAGGATATTTTCCTTTTGGAAGGGTATTTTACAAAAACTAGAAGGGACAATTTTCCTTTTGGAAGGTTCATTTGCAAGAACTCTGAAGGTCTATTTCTAGAAATCTAAAGGGCACTTTTCTTGATAAAAGGGAAAAGGGAGCATTTACAATTTTTCCAAAGGGTCATTTGCAAGAAACCCAAAGGGACATTTCCAAGAACCAAATGGACATTACAAAGTGCTAGAGGGTCATTTAGAAATTGTCGAAGGATCATTTGTTTTGATTGAAGGGAAAAAGGAGAAGTTCAAAGGGCCAAATGGGAAATCCTGAAGGAATTCTTTCAAAAAAATTATCCACAGAAGATTATTCAAGAAAATTTTATGAGGAAAATATCTCGAAGGAATTCATGATGGGTCCACAAACATCAACTTCAGGCTCATGGGCTAGCATTTAGAATTTAAAATCTTGATGAGAACCTGAGGGAAAATGTAGAGGTGACAAATGGAAAAATCCCAAGCATCTGGTGAAAATAAAACAAGTAAAAAATAGGTAGGTTGATGGTTTGAGTCATTATTGGTAGTTGACCAAATCAAAGATCTCCTATGAAATCAATGAACACAGGTGTCAAGAGGATGGCTGGCAGTTAGAAAGAACATTCCCTAACTATCATGATGAGTCTCATATCCATTGAGCCATGCTATGTGTCGATTTCCCCATTTTTAGTTTCAAACACTCATGGGCGGTCTATGATGGAGGCAGTGACCCATACAAATTTTGGAGGTTTTGTACCACTTTTCACCATTCTTATGACTGGTTTCAAATAAGTATACATCTTAATGTTACACCCCTAACCTATCTCATGTATGAGGATATGAATAGCCAGCTTGTGGATTCCTTATCCCTCTTGAATGATTTATCATATTTCTCTATGCATTCGTTTGGTTAGTAGGTCAGCCTATGGAGTAACCATGGCCTAGATAGACTATATATAGGAGGTAGTGGGTAATTGTTTATCATCATATTGTGAATTCTACTCTTATTGAAGCTTGTGGAGGTTTCCCCCTCAAAGTGGCTTATCTATTATCATATATTCTAATATATTTCAGTCATATATGGATCTATTTCTTCTATTCTAATTTATTGTTGAAGTAATTCCATTACAAGTGGTATCAGAGCTGCGATTTGGGCAATCTTGTGGGTGAAATCCAATTTTTTAAAATTTGGATATATCTAAAATACTATTGTGAATTTATTTGAAATTTTTTACTAGAGGTGAGAAATAATTAAATTAAGCTTCCATTAAAATTTTAGCTCATTTGGATTTGTTTTATAAAAGTTATCACCATTTTAGGGTTTTTCATAAAATTGCTCTATAGTGCGCAATTCAAAGAATTTTTCTGAGTTATTTAAATTTTTGGAAAGATTAGGAAAATTTGGCTATGGTATGTTCTTTTTATATTTTTATTTGAGGCTAACATAATTCCAAAATTTCTTGGTCAAAGTTGGGTCAAAAGTGCCAATAAGGGTCAACATCGTAAAGCCCTTTTATGGTAGGTCCACAAACTCAGGGCCAAGGAAAGGGTGCTAAAAATCTAGGTAAAACTCATAAAAAGGAAGCAATGGAGTCAAAAGGGGGATGTATTAGACCCTTTATACTAGGGTTTTCTGACATAGATCACAAAGTGAGCCAACTTGACTATAGTGTGCAAGGCATTCAGAGTGAGGTGCAAGGCATACAATCTAATATGAAATCCATACAACATAGTTTGGGAGATATCATGATGGCTTTGAAAATTAATCAGTCAAATCATCTAGCTAATGCTATTACACAACCCCACCAAGGTGGTTCTCCTAACCAGTCTACTTCAAATCTAACTCCATTGCCACAGAGGCACCTGTTACCAAAGGTGGATATGCACAAATTTGATGGAAAAGATCCACTCAATTGGATCAACAAAATGGAGATTTTTTTTTTCTACATCAGATTCTAGGTGGATAGAAGGTTACCATGGCATCCTTGTATCTTGAACATGATCAATTCATTTGGTATCGATGGTTGTGTGCTCAAAAGAAAAAGATGACTCTAAATGTCACTTGGTCAGTTTTTACTGAGGAGTTGCAATTACACTATGGAAATAGTGTGATAGAGAATTACTCAGCCAACTAGAAATATTGTGACAAATTGGCTCCGTTGAGGATTATATTCATCATTTTCAGAACCTATCCTTACGTGTGGAGATAATTTTTGAGGAGAACTTGAATGGCCTATTTTTTGGTGGACTCAAGGACCACATTCAACATGAGGTATGCATGTTTAATCCACTTAAGATTTATGATTCTATTATCATGGAATGCAGATCTAAGGAAAAATTCATAGCCAACAAGAAGCAGTCATTCTCTCACTTCAAAGATTGTAGCATATCGACACCAAGATTGCCTCCACCTACCAGATTGACCCCACAACAAATTGAAGAGAAATGTGCAAAAGGATTATGTTTCGGTTGTGACAAGTGGAGCAAAGGACATAGATGTGCTGAGAAGAAGTTATTCTACATTGAGGGATCTAATGAAGATGAAGAAGAAGATGATGCCTCCAATGATGATGAGGAAGAGATAGATGAGGTACCTAAAAATTCCCAACCTACAATATCTTGTCATGCATTTGCAAGTATTAGCACTCCACAAACTCTTAAGGTGGTGGGTTTCCTCAAGAAACATAAGGTGACCATGTTGATTTATTTATGGAGTACACACAACTTCATCAACCATAAGTTGGCCTCTCGATTGAACTATTTCATCTACCCAACACTAGAATTTCAAGTCATGATTGTAGATGGTGGCACAATTAATTATTCAGGCAAATGCCATAGTATTAAGCTTGCTATGGGTGAGTACAATCTCAATTCTCCTATGTTTGTTATTCCCATGGGTAACACAAACATTGTTTTAGGAGTCCAATGGCTCACAACCTTGGGTACCATTGAGATGAACTTCTAGGAACTATTCATGTGCTTTCATTCTGAAGGTAGGAAATTTGAACTACGTGGATTACAAGAAAAATCTCTACAATTGGTTAGTTCACATTAGATGACCAAGATACTTAAAAAGGGGGCAGAGGGAATTATTGCATGATTATGTTCTATAGAAGTTCAACCCACACAAGCATCTACACATCCTGATCTCTAGATGATTCTTGATGACCACCCATCTATTTTTGGGACCATACCAAAAGGACTACCACCAAAAAGAGAACATGATCATGCCATTCAACTACTTCCAGGGAGTCAACCACCAAATATCAGACCATATAGATATCCATATGCACAAAAGAGTGAAATCAAAAAGATGGTCCATGAGATGTTGGAGGTAGGGATCATCAAGCATAGCCAAAGTTCATATTCATCACCAGTGGTCATGGTGTGAAAGAAGGATGACACATGGATGATGTGCCCAGATTATAGGGAAATCAACAAGTAAACCATCAAAGATAAGTTTTCTATTCCAGTAATTGATGATTTACTTGATGAGTTTCATGGTGCCAATTATTTCACAAAATTGGATCTTCGATCAAGGTACCATCAAATTAGAATCAAGGATGAAGATGTTCATAAAAATGCTTTTAGAACACATGAGGGCCATTATGAGTTTTTGGTAATGCCTTTTGGTCTTACAAATGCACCATCTACTTTTCAGAGCTTGATGAACACTATTTTTCAGCCTTTTTTAAGGAAGTTTGTGTTGGTTTTCTTTGATGACATATTGATTTATAGTCAAACATGGGAAACACATCTGCAACATGTGAAATAGGTGTTGATAGTTTTGGTGAAGCATCAGCTTTATGTGAAGCCATCCAATTTTGCTTTTGGAGTACAAGAGGTAGAGTACCTAGGTCACATTGTTTCCCATGAAGGTGTCAAAGTTGATCCCCAAAAGATCAAATCTATGATGGAATGGCCCATGCCAAAAACTCTCAAAAACCTTTGAGGGTTCCTAAGACTAACAGGTTACTACCAAAGATTTGTGAAAGGTTATGGTAGCATAGCGGCTCCACTCACTACATTGCTAAAGAAGGATGCCTTCCATTGGAATGATGCTTCCACCAAAGCATTTGAGAAACTAAAAGTAGCTATGTGCACCACTCCAATTTTTGCTACTCCAGACTTCTCAAAAACATTCACTATTGAATGTGATGCTTCTGGATCTAGGTTGGGAGCAGTACTAATGTAGGAAGGAAGACCCATTGCATTTGAGAGTCATCAATTCAAAGGTAAGAATCTAAAAAAACCTATCTATGAGAAAGAAATGATGTCTATTCTTCATGCAAATAAACAATGGAGGCCCTATCTGATGGGTAGACACTTTAAGGTGAAAATAGATCATGATAGTCTCAAATGCTTTTTGGAGCAAAGATTATCATCTGAGGAACAACAAAAGTGGGTAACCAAAATGTTGGGTTATGATTTTGAAATCATCTATAATAAGGGTAAAGATAATGTAGTAGCAAATGCACTATCCAGATGAGATACATCCATAAAAGCATTACTTTGAGCAATGTCCATATTGCAAGCAGATTGGGTGGATGAAGCTAGGTTAGAATGGGAGAAAGACAAGGATACATAGGTTATGATTCAAAATCTCCATCAAGTTACTTAACCTTTGAAAAATTTGAATGGAAAGGTAATGTCCTGTGGTATAAGGGTATGTTGTACTTGTGCAAAAATTTAGAGCTTAAGCATAAGATTCTTGTAGACTTGCATGCATCTCTGATTGGGGGACACTCAGGGTTCTTGAAAACATATCACAGAATTAAGAAAGAATTATTTTTGGAAGGAATCAAGGGAGATGTAAAAAAAGTTATGGTAGAATGCTTGATATGCCAATAGAATAAAGGTGAGACCGTTAAGACCCTAGGTCTGTTACAACCATTAGCAATTCCTAGTCAAAGGTGGGAGGAGGTTACCATGGATTTCATCATAGGGTTGCCTTGTTCTGAAGGTAAGAATGTTGTCTTGGTCATTGTGGATAGGCTTACAAAATATGCCCATTTTTGTGCTCTCTCACACCCATTTTCAGCAAGTACAATATCAACTATTTTTTTGGAAGCAATTCTAAAATTACATGGAACCCAGTGAATAATTGTAAGTGATCGTGATCTTATTTTCACTAGTAATTTTTGGACTGAACTATTTTCCTATTTGGGTACTTAGCTAGCTCATAGCTCATCTTACCACCCCCAATCTAATGGACAAATAAAAGTGGTTAACAAATGTTTAGAGGGGTATCTCCATTGTTTTGTATTAGATAAATAGAAACATTGGGTTAAATGGATACCACTTTCATAATGGTGGTATAACACATCTTTCCATACCTCTTCTAAAATGTCTCCATTTATAACACTATATGGTTACCATCCACCTTCCATCACTTCTTTATTAAAGGTGCAAACCAAGGTTCAAGATGTGGAGGAGCACATTCAACATCAACAAGAGGTTTTGTCTTGTTTGAGGGAGAATTTGGCCTTGGCACAAAATAGGATGAAGCAAAAAGAAGATCAACACCGTAGCGAGCAAAATTTTGAGGTGGGTGACTAGGTATTTGTGTGTTTGCAGCCTTACAAGTAGATGTCCTTGAAGCAACAAAAAAAGGACAACAAACTTGATCCTCAGTATTATGGACCTTATCAGGTTCTACAAAAAATTGGAAGTGTGGCTTATAAGCTCGAGTTACCTCATTCATCTCACATACACCCATATTTCATGTTTCCTATTTGAAGAAGGTCATTGGACAGATAGATTCAACCCAGACAGAAATCCTAGAACTAGATGAAGAAGGATGAGTCATTTTGGAACCAGAGAAGATCCTCCAAACACGTACTAAGAGGTTGAGAACTAGAGAGATTAGGGAATATCTGATCAAATGGAAGAACCTGAGTAGTGAAGATGCAACTTGGGAAGGTGAAGATTTTCTATAAAAACATCCAAAGTTGTTCAACGTTGAGGAAAACATTGGTTTGAAGGGGAAGGGCATGCTACTCCCCTAACCTATCTCATGTATGAGGATATCAATATCTGACTTGTGGCTTACTTATCCATCTTTAATGCTTTATCACATTTCTCTATGCATTCATTTGGTTAGTAGGTCAGCCTATGGAGTAACCATGGCCTAGATAGACTATATATAGGAGGTAGTGGGTAATTGTTTATCATCATATTGTGAATTCTACTCTTATTGAAGCTTTTGGAGGTTTCCCCCTCGAAGTGGCTTATCTATTATCATATATTTTGATATATTTCAGTCATATCTAGATCTATTTCTTCTATTCTACTTTATTGTTAAAGTAATTTCATTACACTTAACATGGTATAACTCACCCCACCTCTCTTCAATATGAAATTGTAATTCATTCTCTCATATGGACACATGTCCAAGTGATCCTTGAAGTCCCTTTGTTTGACCTCTCTCTCAAAGGCTTTATATATGCTTTATTTTGGATTGTTGAAGAAGCCTCTGCTGGTTATTAGGAAAATTCTAGCTAGATTTGTACTTGAAAGAGTCTTGAAGAAATAATACAAAAAAAAATTCCACTCACATGCTATACTATTGACTATTGGTTCAAATCTTGTTGTTCTTGTTTAGTGAGAGGTCATATTTCCTAACATGTCATCTTCAGTTACTTACCAAATGTGCAGAAACAGTATTGTTATAGGTCCTTGTTAGTATTTTATTCCTAGTCTATAGATGTTTTAGAAGAGGTCTATGATTTTATTCATTCTTGAAATCATCTATTTCTCTCCTAAACTTTTGAATGCCTTCTTGAATCTAACATATGAAATGTTGATGTGACAATGCACAAGGAGTTGTGAGTTGTGTGAGAGAATCTTTGTTAGTCTTTAAGTAGCATATTTTATATAAAATAGGAGGAGATAAACATTGGTACATCACCTTTTTGGTTTCTTAATTTTTTTCCTTAACCCTTTTCATACACAAATTGTTAAGTTAGAGAGAGATCTTTAATGGTGCATCAAGGGGAACTAACACCTTAACTAGAGATTTATCTTAGCAAAGTTGTTACCCACATCAAGAGAGATGTTTCCATTGTGCCATTTAGATGAGGAGAGCTGAGCATATCCTCAAGGGTTTGAATCCAAGTGACAAGTACCTCACATTCTCATAATTCTTCTCAAACTCACATCAACACTAATAGTGGTACCCAAGCCACTAATACCAACACAAATAACAATTTTGATGCTTCTAATGTTAATCAAACACATCAAATTTTATTGCAAACTCTCAATCAAATGAATACCTTTCAAGCACATAACATAAATTAAATGATGAGAATGCAAAACCACCTTCTTAATCTTCAATCTCATCTCCAACCAATGGTTTGGGGCACACATAACTAGAATGTTCCCCCTCCTCCTCTTCAATATTCTCAAGGAAATATAATTAATCAACCTCTTTTAGTCAATAAAACCATCAAGCATTTACAAAATGAACCTCTCACTACTCAAATTGCCAATATTGATATAAAAGGTATAACACCTACAATTTCTTATAATGGATCAACTGATCCCACCCTTCACCTCAAAACATTTAGAAGTCTTTAAAAGGATTGGGTCAAATTTAAAACCTTTTATTCTACCAAACTCCTATTCAAAACCTTCATGGGTGATGATTTGGATTGGTACAATCAAATTAGAGCTCATTCCATTTCTAGTTTGGAGGAATTAGTAAATGCTTTAGTGCAAGAATTCTAAACTAATGATCTTCTTGAAAACACTTTGGCCCATTTAATTAATTGAAAATAAATTGAGAATGAAACTACCCAAGACTTTGTTAATAGATAGAACACTTTGTCAAACAAATGTGAAGATAACATGGTAGATGACAATCTTTTTCATCTCTTTATAAATGCTCTATTTCTTAAATTATAATATCATGTCTGCACACTCTCTCTCCATGTACCTTGGAGAAGGCCATTTACCAAGTTAAATGTCAAGATTTCCTAATGCATCAATTTGAGCCACACCAACCTTCTACAGGTCCTCATCTCTCACTCAAAAACAAAAACCATAATATCACTAATGAAAGTGTTACCAATTCTTATGACACCATTCACAATGTTCACGCTATCATTCCTAATCCTTCTTTATAAATAAATCCTTCTCAACAATATACTAATCCTCATTTTTATTCACCAAATAACATCAACGTTCACAAGCCTCTATCCTCAGATAATTTATGTAAACATCTACGTTGGCCTCTTCGACGAGATCTTGATCCTACTCATCCTATGAAATCTTGGTATGATCCTAACATGTTTTGTTGGTTTCATGCTAGTTGGGGTCATTATCATGAGACCTATAGACAACATCATAATTTAGTTATGTATTTTCTTCTTGGCCCTAATTTCAATCATGATTCCATTATCTGTAAGTGTCAACAAGCCTATGAGATTGCTTTCAAGGATTATAAGTCACATGATAAAACTCAAGCCTTGAATCAAGCCAATGCTCATTTGGATATTTACAAATATCCTTTACTTAATCATCAACCTATTCAAGATAACCAAGACAAGCCCACCCCTTCCATTAATAATGTTGAAAGTCTTGTTGAACCAACTTTCGAAGAGAATGTGGTTAACATGACTAATATGTGAAGGGTGGTGGCTTTCATTGATTCCTAACCTATCTACACTCCTCCTTCATCTAAGGCATATCATGTTATCTAGGATTCTTCTCCAACTCATTTAAATGAGTTGGGGCAAGGTGACCTTATTACTTTTGATGATCTAATTTATGATTCTTCCCTTGATAACACATCCCATACTATTTCTACCACTCTTCCATCATCTTCCAATATTAATAATAACCAAGATTCTACTAAAACTTATTCTAATTCTCAAAATCAACTTGAACTAACCACTTCTTCATCTCCACATGATTTACAACCTTATTCTAAACATCCTTATTCTCATTCTTATCAAGAAAATTTTTAATGTACTTGAGCTCCTCCTTTTGAGGACCTGCTTAGCCATTACACACCTATATCTAACAAACTTCTTATGGGTTATGATGAATGGGATCCCATTATGTAAATTGCTAATCTTCCATCCCAAATTTCATTTCTTGAGCTTATGAGAACTTCCCCATGTCATAGAAACTACCTCATGTAGTTATTATTTAAGATGAATGTCCCTCATCCTCCCCTAGCAAGATGAGAGGTAGCTTTATCTAGTTTTGAATATAGTATTTTACAATAATGTGAAGACATGTCTATCAATATTGATGAAATTGTAGACACTTCTATTTCTTTAAAATTTCCCATAGATTATATGATTCTTGATGAGATTCTGCTTCATGCAGATGATCTTCACTTATTTATAAGCATCCAAATAGGTAATATCTAAGTCAAGCATGAATTAATTAATGAGGGTTATGACATATGTGTCACTTCTCTTAATTTAATTAAGACTCTTAGATATTCCATATTCAATCTTAAATATACACGTAACACATGCCAAAGATATGATAGACAAAAAATTCCTCCTCTAGGTTGCGTGTGGCTTCCCATTACCATCCCACCTATCACTGTCAATGTGAAGGTGATGATATTTAACTTCCTTCTTTCTTATAGAATTTTGAATATACACCACTTATCAGGAGGAAACTAAGAGGGATTCTCCAAACTATTAATTTAATACAATATTAAAAATAATTTAAAAGATAAAATACTTTTGATTAGAAAGAAGAAAACCAAGCAGTGACTATTCAATACCTACAATCTATGAAAGGAATTTCATATTTTTGTATTGCTATTGGGTGAAAGTTGCATATGTTTCAATGCAGGTAATTCTCTAATACCCACTACATTCTGTAGCTTCTCACAACTCTCAATTATAATAATCTCCAAGAATCTCAGTCCCATAACACTTATCTCTAGACTCTCACATCTGAGAATGGTAACCTCCTCAACACCCACAAGACTTGGTAGCTCTCCCAGGTTTTATATAGTTAGTTATGCCAAAAATTTTCATGTTAACATTCCCTAACAATGTTTTTAAAAAAATTCAATGACTCACCTTGTCAGGATCTAGGAAGCACAATTGATTACCATGTACAAGCAACTAAATGTGGAATTTAACCAAAAGTAACAAGTAACTAGAATTCAAAAATAACACAGAATATGAGAGACAATACCCAATTGTATTAATACTTTTCCAGAAAGAAATTATAATGAAGATATGCCACACTCTTCCACACCTTATAGGCTTCCCACACCAAGTGTACAGTAATTCACCTTTAAGAGTTCACTCTCTCAATTACGGTCCCAACACACAACTCAAACACAGAGTTGGTGTTCACCTCCAACCAGTCAGTATCACTACTGCCAGTACCACCAGTCATTATCACTACTACCAATACACAAGTACTCCATGTACTCCACGATCGAGTACACACCGTACTCTAAGTACACAATGTACTCTGAGTAGATCTCACTTGATTTTGCTACCTATTGTGTTGCTAATCTCCCTGATCTTGCTGCCACTTGCAAATCAACTTGGTTTTGCAACACCTGCAAACCTAGACCACACACACACACACACCTGCAAATCAATGATCTTACTTACACATATAGATCTCTCTATACTCTGAAGAACCCTTGTCCTTGCCTCACCAAGTCCTTATGATTATCCAAACCAGTACCCTGATGGATCTTCTACCAGATCTTGCTATCCTGTAGATCTACTTGATCATACACACTCGGCACCCCTGTGGAACTAGGAGGAACACACCTTGCTCTCTTCACTCTGAAGGAGCTAACCTTGCTCTCTCAACTAGCACACTTTACAATACAACCCATGAGTCTATTATATAGATCTCATGTAAACAATAATTAGACATCCAATTAAAATAATTAGATCCATAGCTCAAGACCAAAATTAGCCTTTTAACATGCAAACAATCAGTTCGTTAACAAACTATTCATGAACTAACAGTTCTAGAACCGTACAGGCGACCAACATCAGTCCCTGTCTAGCTAGAGATGACCAACGTCGGCCAATACCTAACTGATGTTGGTTACTCTGCTCACTAGATATGACCGATGTCGATTGCTCTGCAACTCAGCAACCTCTCAACAACCTCCTCCATGTCTACATTAGTGAAGCTTTTAGCTCTGCAACCTAACAATCTCCCACTTGGAGATAAACAACTACACTATACCTGTACCTGTACACTATCTAATTTGTTTCCTGGCTTGTATCCCTCTTCAAGTTTAATCTTGAAGACCAACCACCACACATCCTGTGGTGCAACACCTGTCATCCAAGTAACCTATAACATCTAAAGTGCCTGACCCTGCATAGCATGTCGACCTGTTGTTGGTCCCTCTTAGATACCTGAGAATCCATTGAACTTCCCTCCAGTGCTTCTTTCTCGAATTGGCTCCAAACTTGCTGATAGCTCCCACTACTAGGGCAATATCAGGGAGTACATATGTACTCAGCCTCATCATGTGATTGGGGACCCTGTTCTGTGAACTGTCCATCCATAAGTGTGCTTGTCATTCTGCATCCTACACTACCTTCACATAATCATCCTATGAGAGCATCAACTTGTGATCTTCCCTATCTCTAGGATTACTCATGCCAAAGAATTTCACTGCTCCCAAATTCTTCATGACATACCACTGAACTAACTTTACCTTCACCTCCAACCAATCAGTATCACTACTGCCAGTACCACCAGTCAGTATCACTACTGCCAGTACACAAGTACTCCACATACTCCACGACCGAGTACACACTGTACTCCAAGTACACAATGTACTCCAAGTAGATCTCACCTGATCTTGCTACTTGTTGTGTTGCTGATCTCCCTGATCTTGCTACCACCTATTGATCAACTTGGTTTTGCAACACCTATAAATCTAGACCACACACGCACACACACCTGCAAATCAATGATCTTACTTACACATGTAGATCTCTCTACACCCTGAATAACCCTTGTCCTTGCCTCACCAAGTCCTTATGATTCTCCAAACCAGTACCCCAGTGGATCTTCTACCAGATCTTGCTATCCCACAGATCTACCTGATCATACACACTCGGCACCCCTATGGAACTAGGAGGAACACACCTTGCTCTCTTCACTCTAAAGGAGCTAACCTTGCTCTCTCAACTAGCACACTTTACAATACAACCCATGAGTCTATTATATATATCTCATGCAAACAATAATTATACATCCAATTACAATAATTAGATCCACAGCTCAAGACCAAAATTAGCCTTTTAACATGCAAACAATTGGTTTGTTAACAAACTATTCATGAACTAACAGTTCTGGAACTACACAGGTGACCGACATCGGTCCCTGTCTAGCTAGAGATGACTGATGTCGGCCGATACCTAACCGATGTCAGTTGCTCTACTCATTGGATATGACCAACATCGATTGATCAGACCGATGTCAGTTGCTCTGCAACTCAGCAACCTCTCAACAACCTCCTCCATGTCTACATCAGTGAAGCTTTTAGCTCCACAACCTAACACACCTCAAGCTTATTGAGCTTCCCACATCCATCAATTGTAATCATCTTGAGGAAACTTTGACATTAAAAAGCTATCAATTCTTCCAATGGAGGACAATGTTGAATACTAAATATTGTAAGCTTTGGAAATTTTGACAATTTTACTATTCTCAAATTATTACAACCATCCAACAGAAGACCATTCAGCTTTAAACAAACACTAATTGAAACACTCTTCAGGTAGCTTAGGTGGAAAAAACATGGCAACTCTTCAAGCTATAAACATTTATGAATCTTTAATTCCTCTAGTTGAGGGTAATGTTGAATGCTAAATATTTCAATCTTTAGAACTTTAGACACTTATACTGTTGTCAAATTATTACAACCATCCAATAGAAGACCATTCATCTTCAAATAGTTAACAATTGAAACACTCTCTAGGTAGCTCAGATGGAAAAGACATGGCAACTCCTCAAGCTGTTGACATCCATGAATCTTCAACTTTACAAGATTTGTAAGATCACATATTCTTGATAGAAATTTCAAGTTATCATAATCAATCAAGTGAAAACTACTATGTTTTTACCATATTTAAATCCAACACAGTCAGGTTTTCTATAGAAATAAGGTGGAGAGGTCTGGATAATGATATCCACTAGCTAAGATCTTAGTTACAGTAGGGGACCGTCCCTTGTTATTCAAATCCAATATTCTCTCAATTTAAAAAAAAAGAGAGCATAGAAGAAGGGAACTCTTTTCTATTATTGGAGGCATATTCGAAACTTAACTTGTAATGCACTTTAAACAAAATTATAAATTTAAATTATAAATATAAAACCATCAATTGATTTACAATTAGAAGTATAAGTACATTATTATTATTGATATAGATATAAAATTAATTAAATTTACAATTAAAATGATGTAAGTATATATAATTGATATTAAAATGATGTGTGTGTGTGTGTGTGTGTGTGTGTGTGTGTGTGTGTGTGTGTGTGTGTGTGTGTGTGTGTGTGTGTGTGTGTGTGTGTGTGTGTAAAGTTGAGTAATGAAAATAAGTTTAAGTGTAATAAATGTAAGATAGAAGGAATCAATGAATTGGTAAAAAGGTTAAAAAATGATCACACCTTGGTTTTTCTATAGATTTGAGTTTGTATTCTTACAATATTAACTATACTTGATTTATTCCTCAATTTTTAGACTTCCACATTGATTTGAGACAAATGTGTACCTATACAAACTTATCCTATTAATCCAAGCCAAAAAAATGCTTGCCACTTTAGTCATATTCCTATGTGATCAAGTGTCTTTGTAGGATTTCATAATCTATTTTTTTAATGTCTATGTGTTGTGTCTTCTTGATTGTGATTGTATATCGAATTCTTAGATGTGTAGGGTACAATGTGTTGTATGGATGAATCTTCATTTTGACTTAGCTTGCACACTCCAAAATAAAACACAAGTAATGGAGTCAAGAAATTGCTAAAGTAGTGTTAGAAATTATGCATCATGCATGCTCATAATTAGACCTATACATTGTTATGTGATGTGTGAATGTAATAGCTATAGTAATGGTTTAAATCTCCTCTTACCTATAAGTGAATATTACAACTACTATAGTCTAATTACCCTCCTTTCATACAAGGAAATTTTTCAAAATACTAAGATAGTTAAGTGTTGCAGGCCTTACCATAAGTAGTGACATAATGACCCAAAGAAGGTTTTTATGTTTTCCACTAAATCCATTTATTAAGTCCATTATAATAATAAATTATCTATGTATGTACCCAAGACTAGTAAGTAATTTCATAGTGCATATGTTTTCACTTGATAGGTTGTCCACCATAACACTATGTATGGGATGTGAGTCAACAAAATCAAGTATAAATAAAGGCACACTAGTAGAACAATGGTCTAGGTTTTATTGGCATTATCCCTATGCATAGTGGGGATCAACAAATTCTAAGAGCCTGACACCTATGCCTATAATATGTTTATGTGTGTGTGCACTTATTCAATCTTACATTCTAATACATGTTTTATACCTCTTTTATCCAAACCCTAATTATGTTTGATTAATCATAATATGCCCTAAAAAAGGGTTAATATTATGTATTGGAAAACCCAACCACTCCTCATTAAATGGATAATCATTGCCTACATTATAATACACTAAAAAGGGCTCAAACCACCTATAGCTCTCCTACTTATGGGTGTGTGTACAAAATCATAGAAAATCTAGAACATAGGCTTGTCTTTTGATCTTTGATACTTGGCACCATGCAAATTTGACCATATTATTCTAATCTTTGAAGATTTTAGATGTGTATATGAATTTTTAATAATTTTTCAAGAAAGTGCTAGGTATTTCAAGTGACTCTCAAGTGATATACTTAGAGGTGATTTGTATATATAGGTGACCCTTCATTAATTTCCCACCATGACTAACCCATGAAACATGTGTAGGATGGCGTAATGGAGACTTCCAATTTTTAAAAATAGTCATTGAGGGCCCCTAGACACTACCAACAGAGGAAGACCCTTATGATAACCAATATTGTATGGATATCCTAGAATTGAAAAATAAGGATCTAAGATATGGAGAATGTTTATCTGTGATCTTGAAGATGATCCTGTATATACCAAGTTGATCTTGAATAAATATGTTTGATAGATATAGTTGGCTAAGATAGTATTATGGGTAGACTGATAGAGGGAATGTGTTTGCAAGATCAGATATATGTTTATTTTCCAACTATGTCAAATTATGTCAAAGATTATATGTTTCTAAAGTGTCAAAGACCAAATTTAGGTGTCTACAATATGGCATTGTAAACTATAATTCTATTATCACAAATAATATTATTATTCATAATGGTTCTAGAGAAAACCCAATTTACATGTCATTATTGTCCCATCTAGGTTGTATTAAATATAATTTACTTCAAAAAATAAGGACATTGCATATTTATGATGGCCATCAATACACACCCTTAGGTGGTATTACTCTTACACTCATAATTGGTCCTCAAACACATTTAGCTTGGTTATATGTTATACCTGATATTGGATCCTATAATTTATTTTTTGAACACCGTTGACTTAATAATATGAGATTGATACTTAAAATTAGATAATTACATAAAATATTTGCATAATAATAAAGTATAAACTATACGTGGCTAACCATATGAGAGACACCTCAAAGATCACATGAACAAAAAAATGACAATCCACAAAAGATGTATATTATTTAATCTAAAGTGATCCCAACATATTTGACATCATCATTACCATGATATGAGGCACCTATTACATTTTTTTCTATGTAGATCATTATCCATTTCATAATCTTCCATACCTCTAGCTTGTTTAGTTTTGCATTTGAGATACATGGAACCTAGCCATTCATTTCATAAGATTGACTTGAAACCAAGACTATTTATAATATCATGATGCACTCAAAAATATTCCATAATAGATCTAGAATCATGTGATATGCATATATATTTTATGTAAGATGATAATTATTACACATCTCTCAAAATTGATTTTCCTAATACATTGACTGATACATCTAACTCCTATAATGCATATCATGGTAGTATAGACCAAATTATTGAATAGCCTTTTTAACCTGCATCATGTGCTTATTTGATACCTCATTATTTTACCATAAACTTATTGTTTTACTTGTCTTACTTATTCTTTGTGTCATGTATTGCATTGCTCTTCTTATTAGAGATTGATCACACCCTTTTGTCTACCTGATTTGGCACCTTCATGCTTGCCTTCTATTTTCATATATATTCTTATGACACTTGATTTTTGTTGATTATTGTGTTACACTATAACTAAATATTTTATTATTTATTATATCCGAAGCACTTACATATGTCTCCCGATAATGACAACATATACATTAGGACCTTTTGTCACAACATGCACCGATTTCATAGGGAAGATATAGGTTGCCTAGATTCCTACTCATATTTGTTTCTTTTGCATCATTGAACATCCATGCATATATATATATATATATATATAATTCTAAAAATTTATTGGAAAAACCAAAAACAAATAGTATAAAAATGAAAAATATTGAGACATTTTCCATTGGGGACATCATACTCAACACATGTGCTTACTTGATCATATGTACAAATAAATTTACCTATGTGGATGTCATACCCATAGTATTCATGATCTTGATTGAATCTATCTATATATTTTTTTCCATGGGGGCATGGTACTCACATCAATTTATTTAAGAACTTTATTGACACATCTTATATATGAAGTATATCACATCCTTATGTCTTACAAGTTTACATTGATTATGCAAATCTTATTATTTGATATACCTTGACATTTGATTAGTTTCACATTTTCTACCTTCATTGACATATCTTACTTGAGTATTTACATGCATTTGGGGGCATATACTTCCCCCACACATACATATGCATCCCTATCAAAGGATCTCTACATTTTGTACCATACTATGCATGCTTATAATTATATTACATTAACATTATATTAAGATTTAGAACAACACTACAAATGTGTCTTGCATTATCACATCGATGGGCATTTATGCCTTATACACTTTTTAAATATTTATATATTATGATTATCATACTTGATACATAAATGACTCATACAATTCCCAACAAGGGGCAAACCTATATTTTAAAATAACAAAAACCTTATAAATATATAAAATTCTAAACATGTTATTTTAATACATGATTAACATCTACCTATACTATAGGATTTCATATACATGTTTTATGCATATGCTTCTCATGGTATTTTATTTGAGTGAGTTATTTGTAGGTGTATACGACCTACATGATCATGGACCATCCAAATTCTTCTCTGCCTTTATTTGCCTACACCCTATGGGGCATTTTCAATAGTGGCATACCTAGCCTTGGGAGCATTACCATACAAAAGATTATCATGATGATATTTTTCATTTCTATAACATTATAAGTCTATGAAACCTTTTAATTTTTTTCTCTCTTAAGGAGAGAATGGGATTTATTGTGGATCCATTATGATGACTTGATAATATCATCGAAATGGTGAAGTAATCCCTAGTAAATTTATTTGAGTCTACCTGATTCCCCTTTTTTTATTCTAATGGGGTGGGAATCAAGTGAAGAATTGATCAATTTATTCGTCTAGGATTGATGGGGCTAGAACTCACAATGTACTTATTGACAAGGATGTACTCTAACCAATTCAACTACAATCCCAACTAGTTATGATTGACCTAATAATCGGTACTAATTAGTTCTAAGTCGATAAAATATTTGACCTTTATCTTTCTAATTTAATGAAGTATATATTCATTTTCATTATTTCTATGTTGGGGATTTAAATATCTAGATCCAAAGTGACCTAGGGGATATCACTCTAAATGAAGATCTAGATGTGTTGTGTGTGTATGGAAGGTATAATGAATAAGATGAGAATAGAAAATGTAATAGAACTAAGATAGTAAAAATATTTATTTTCTCTATACATGAAATACTATTGAGAAAGATATATGACACTCTACTTTTTTACTATCTGATTAACTAAAATTATAGATATCTATAAAGAGATTACATGCCATGAAGGCTAAGAAGTTGTTATGGAAGTTGAACCTTTTACCTTTCCATATGTGATTCTTCATCTTTCGACGATTACAACTCTAACCTCTAGATGTGTAGTATGCTGAAAATTTTTCTATCATGTATTAATTTTGGAAATGTCAAAGGGTTATGCAAAGATTTGGGTTTTACACATAGGTTTGGATTGTGTTCATCATGCAATCGATTGATGTCACACAAAGGTGGAGTGTGTGGCGAGTGTTGCACAAAACTATGTATTATGTGGAGTGTCGATGATGGAGGTCAAGACTAAATATTTGCATGACCCTATGAATGGGGTGATACCCTTCAACCTTGCACTAGTTAATCCTTTAAATCTCATGTGTTTCATGCCTTTTAGGTGGGGTGCATGTTGTTATATTTAGATCTTTACAACATGGATCTAGGCACTGCATAGAATGTGCATGATGCATGAATTTGCTTGGTAGTGAAATTTTGAGAGTATGCATGACATATTCCATGGATTTATGGAGGGTGAACATGATGTAAAAAATGTTTTATCAACAATGTAGAGGACCAAAGTTCCCTCTAACCACTTTGGCTAGCTGCATCCTACACCAAATAGTTTATGAAATTCAAGACATTATTTTGGCTTTCCTACACATTTCATAAGGTCAACTAAGGAATATTTCAAAAATTTCACCTATAAATATACATTAGGAGTCATTCATTTGACCCAATTTCTATTCACTTGGTTCAATTATATGTACGTATGCACATTGAGAAAATATGCCATATTATCTCCAAATTCAAGTTTTTTCACCATTGTCCACTTACAATGGTTACATCCAAAAATATTCTTTGATCATGCATTTAATCTATCATTTCTAGAATTATTATTCTGTATGTTTTCCTATCAGTCAGTCAACATAGTCATATGAGATGAGTCTACAGTCTATGAACCAGGATACACCAAATTATTATCCACTTATAGTGGACCTATCCCAAATGATTAGGGACACATGTCTTGAGCTGGAGACATTCTAATGGTGATTTTAAGTAGATTGAGTATTTGACATTTAAATTTATGTGTAGTAATGATAGAAAACAAAATTTCAAGTTTGCATATAAATAAAAGATGTAGAGGAATGGTGAATAAGATTCATATAACTAGATGTAATTCATGTGATTTAGAATGTGTCAATAATTAGCATTGTCAAAGACCTATGACCAAATTTATGTGTCTACAAAAGGTTGTGTATAAAATTATAAAAAGTTGTGAAAGTGACCAAAGCACTCAAGGTTGATGTGAAGGTCTACATGAATTCATGCAAGTCACTTAATTTCCATTTATCATAGAAAGTTATTTACATTGATATCATATCTTGTTAGTACTTATGTCTTACACATTACATGGGCATCTGCATTATGATTGTTACATGCTTTACACTTAATATTGTGTGTGTCTTGATTGCATGTGCATGTGTACACTTATATGTATGGCCTTACCCATATAGGATCTTTTTGTCATCGTGTCTTGTTAGTCACATCTATTACATGTTATCTCACCAAAATCTGTGTTCACTAACATGTGTGATCCTGGTTACGATTGACTATGACTATACTATGATTGGTGCCATGATTGCCATCATTCTCATATCTTGTGTTATATTTTTTTGGTGCCTACATTTCTATGGTGCCTACTATGCATTTATGGGGGCATGTTACTTGTGTGTGTTCTCACTGTTATATTTAAAAAAAAATTAAAGAGCACACGTAATAAATTGTTCACTTAATTATTCAATAAATGTTACACACACACACACAGATATATATATATATATATATATATATATATATATATATATATATATATATATATATATATATATATATATAGAAGAGGAACTCCTAAGAACAAGGAATCATATTCTATCTCCTATAACAGCTCCACTATGTTAAGTGGTTTTCTATAACAACCTATGTGATAATAGAAATAACTACATATATTTAAAATACAAAAATTTAGTTTTATTCACTAACTATAGAATATCCAACATTCCCCCTTAGTGCAAACATAGGGCAAGTAACCATGCTCTAGAATTGTGGCATACCGTTATGGAGGTTACACTTGGATTTGACACATAATGATTATGGGAATACATCTAGGTCATGAATTGGGATCCATCAATCAATCCATCAGAATATCAACCACACCAATTAAAAATAGTGGGATGATCCTCCTACAACCAATATCAAGAACTCGTTTACTATAGTACTACGATATTGACCTCCACTTTATCATCATAGCAGGAAAAAATATTGACACAAATTATAATACTTTATTTTTTTACACCATACATGAAATAAAGTGAAATAAAATTTGAGGATTGGGTCCTCATTGTCTTCAATTGTAGCTATTATGTACAATTTTTGTCACTCGATCCCAAACAACATAAATTATGACCATTACCACTAGAAATCACCCTTGATGTTAATTGATTTGACATAATTAATTACCATTGCAAAAAATTTTATATAAATATTTGTTTATACCTTTAATGCTTCCACTTAAAAATATTTATTGATAACATCACAATAAAATTTCTTATAAAATAAAATAAACTCATAAACTTCAAACATGGTCTATGATGACATATAAAGACATTAAACAAATAATAAACTACAAATTAATAACTAACTTATACTAAAAATGATACATAAAACTATCTAACAAATTAAATAAAAGACAACTAAACTCTATAAAATAAGTAAAAAACAAACTCTTCATAAATTAGTAAATTAAAATATAGATTTTTTATGCTATTGACAACACACTATAATATGCACAATTGAAAAAACAAACTAATTAATGACACACATTCAACATCATGACTTCATTTCTCATGTGCATGGAAATGTGGTGTGGCACAAAAAATCTTCACCAAACAATATATAAGCACCAAAATAACTTAAATTTCTTATATTTTCCTAATGTCACACTTTGACAAAAAAAACCACAGTTTTGGATGACAAGAGTGGAACATGGATGGTGCATGAGTAAATGATTGTAGAAATTTATATAATCCAGGAGTGTGATGCTTGAATATTCAACTCGTTCAGACAATCTACAAATTTGTCAGAGGCATAATGAGGGAAATAAATGTCTAGATTGCATACAATGATGTAATAACCAGATACATTATCTTCAATAAGAGTAAATGTCAATGTACTTGTAAAATATTTATCATACAATTCTTATATATCATTTCTCTTATCCCTTTAAGCAACTATATAATGATTGTGTTTCCCATTTTACTTTTAGAAACCCGCTCTGATACTAAATTTTGAAAATTTGAGAGTATAGAGCTTGGGAAAACCTTCCTAGGGGTGGGTCACATTATAGTTGGCCTCATCATTGTTCTTAGGTTTTTGTTTTTTTGCATCAACATCACTCTCCCCTTTTAATTTAACAAGGTGGTTGGAGATCTTCACTTGTAGATCATCATTCTCATTGGAGCTCTTCACCTCATCCACCTCTACACGGTCAAGGGTGGGGCTCTCCACCTCTGGTTGCTAGGGACTAGTGGAATTTTCAATCTGGTAGCTCCTAGGATGGCTATCTCTAGCGATTTGATAAAAGAATTCATGGTTTAATTTATCCATTTTACCCTTGCGTGCTATTGAAGAGAAATATAATGTTGAACATGATGATACTGATACTAGATAAGACCCTGTGGATGATGAAAAAGACCTTTCTGACTATAGATAAGGTTCCCATGATAATGCCCAGTCTTCAACTAGTTTATTTTCTACTATTTCTTAATTTTCCCTTTTTTGATGTATTAAAACTCTCTTGGCTTGGCCTAGTTTGTTCATTGGTGTTGTGACCTTGGGACTTTTTGACTTCTAAGTTTGGCCTAGTGTAACGTTGTTGGCATGTCCTCTGTCACCTTTTTTTTTGAATAATCTTGTATATGTTTTATTTATAATAAATTTATAAGCTCTATTTCATGAAAAATCTAAGAATACACATAATACTCTGTTCACTTAATTATTTAATAAATGTTATATATATGAAAAAAGGGTCTCCTAAGAATGAAAAGTCATATTCTATCTCTTATAACAACTCAACAATTTTAAGTGGGTTGTTCCAACAACCTACCTCAATATATTTAAATATATTTAAAATACACACATTTAATATGATGCACTAACTATAGAATATCTAACATCAGAATACTCCATGATATTTGGGACATACTAGTTGTTCCCAACTTACTTATCCTTAAGAATAATTTTACCCATTTGAATTATACTTTATTGTTTTAATTTATTTTGGACTTAGCTATTTAAACAAGATGAAAATTTGTAATATTCAAATTGTATAAGATATAGCATAAAATAGACAAATTTGAATGTTAAAAGATGAATCATTACACTTATTATTTATAGAAATGACCAAGAGGATAGGGTAGTTAGATTTTTTAGGTATTATTCTAGTCTTTGTCAATGTGTAGTCATCCAAAATTCCTTGAAATGTATATGTGATTGCTTGGTTCAAGAAGTTGACTGCCAAAATCTATCTAAGTAGATCTGATAATGCTCCTAATCTTGTGGTAATTAAATATGCCTAGTTTATGTTGTATTTATCTTTTATGTTATTGTTGATCTTTTCTAACATGAAATGTTGTACCTACCTATTATGGTGTTTCCTATACAATTTTAGATAATTGATTATGTGCACAAATTCATATTCATCTTCCTTCACCTTAAAAGCCTAGTTCCACTTTTGACGCTTGCTTCGACAATAAAAATAGGTTACACAAAATAAGAAAGAAGGCTAGGAAGAGTAAAAAGAATATAAATAGAAAGCTTGTATACAAAAACTATTGATCTATTTTAGGTGGGTTCATTCCTTCCCAAAAATAATGAGGAAAGAAGATTTTCAGAAAATAGACAAGCGCTGCCCT